>CM046424.1:9240257-9840257 GCA_025506505.1 Flaveria sonorensis
AATGTAGCCCTCACATGAGCCATTACATGTCAGCCACTGGTGGGCCTCAGGGTGTCCATTGGCGATGGTCTAATGATCAATGTCGAATCCCGATATAAAAATAGAGTTTTCTTGCCTTTTCTTCTTTGCACTAGATAGGATGATAGGTATCATATCCACCAAGAGCATTTATGGTTGTTACTAATGTTTGTTAATAGAAAAAAATATATTATAGAAGTTAGATTGATTGAATTGCTTGATAAGCTAATTGCATGAGTATCATTTTTTAATAAAAGAGTTGCTACGCTTATAATAGAATATACTTACTTCTAGTGACAGGATTTTTGATGCAATTGTTGAATCAAATGTTGAATTTATTATTGATTTGGTTACATAGGCATAACATAGTTCAATGTGTAGGGGCCCGTTTTTAGAAATCCCACAGTTAGTTAACTTTGCAACGTAAAACAATAGCGTAAGACATTCATATTCTATAAAACTTTGCAATGTAAAACATAATTTAACCACTCAACAAAAAAATTTGTAAGAAAATAAAGCATTTGATTCTTTTATTTAACATAAACATTAAAATTAGAAACTTGATTTCATCATTATAAAACTTGGCATGCCAAAGTGGTAACTCCCAGTAGCTCTCACTTTCATACATGCTCGTCTTCAGCTCTATACTTTATGCCAACTCATTTACATACTAAGTCAGCGTTGTCGGGTGAGTTATAGTTTTTTTCTTTATGTTTCATTCATTATGGTGCTCATTATCTCTTCTTTCATGTCTTTTCATTTTTTATATGTTTACCCTATTATTAAATAAGCACAGAGCCTAGAGAAATAACGAACGACAAATCACATAACCATTTGGTTTGCATAACTGCAAGATCCCATAACATGTAGATTGACACCGCATGTTAACGCCTCTAACGATATTAGTCACATGGCGTAAAACGTGTATCGTCAGTTGAGACTGTGCAATGCTCTTCATTCTATTCCATTGTTGTTGCTCGCAAGTCTTTTCATTCGCATTTGGGTCCATGTAATTTTTTATTAGGTCCATTGTCATTCTTTATTATCATGCACTTTAATTACGTTCATCGTTTCATACCGTATAACCATGCATACATCATGTAAGGTTTTCAAGCATAATAAATATAAGCAGGGAAGATCATAATAAGGTCGACCCTAAGTCAAGGCATGTCAAATATAGATTACTGACTAACATATCAATTGAATCATATAAGAACTTTAAACAGACTGAGTGCTTTCCTATGGTCAGAATTATTATAACCGAGAACTAGCATAGGTTGAGTATTTCTAATGCATCGTATTCTACCTAGGCTGATTACCCACCTTGGCCGAATACATCTAAAGACGAGAACATGCAATCAAGCTGAATACATTAAAGGACAGAGTACCTTAACCTACCGAGTACATCCATCCATATGAATTTTGTTTTGGAAGATTGAATTGTGTTTTGAAGATTACATATAAAGTACCCAAAATACAAAATTGTGTTACGTTTGAAAATCATGTACGAACATGCCGAAGGAAAAAGCAGCCCATATGTATGAATCAGCACATCAGCCTGTCTAACACTCTACGAAATGCAAAAACATATAATGAAATGTCCAAACAGTGTTCTTTTAACATTTTCTCAAAGCAACGCATAAAACATGTTTAATAAACTGTTTTGTAGTCTCTTATTGATCATTAAGAGACTATCTTTTAATGGTGTATAGACTCTTGATGGTTAAGAGCTAACCTTAAATTTGAATGGTTAAAAGGTAATCATTATCATGTTCCCCCTTAACCATTTAGTATTAAAGTTACATCTTAACCATTAAACAATGAACAAGGTAGTCTCTTAAGGATCATTAAAAGACTACCAACAACTCCTAATTTCTTTTTAAGCTTGAACATTATGTTAACAACTTGGTCCAAATACATAAAAGTGGAAGCCCAACTACAAAACTAGTCCATATAAATGCAGACCCATTTTATTCAATTTGGTCCAATCCATACTTAAACTATCAAGTAGGATGAAACCGACAGAGTTACATCCCACTGGTCTTTGATTTTAGAAATCTATGATTTTTAGTTTCCACCAAATTCGAATTGGTCTTGTTCAGTCTTGGCTCGGTGTACATCCTTAGTAAACATTATACTAGTGGGATTAAACACCACATTCGTCACAAGGTTGTTTTAATATTTGTATAAACTGATATAAAGTAAACAATTGTGTGTTGAATGAATGAGTTTTTTCATTTTCATTCCTTGTAGCTTTAAGGGTGGAGTGAATGAATGTGGTTAACGTATATATTTAATGTATATTATGGTTTTAAACTAACATGTTTTAACGGTGACCCCAAGGTGATTGGACTTGTTTCAATTAATTTATATAATGAATCATAGATATAAAGTTAAAGATAAAAAGATAAGTGTCAAATGCGATTCAATATTTAAGTTATCACTTCTAAATGGTTTTAAATGATGCATGACTGTTCCATGGTCATGACTATCTCACAAACGTCATGTAGCTTTTAGTTTCTCGCATGCAATGTCAAGGTATAATCATTTATTTGACTCGAACTAACGCAAACAAAAAAATTAGATGTCAAGTTAAGAGACATTCCCGTACTGAAAAAATAACGCTGATAGAAAAACAATCATAAGTCCATCACTGTGGGTGTTGCCCGGGTCCTCCCCCTATCCCGATCCTCCTATCACCAAGGAGTACAAAACAGTGTTCTCGTGGTGTTGTTGCTGCTCTAATCACCATCCTATTATTATTTCCTTCCCATCTTACGTCTCACGACACATCAATTTTCACTTTAGCACACTCCATCCAGTCGTGCTACTACCCATCTATTTCTCAATCCTAACCTTTTCTAAAATAAAATAAAATTATTGTAAAACTTTATCTACCAAAAAACAATAGAGAAGTGAGAAATGAAAATGGTTTCTTGAACCTTCAAACAACTTCCCCAATCCTCAATGCACTCAATCCCCACCATGCTGTTGAAACCCACCTTCAATCACCTATCTCCACACTTGCTCAAACCCTAATCACCATCAAAACCCCATCTTTCTTCCTCAATTGCTCTTCATGCCACTATCGCTCACCAAAACCCTTAAACCCCATCACCCAATTCATCTTTCACCCTCACAATCAACACTTCTGCACCACCGCCACCGCCGCCGCCGCTGCTCGCCGCCGCAGACGACGGAGCAACTCTGATCAGAAAAGTCGTTCGTACATTAACAATCGACAACAACAACAACTGCAAATGAGCGGCAAAGCAGAGAAAAAAGCTCGACGCGAATCCCCATCTGGTAAACTTCTGTTTCTCCTCGGTCGTTGTTCTAGAGATAATAATATTGAAGAAGCTCTTCGGTTGTATGATGATGCATTGATGAACAATGTTCCACTCAACGTTGAGCATTACAATAAGCTGTTGTATTTGTGTTCTTCTAGTGATACTGATTTAGGGTTAAAAAGGGGGTTTGATATATACAAGCGAATGGAAAGTGGTGATAATAGTTGTAAAGTAGTTCCAAATGAAGCAACATTCACTACTATGGCTAGATTAGCTGCTAATAAAGAAGACCCTGAAATGGCTTTTGATTTGGTGAAAAGAATGAAAGAGGGATGTGGGATTTCTCCAAATTGAGGTCTTATGTGCCGGCTTTATTAGGGTTTTGTAAAAAGGGGATGGCTGATAAAGCTTATGAGGTTGATGCTTACATGATTGAGAATGGGGTTGTAGCGGAAGAGGCTGAACTCGCGATGCTCTTGAGGGTTAGTTTTGATTCGAAAGGGCGGATAAAGTGTATGAAATGTTGCAGAGATTACGGGCTAGTGTGAGGCAAGTGAGTGAAGATACAGCAGTGTTGATAGAGGATTGGTTTAGGTCTGATTCTGCAGCGGGTGTAGGGTGGTGAGTTGGGATACGAGGAAGGTTGAAGAGGCGGTGGTGAAAGGTGGGGGTGGGTGGCACGGGCAAGGGTGGTTCGGGAAGGGGAAGTGGAAGGTGACGAGAACGGAGATGGATGAAACGGGTGTTTTTAAATCGTGTGGTGAAAGCTTGTCTGTGTTGATATTGATCCTTTGGAAACTGAGAACTTTGCTACTTCTTTGAGTACTTTGGCTTGCCAAAGGGAGTCACGGGCTGACTTTTTGCAGTTTCAGGTATGATCACATGTTTCTAGTTATGTTTTTCAAAATACTTAACATTGTGCAGTTAATGGTGTTTGATCGTGTGCTTTAAAGTTTAAAGTGATTATGTTAAATATTTAGAATGAGTGTTGTTTGAGTGTTAGACGATTCTGATTGAATAAGAAATAAATAGATATAATTACAAGAACATACATTCTTATTTATTGTTAAAGTATTAAACAGAAAATATGTCATTTTTTCATCAATTATTAAAAGGTTTATACAAATTATTAATTAATAGTTTCCTGGATTGTTACCGTGTATGATTCCAGTTAAACTTTCGAAGAATTTATTACCATATAACAATGAAAATATGTGGAGTAAACTTATCTAGATAATTAGAATCAGAATCATTTTATTTAAAATTGATTTCTATGCTTCCAAGTCAAAGTAATCAAATAGTTCATTTTATAACGCTTTCAAACACACATTAAACTAACTTATGCTGCTTTTAACTGTAATCATCTGAACAAATTCATGCAGGAGTGGCTTCAAAAGCATGGTCCATTTGATGCAGTTGTGGACGGTGCAAATGTGGGTTATATCACAGAATCATTTCGTCTTCAATCAGGTTTAAATTAAACAAAAAGTCTTGAATTAAGGCCGTTTTTGACTGTTTGCATTATTAAGTACATCAATAACACACTGTATTTATTTTTTACTTTTTGTAGCTTAAATCTGCAGTGAACTCAGCACGTAGATTGAGTCCATCAAATAAGTTACCACTAGTAATTCTGCATAGTGGGCGTGTAAAAGGTCAACACATTGGGAGTCCAAAGAACAAAACCACATTGCAGTATTGGAGAGAATCTGGGGCACTTTATGTCACTCCACAAGGATCAAATGATGACTGGTAAAAGTTATAAATTTTGAAGCTCGGTAACTTCTATCCACTTATATATATACCGACGGTTTGATTTGATTTATGTATATATCTTTATCAGGTCACGTGTGTTAAGCTAAAGATTAACTAACAAGGAAAGGGGTCGAAAGAAATGCAAAATGTGTTCTAACTCCTATATTGTTTTATTTAAAAAAGTTCATATTTTTGTTATTATATTTAACGCAGTAAGTTTTCTTACAAATTTATAAAATATACGCTTTTTAAGGGGCTTGTGGAGGCTCATATAAAGTTGAACTCAAAACCTTAAAATCAAATTGCACAAATATTTTTTTAATGTATACTTGGATGCTTTTCCAGGTACTGGTTATATGCTGCTATAAGTAGCAAGTGTTTGCTAGTGACAAATGATGAAATGAGAGATCATTTGTTTGAATTGCTAGGCACAAGCTTCTTCCCAAGATGGAAAGAAAAGCATCAGGTTATGATTTTCTTCTCTGTTCTTTCTTCTCTTATATGAAAATACTTCTAAATATTTGGATTAAGACACATTTGATGTTTTGAGTTTAAACATCACTATCACAACTGCTTTATTGTCTTGATATCACCTTTTAGGTGCAAATTCTGTTCAAAATATGCTATTTAGTTTATTATTTATTACGCAAGTGATACGTTATAGGACTACTCGTTTGACCTCATAAAGGATGACATGTTGCTGGGCGCATAGGTTACTAAAGCGATTAACTATTGGTCAGATGTCTAAAATAGCATGCAATTATGATTAAGATAGAGAGAATCTTGTGGAACTTAAGGTATTGTCATTGTTAAATTATTGGGACCTGTGATGAAAACTTTCTAGTAGATGTGTCAAACTGAATGGGTCAAACATCGTACACTTGGGCTACCTTTTAGTTTGACTTAGCAAATACCATAACATAACGTGGCTGTTGGTTAAAAGTAATGGTAGCATAAAGAGGTGAAACCCAACAAAGAACATAGAGAGGTCAGCCCTGAAATTGTTTTTTCTTGCAATTTGGCTTCCCAAGGTTTGAAAAAAGTTGTTATTTTCATCCATAAATGTTAGCTCTATTGTTTTAAAATGTTAAATATTCATCGTTAAAAGGGTACTAATGTAAATTTTCATATAAAACGAAATCCTAATTTATGTTTACGTGTGTCAAACCTTTTTGGTTGATAAAATTTCTTTCACAAAATTCATGTTTTTGGATGAAAATGGCAACTTTTTGAAACCTTGGGAAGCCAAATGTAAGAAAAACCTTTTTGGATAAAAATGGCAAATATGACCAAACCATAGGAGTTCACTAAAAATTATATAGGGCCAATTATTAGCTGCATGTAGCTTCTACTAATTTTCTATATTATGCTGGTTTGCAGGTTCGGTTGTCAGTTACAAGAGAGGGACTTAAATTTCACATGCCTCCACCATACTCAATTGTTATTCAGGTGCGTGTTTATGTTGGCTTGGTCGCTTGGACAAAGGTCGAATAAGTAGTTTTGGGGAAGTAGTTTTACATTAGATGTAGCAAACTGATCATCTTAAGGGCAATATATGTTTTACTGGTATCCCTTTACCAAGTGCAATTTCACACGCACCCCTGAATTTTGCATGATATCGTGTTTACCCAATCAAAAAATTTAATATCAAATATACTCGTTCAAAATACTTAAAAGTTTCATAGTTTACCCATTTCATGAGATACACATTCTAATATGACCATTACTGTAATTAGGACACGGGTATATCCTCTACTGTAATTTGGACATGGTTATATCCTACGTTATATGTTATGTTTGGTAAATATAATATTAAGCTGAGTTAAGGGGACATATGAAATTACCCCCTCCCCTTAAATTTGAGACACTTTTACCCCAATGCATAAAACCATCTGTCCTCTCACCAAAAACATATCTGTTAGTCATTTTGTCTATTAATTCTTTAAATAATAAAAAGAATGTTTACCACAAAAAAACATCTGATTATCTAATATAATTCAACTTTAAACAGAGGAATCACATCTAAACAATATGTTGTTTTGTTATATCTATGATTATTCGTCATCAAATAGTGACTTTTGAGAAAAAAAACAACGTTAACTGTAATGGTATTCGACCAAACTTGTGGCTTATGAATGTGTAATTATGCAATCGCAGGAGTCGGAACAAGGGAGCTGGCACATACCGACTGTGGTCGGGGATGATTTTGAGACTCGTAGGCAATGGGTTTGTGCCAACCGGACCAAGCATTAATATCGCCTTTGTGTCCTGCCATCCGACTGTCATAGCCTTCCTTTTTTCATCATTAAAGATATTATGCATGGAGAAGAGAGAGGAAAATGGCTTGATTATAAATTTTTTTATTTATAATTGTATCTTTTGTAGCTCAATATATGATTCATGTGGGAATACTGGACTGATTTTAAAATTTTGATTTATAATTGTAACTTTATAAAACTTCTGATTCATAAGTCAAAATGTTTCTTGGGTCAAATGAGTTAAGGGAATTAGTTTGTAAAACGAATGTGCATATAATCTCAGTTTTGTAAGTTCTAATCTAACAATTGCATATATCATAAATTATAAATTTGTTAGCATCATATTTGTTATGAAAATGAAAATGTATTAGAAATGTCTAATAAAATGAAATGATAATAAACTATCTTTCAAAGGATGCTATTTCTTTCTCACACAGGTTAATTTTGGTAACTTAACATAATATTAAAAAAAATACTATATATTTTTATTTACGTAGATTATATTGAAAACTATTATTCTAAATTCATCAATGATGCTAAATATTGAAGGGAATTTTGGGACAACAAGGTGATATGATAGTTAAGAATAACAGGGCCCGTTATTGTATATGTTCAAAGTAGAAGGACTATAATAAAAATGTTAACCACCATGATCATCATTTTGTTAGGTTATGCAACATATTATGTTCAGAAGTTACTTCTTTTCTATCCTATCCTTTTGATCCTAAAATTTGTATCACAACCCTTCTATCCTCATCGCGGTGGGATGAGTTTAGATGCCAATACATTCATATCCACCTGCAATCAAGAGATTGAGAAAACATCTAAGGAAATGAGAAATCGTTCTTTAGTGAAATCAACAATGGAGATGACGATGAAGCAGCACAACCAAAATATGAAAAGCTTGAACATGTTGAATTCAAATCTCACAGACAGGATGAACATCATTAGTTAGAGTTGACCAAAGGGTTCACATGACCTACATGATTCGGTAAGGTGGACTTTTCAAAATTCAAAGATGGAGATCTAGATGGTTTGTTGTAAAGATATGAGCATATTTTACAATTGATGGAACTCCTGAGGTTTTAGAGTTATGTTATGTTGCGGTACACTTGAAAGGAGACACCTTGCAATAATATCAAGCATACTGATAATCTTTCTTTTATGTTAATGGAGAAGATGACTCGTATTATGTAAAAACAGACTCGTATTGCATCTTCACATCTATTTCGTTAGTAGATAACACCAAAATCTTATGAGTGCCAATGTCAATAGAAAATGAATAATACAAATTTAGAAGCACTATTGCTTGATTATGAAGATGTTTTCCATGTTTTACAGTCATTAGCTCCTTCAAGAAAGTATGATTATCGAAATTTATTGAATGATGAAAGAATCATTATATACAAAAGACCTTACAAATAACCAGAAGCTAAAAAGATATTATCACAAACTTGACGCATGAATTAAAGACACATGAGTAATCCAAAGTAGCACAAGTTCCTTTGCTTCCATAGCGGTTGATGATGTTTGACGACAGTGATAAGTACAGGAGAAGTGGTTGTGTGCAATGACGATGGAAAGAAATTAGGGACTAGGGAAAAGGACGGGGATGCCCTTAACGTGAGAGGCACATTATATGATTTAATGAGGATTTTAGATGAGAGTTTGAAAAGAACATAGTCTATGCAAAAGAAATTAATAAAAAAGGCCCCAATTATAATTTTTTGATCTACTTAATCTTCATGTTGATACATTCTTATGCTTAAGAGTTAATTGATATTTCCTTCCCTCATCATATATCATTAATGTCATTTTAGTACTCGTGTTTTATTTTTGTTGTTTCGGTACCTGTGTTTCAAAAAAAATACCAAAACAACGATTCCGTCTGAGTCCATAGATAACGTCAGTTACCACCAGGGGCAAAGTCGTCATTTCCTCTATAGTAAATTGTTATTTCCGTCCCTGATTTTATATCACTTTTATCATTTCAGTACTCATGATCAATCATATTCATGGTTATCCTTTCTATTTATTGAGCACGATTCATCCAACTTTGCAAAGGGTTGAGATTCTTCCCTTCAGATTATTCGTATGCATATATTGTTATACCATTCGATATCACACACATGTATACATGATCTCGCTTTGTTGTGTGATTCATCATATTTGTTTTTGTATATACCATTCCTAATTAGTTCCGTAAAAGCTAGCAGTCCAAGGAAGATGACAGTCACTCATTCCCTTAAACCGGTCTTCAGTTCCCTGTTGGTAGAATCAGGCTTTACCTTAAGCACGGTTGTTATGCGAAGTGTGTTGGGACCGAAGGTCCAGTGTATCTCGTTGTCGTGTTGGAATACCTTGCTGCTGAAGTAAGTTCTACATGTTAAAATCATGTTTCCTATGACAAAGTTAGTTGAATTTAATATTGATTGAACTTTTCAAGTTTGTTGTAATCAATGTTTGATTGGGTTTGTATTTAATTGAATTCAGGTGTTGGAGTTGGTGGGGAATGCTGCAAGAGATAGTAAGAACAATATAATTCCAAAACATGTTTTGTTGGCAATTAGGAATGATGATAAGCTTGGAAGCTTGTTGTCTGGAGAATTGATTGCACATGGTGGTCTTCCTAACATTAACCCTGTTTTATTATCATCAAGTGAACCTAATTGATCGCGAGTACTAAAATGACAAAGTGACATAAAACCAGGGACAAAAATATCAATTTACTATAGAGAAATGACAAGTTTGTCCCTGATGGTAACTACGTTATATGGGGATTTGGATTTCGACAATTTTTTTGAAACACGAGTACTAAAACAGCAAAAAATGAAACAAAATACTGAAATTACAAAAGACATAAACCAGACACAAAAATAGCAATTTACTCTATGCTTAATCCATATTTTACTCTATTTTATCTTTAGTGGTAGGAAACCCGCGCGATGCGACGCCAGCCGCGATAATTTACAATGCGATATTCGTTTTCCGAATACTCTCGTGGCTTCTATTGTATAGTCTATTTATATCATGAGCATCACAAATCTCAATTAAATAATAGCACAGGAATAAGAAAATTTTAGTCGTAAATATAGTATATTTACGTTAAAAATAAATATCCAAACACACGAATAAGAAAATACAACTCATAGACATTAAAATATAAAAATAAATATCCACGTGTCAACTACTTGGATTTGATGAAATCATTTTTTGACACAAGCCTTACAAATTTTAATAAACTCATCACCATGTTTCGACCACCATTTTTCTTCGGTGTCCAAACCAGAAGTTTCCTGTGTCACTTCCTTTTTCACTGCTACTAATTCTTGATGAGGACTTTCTTGCATTTTCTCCTCTTTGACCGAAGCAGGTTTGAGCACCGAAAAAAACAATGTTAGTGTTGTTTTATTAAAACAAGAAAGGTACATACATTAAACTATAATTATATATGTTAAATTGATACCTGATATATCTTGGAGTTTCTTCTTTGGTTCAATAGAGGTAAAAGAGATTCGAACACAGAGGACCTGTAAAACAGACACATCAACAATCAAATTTAAAATTAAGACACAAAAAATAGTTACAATAACTTGATTCAAATTAGCCATCTAAAATAAACATTTTTTTTTAAGTTTACCTATTTGACCTGTTCAATAAAAATTACTCATTTGGCAAGTTCAAAAATTACCCATTTGACCCGTTCGAAAAAAATTACCCGTTTACCAGTTCGAAAAAATTAGCCGTTTTAAAAAAAAATTTAAACATATTATACTTCCTGGAGAACATGAAACCCGCAAAGTATTTACATAAAGAAGTGTGGAATCAAAATTTACTTCTTTAAATCTGATAATATTTAGATGCCTCAAAGTCTATAGTTTAGTATTTCCGTCTCTGCATTTTCATCAATTTGGAAATTTTCAACAATCTTAAGCAAACCCATAAATTTTTAGCATTAATCAATACACCAAGTGCAGAAAAAATAGGTATCTAACATCATAGTTCAAACAAAAAACATTGAAGAGAATCACAACAAACAACAACACTACAGTAAGTTAATAAGCAAGACAAAAGAGAAAATACAACAAAAAGTTAAAAAAAATAAAATCTACCTGTTGAGAGTGAAATAGTGAATTTGAAACAAAAACAACATCAGTCAACTAACAATAATAAAAGCTTTAGATAGACAACATACTCTAATTGAATATATATAGCAAGAAGATAATATGATATTATTCTAATCATAAAATTCAACTTCTTGACCGGCTATCCTTATTTGAATCCAGGTTCACTTCTCTCGATCCTGTCACAAAACCAGAAAGTATAATCGACTGAACAAAGCAACAATCAAAGTCGAACAAATTACAAGTTCAGAAACTCAGCAACAAGAAGAACTAATCACAAATCATTACTGCGATGATTTGTGACAAATATTATGAACAAGATAACCAAGAACCAATAGGAATCAATATCGTGTTGAAACCCTAAAAGACGAATGTTTCTTGAGAGCGGGAGCATGTTGGTGTGAGATCTGAATGAATTAGATTGAACACCACAACAACCCTAAATAGCGCACAAACAAGCAGACAGCTGCAACCCAACATCAGTCCACGAATAAAGCTATCCAGCCCAACACGAAGAGCACTCCAGCCCATAAGCACAAATATGCAAAAAAAACAGAAAACAAAGAAGAATTATTATAATGAAAGGATATGTTTGGATATAGAACTATTATAATTTTAACACCCCCCATAATTTAATATCCAAACACATCATACATGTGCAACCTTTTACAAAGAAATTCATGTTGTGAAGGAAATAATCTTTTAGTAAAAACATCAGCTGATTGTTGGTCAGAAGATGTAGAAATAGGTTTAATAAACCCTGATGAAATTTTTTCACGTAGAAAAAACAGATCAATTTCAAAATGCTTCGTCATATCGTGAAAAAACTGGATTCGCAACAATGGACAGAGCAGCATTATTGTCGCAGAAAAGTTTAACAGGTAAAGAAACATTGAAACTCAATTCTCTTAAAAGATTGCTAACCCAAATTGCCTCACAGGTGGCAGCATACATAGCAAGGTACTCTGCCTAAGCAAAAGACCGAGATATGGTGTTTTGCTTTTTTTCTTTTCCAGGAAATAAGAGAATTTCCATGAATAATGCAAAAGCCTGTAACAGATTTTCGAGTATCAGTACACTTACCCCAGTTTCCTGGAGCCTTTTTTAGATATCTCAATAAGCGCAAACCAAGTTTAAAATGTGAAATAGTAGGGCAATGCGTATATTGACTCAAAAATTAAACATAATAGGATATGTCAGGCCGGGTGTGAGATAAATATATAAGTTTCCTTATCAAATTTTGATATTTGGTAACATTTTGCAGCAAGGTGGTGTCATTTTTACATTGGGCAGAAACAAGATGATGTTGTTCTAAAGGAGTGTTAACAGATTTACACCCAGACATACCAAATTCACTAAGTAATTCCAAACAATATTTACGCTGAGATAAACACACACCTTTGTTAGTCATAATGACTTCAATACCAAGAAAGTACTTAAGAGACCCAAGATCTTTGATCATGAATTTTGTATTTAATAATTCTTTAACTTTTCTAATTTCATTAGCATCATTTCCAGTTACCATAATATCATCCACATACACTAGCAGAAAGACCATGCCAGATTCTCGAATTTTTATAAAGAGAGAATAATCTGTTTTGCTTTGAACAAAACTAAATTCAAGCAACACCCCTACGAGTTTTTCATTCCACATACGGGGTGCTTGATTGAGACCATAGAGAGATTTGTTTAGCTTACACATGCTATAGTCATTTTTGGAAAAATACCCTTCGGGTAGAGTCATATATACATCCTCATTTAAATTTCATATAAAAAAGCATTATTTACATCAAGTTGGTAGAGAGGCCAATCAAATTGAACAGCTAAACATAGAATAACTCTAACAGTGACCATTTTAACCACAGGAAAAAATGTTTCATCAAAGTCAATCCCCTTCCATTGGTTATACCCCTTGGCCACTAACCGGGCCTTGTATCGTTGTATCTCACTTATAGCTTTGTATTGAATTTTAAATACCCACTTATAACCGATAGGTTTTCTATTAGGGGGAGGTCAACAAGGTCCTAGGTGTTGTTTCGATTTAAGGTAGCCATTTCATCATTCATCGCGTTTACCCAATTCAAATCAAAGGAGGCTTCCTTATAAGTTCTAGGTTCTAAACCCTTGTTTAAACTTGATGTAAAACACAGATTTTCACCCTCTAAATTTGAGTAATTAACAACCTTCTCTAACCCATATTTCACTTTTCCCTCGATGATAAAATTTTGAAGTTTTCGAGGGGGGTTTGATGTTCTAGTGGATCTCCGTAGGCCAGATTGATCAGTTTGAGATGAGGACCCCTCATAAGGTATATTAGCTTCATTTGGTTCATTCACTAGATCAGCCACACCAATACCTTCACCCGAGCCGAGGGGCTGCTGTAGGACAACCTCACTCTCAGCCTGAGGACTGCAATCAGGCTGTTGAGGATGAATGGAAGCATCATTTTGTACCCTCTCATCATTATCGGGGAGTTTGTCACGTAAGGCATCACTATCACTTAAGGAATCATTTAGAGTGTTTGTGTTATAAAGGTAAAAAAATTAAGAGAGTCTGAGATGTCATTTTTTGCTGAAATTTCATTTGGTAAAGACCCGTCTTTGTAGGGAAAGACATATTCATAAAATTTGACATCGTGAGAAAAAAAGAAGTTTTTTTTTTTATCTAAACTCCTTAGTTTATAACCCTTTTTATGATGTGAGTAACCCATGAAAATACATTTTTCAGCAATACTTTCAAATTTATATGATTTATTTAAAACAGTACTGAAACACAAACACCCAAAAGACCTTAAGTGTGTAAGAGAGGGTAAAAAACCAAAACCTAAGGGGAATACCACTTTGAAAGAGAAGAGCACGAGCAACATTTAACAAGTGTCGATGATTCCTTTCGGCAATGCCGTTTTGTTGAGGAGTGTAGGGGTAAGAGGTTTGGTGTATTATTCCATTTTGTCTATCGAAATCAAAGAAGGTCTTGCTCACAAATTCAATACCATTGTCACTCTTGAAAATTTTAACAGTCTTACCAAATTGATTTTTTAATAGTTTTGTAAAACTTTCAATGTTAGAGAACACTTCATCTTTACTGTGCATTAAGAAGACCCATACTTCCCTTGTATAGTCATCGACAACAGTAAGGAAGTATTTTTACCCTTCCCTACTTTGTATATGATAAGGACCCCAGACTTCCAAATGAACAAGGTCACCAATAAAATGAGACGAGTGATCACTTAAAGGAAATGGCTCCCTATGTTGCTTGGCCTTATGACACACATCACCTGGAGGGGAGCTACTGGGGACCTTGATTTTAATGGAATCACCTAAGGCCTACAAGACTTGATCAGATGGATGACCAAGTCTTGAATGCCACATATTTATGGATTCATGACTAGTTAGGCACATTTTAATAGACTTGGAACCTGCCCCACAAAAGTAAAGACCATCGATTTGTTCACCATGTTAGAAACGGTCTGCCCAAGACACATATTGAATTGATGTGGCTAGTACGTTATGATCCAAGTTGGGTCATACCCAATAACAAGCTAGACAAACATCTACAATATTTATTTTATGATATGATCATATAAATAAATATTAACACTTAGAGTATTTAGAAATTGGATTTCTAAATATTTGCACTTGTGTTGTAAATAAATTATATGGATAATTTATTTTAGAGAGAGTATTCTATATATTGTTATTCAAATGGTTGAACAACAATATAGTCTTTTGTTCGTATTTCTTAATTACTCATCCGCATTTACTAATGCGGATGTGTCTTTGAGGAAATGCGGATGAAGATTACTCATCCGCATTTACTAATGCGGATGAAGGTTACTCATCCGCATTTTACTAATGCGGATGTGCATTTGTGGAAATGTTGATGGAAACTGTCCATTTGCATTTACTAATGCGGATAAGCATTTGAGGAAATGCTGATGGAATTTCTTCATCCGTATTTACAAATGCGGATGTATATTTGGGAAATACGGATGGAATTTCTTCATCCGTATTTACAAATGCGAATGTACATTTGGGAAATGCGGATGAAATTTCTTCATCCGTATTTAAAAATGCGGAAGGAGACCATTCATCCGTATTTACTAATGCGGGTGAATGTTTAAGAAATGCGAATGGAACAAGGGGCTGGGCCCCACCCACTTTTCTCTCTCTCCTCGTCTGAAATTTTAGTTTCACAGGACATGCAATATATGATTGCAATCAACCACTCTCTCTGATAACTTACAAGACACTCAAAAGTGCACCTCTCGGATTTCTGCTACTCTCTCGATCGGTCGGAAAAAAAAAAACAAAAACAGAGGTCCGTTCATGTGAAAATCCTAGCAACCGGGTGTTTGTTGGAGGCTTGAGGGTAGACTAGCTTGAGGCGTCCTTCTTTGGAAGCTTCCATTCATCGATTATCTTCCTCAAACCCATACGAGAGGTAGTCTTCTAAACACCCTATGGTTGTTTGTAAGCATGTTTTTCATATATCGATCCATAACGGGTTTTAACAGATATATAAAATGGTTTATATATTTAACTGTAACAAGTTTTAATCTCTTAATCTGCTGTATTTTTTATTTTATTTGGATAAAATGACTCTGATAAACTTGTTCAAAACCCAACACACCAATCACCAGGGTTCTCCTTGTGAGTGAATCCTGGATATAACAATTTGTTTTATCATAAGTTATAAAGAGTTTGTTATCTCTAGCAAGTTTAAAAACAGAGATGAGGTTTACACAATATTCAGGGACAACAAACACATCTTTAAGAAAGACTTTTTCACTTAGTTGAATGTTACCTATTTTGGTAACAAAAGCACATGCTCCATTGGGGTGCTTCACTGTGATATTAAACTCTAAGTCATTTATTTGATCAAAAACATTTTTATCACTCATTACCATGTGTTGATTTGCCCTTGATTCTATGATCCAACCGGTTGTAGATTTTGTGTTTAAGTCAAAAGAGAAGCTAAAAACCGGTTGACTTTGAAAATATTGAAAATAAGAACAAAAGCTATTACCGCCAATATTGGAACTTTATAAGATGTCATTTGAATTTTCATTCATCAACCCTAACAGTTTTAAGATTTGATCAGCTGTAAGAGCTGTAACAGGTGAAAGAGTAGTAGAATTTGCTGCACTAATCTTGTTAGAACCAGAGTTATTTCCCTTTGAACTGAGTTTTGACCTCCCCGTTGTTTATTATTTTAAGGATAACCAACCAACTCAAAACATCTCTCAACTATGTGTCCTATCTTATTGCAGTGTGTACACTTTAAATTTGGATTTGGACCTTTACTAAATTTCTTTTTGTTTTCAGTGAATTGATTTGTTTTAGAGACGAACCCTATATTTTGATTGTTTTTAGACGCCACATTAACATCTCTATGTGATTCCTCTCTTGACACAATTAAGAAAGCAGTTTTTAAGGTTGGGAGAGGTTCTTTGGTCAACAAGTTGGTTCTCACAGGCTGATAAACATCATCAAGTCCAATGAGAAACTGGAAAAGTTTGAACATATGATTAAAATCATTAAACTCTTTTGAGGCCTTACATGTACATGAAGGAAGCTGTAACATGTTATCAAATTGTTTCCACATTGAGTTTAGTCTATGATAGTATTCTGAGATAGTACTTACATTTTATGAAAATGAATTTATCATTTGATATAAGCTAAAAATCACCGCCCCATCAATTTTATCGTAAGTTTCCTTCAGCTCTATCCAGACCTTAGAAGCAAGTTTAGAAAACACTTGTCCCACATACAGTTCCTCAGGCAGAGTTTAAAATCCAAGTAAGGACAACCAAATTGCATCTTTCCCATTGACTAACCAGTACATTATCTGTAGTTGATTTTTTACATGAACCATCTATAAAACCAGTTTTGTTTTTCACTTGTAAGGCTAGTTTCATTGAACTAGCCCAAACAGTATAATTATCAGTTCCTTTTAACTTGATAGTAGTAACAGTTAGAGCACTGGTATCACTGGGATAAAGATACAATGGGTCGCTAGCTTCTATCTTACTAACCATGGTCATATCAGGGTTCACCACAGCCATAATCCCACAAATAAGAGTGAGGGCGCACAATCACATGCACAGATAAAACAGCAAGGATCAGAGCCAGGTTTTCACACCAATCAAGTTAGCAGATCAAGGGTTAATCCAGGCTGTTATAGTGCAGCACACACAAAAAATAACGCACAAGTGATGCACAAGAAGAGATAACAGATACAAAGATGCGACACAGAAGACAGGGAGGAGACACTCCCTGTGAAAATAAACCAGATTCGGTACTCCTAACCCGGCAAGTAATGCCAAGAAAATGCAAAACAAGACAAAGAATGAGAAAATTTAGAAGGATCTCATAATGGGGGCTCCCTATAAGGGGTATCCCAAAGCATGATTAACCACTATAACCTTCATCTAGGGTTACAGCGATGAAATGATGAAATAATAGTATCAATAAAAGTAAATAATTTTAATAAGTATAAAAAATATTATTAATAAAAGAAAAATAAGTTTTAAATTTTGTGCATGAAATAATAAAGTCCAAAAACTTCAGGGACTGAACTGTAAATTTTATTTTAACTAGTAATTAAAATTTGGGTTAATTATGTAAACTGATAAACCACAGGGACCTAAGTGTAAAACTTTTAAACCCAAAACCAAAATCCCGCATTTCCGGCCACCGGCCGATTTATCTCCGGCCGTAGTCCGGCGATCCCCACAACACCACTATCACCCCGTGATTTTACATCAAACCATTCTCAACCTTTTCGCGAACCCAATCGAACATATTGTTCTGTTTAATTTGAAATTAATTGAGTTCTTAATACCCGATGCACCAAAACCGAAACCATTTCGAAACAATACACGTTCAGCCCCTTAAATCATAGTAATAATGCAATTAATCGTGTACAAACGTTCGGGTAATCAAATAGAACTTAATGGAGTGATTAACTTCACCTGAAATGACCGAATTACACCTGCAATCAATGATAAACTGCCGACATTAAGCTTATAGCCGTTGAACATGATTGAGCTCGAATTGGAACTATAAAATAGGGGCTAATGCCCAAAACACTTCCTTTTAACTCTCCGAACCCTCAATTGCTCGAAAAACGCACACACACACAACGAATTGGAACCTAGAACAGTCGCAAGCTTCGCTCGAACTTGAAATCGACAAGACCACTTCAACTCAAGTAATTAACTTGAGGATTACACTCGATTTGGCATGGGAAGCAAAAGCCCCATGCTTAATTTGGGTAATAACCACAAATCTGGGTTCAATTTGATCGATTATGAATCTAGGGTTTATGTGAAATTTGGGGATTTTGAAGTTTATATATTTAATTTTCGTTTCTGAAACATAACACCAAACGGGGCCTTGGCGCAGTGGTTAAAATGTGGTGTTGTGTGGCAGGGGACCCGGGTTCGAACCCGAGCCCCTGCAAATATTTTTAAAATGCGTTTTTAAGTTGTTAAAATTCAGAAAAACATTTTAAACATTATTATTAATTATATAAAAACCCATTTTAATCACAAAGTGCAAATAAAATTGTTCTTTTAACTTCATTAGAAAATACACTTTAGAAAGCATTATTTTCTTTTATTTATTTATTTTAAATATTATAAAAAAAGAGGGATTATAAAACATCATCAATTATTAATTTAGAATTGTAATAAACTTCATGTAATAAATAAATAATTTCAAACTAATAAATTCTTTATTATTATGGATTTAATTACAAATTCGTTATATAAATTTTGTTTTAGAAAATAAATATACATGCACATATTTAGTGATGTACACATATTGTAATGGTTATTTTAACCATGTAAATTTACAAAATATGAATTTATTTAAAGGTAAATAATAACCATTTGAAAATAAAGTTTTAACTTCTACTAATTATGATTTTCACTAAGAGTCTTGTTTAAATCATTTAATTACCAAAATAATAATAACTGACATCTATCTAATAACATAAAAATTGTGGACAAATGGATATAAACATAACACCAAAATCACCATGATTAACTTAATACGACATTTCGTTTAGGAGAACATTAAAGAATCCTCGGCATTATATACAAGACTTATTATTTGTGCATCCTTTATTATCATGTGAGTTTTTCCATACCCCTTTTATATATTTTAACACTTTGGGGTGAAACATGTTAACTTTATGATAATTGCACTTGTAAACTCGTTCGAATCTTATAAACACTTGGGTAATTCATCTTATTTGTCGTGGTTGGTTGAACTTTAGTAATTACCATGTGATGACTATTATATGTACAATCATTAACTATTGCTAGCCTGATGACGTCATAGATCTATGGGCCTGACAAGCCTACTTGGTTAATCCAAGTACACTTAGCTAATCGTTTAATCTTTTAATCTTGTAATCTGTCAAGGTTTGATTGTTACATTTGTTCATCCATCCCTAGTTACTTTATTCAATAACCTATGGCATGAATTACCATCTTGTTTTATATATATATATATATATATATATATATATATATATATATATATATATATATATATATATATATATATATATATATATATGTATGAAAACTATAGAAAACTCACCAACACTAAGTTGACCTTTTATTTTTAACATGTTTTAGGAAATGATAATGCTTAGCTTGCTATGAAGACAAGGTCACATCTAGGACTGGACCTAGAATAAAATAAAAATGCATTTGTTATCATTGAACGTTGAAATTCCTATGTTTTGGAACATATTCTATTTCTTAAATGTATGTCTTGAATATTGAGTTTTAATAATATTATCATTTTAAATTAGCGTTGTGTGGCATGAACAATCTTAACCCTCACATCTCGACGTTTCCGCCGTTAAGGTTGGGGTGTGACAGATTGGTATCAGAGCCCATAACTATAGGGATTTAGGTTATTAGAAATGGTGGCCTAAACTATGGTTAAACTAGGGACCCTTTACTTGACAATTGCTATAATCTTGTAAGTATGCTTATATGTCTATCTTGATGCATGACGAATTCCCTTATGTGCTATTTGCTGATATTTAGAAAATAGT
This sequence comes from Flaveria sonorensis, assembly GCA_025506505.1. Lineage (NCBI taxonomy): Eukaryota > Viridiplantae > Streptophyta > Magnoliopsida > Asterales > Asteraceae > Flaveria > Flaveria sonorensis. The sequence goes on from CM046424.1 coordinate 9,260,784, forward strand.
GCCTTAGGAATATGCCTTGAACCTTGTAACCCCAACTTTCTAATCCTCTTCTTATGCCTCTACGTTTCTACCGTATCTAATCTTTTCTAAATCTCATTCTTGACTGCTTGAGGAAAACTACACATTTTATTGAGTGGAAAAAAAAATTCCTTAGACGATATGTCTAAATCTTGAAATTCTCATCGAGGTTTTAATTCTAATAGCCTTAGGGAAGTGTGTGACACATAAACACTTGTATTCTGGATTTCCTGGCAAAAGGCCCTCGGGCTAAGGCAAGCATTTCGTATAAATCTCACTGCGAGACCTGTTATGCTTAACTGGGGATTTCTGGGATGAGTGATAAATTATGGTCAACATACACATTTTTCCCGAGGAAATTAGGATTAAGTCACCTCGACGTGTTCATGTTCCTATTGGCTATGTGATACCAAATGGAACCAACGTGGCTGAATATAAATTATCTAAAACTCCGGTTTTCTTTGAACTGGTTTATCTCCAAATACTAATATTTTCTTTATTTCTATCTTATAGAATGTCTTGTCATCATGGAAAACGTGCTACCTCCGACAGCAAACTCGCTGCAATGATCGCCCGGCAAATGGCCGTTGTACTTCCAACGATGGTTGCTGAACTTAGCAGCACCCTAATGGCCAACAATAGCAACAACCCCAATGGAAACAATGGTAGTGGTGACAACAATGGTCAAGGGAAAAATAGCAACAACCAAGGTGGGAATAGTCGCACTTGCACATTCAAGCACTTCTACTCGTGCAAACCCACTAGCATTAGTGGAAAGGAAGGAGCCACTGGACTTCTCGAGTGGTTCGAAAGTATGGAAAATACGTTTATCGTCAGCGAATGTCCCGATGAACTCAAGGTCCGATATGCTACAAGTGTCCTTCAACAACGGGCACTCACTTGGTGGAATAGTGAGAAAAGGAACCGAGGGACTGAAGTTGCCTTGGCGTTGCCTTGGGAAGAATTTAAGGACATAATGATCCAAAAGTTCTGCCCGAGGAGTGAATTGCAAAAGCTGGAGGAGGAATTCTGGAACCTCAAACAGGATAGCGGGAATCATTTGGCTTATTCCACCCGGCATCATGAGTTGAGCATGCTCCTACCTCACATGGTGGATACCGTTCCCTGTAACATCGAGAAGTTTATTAAGGGGGTACCACCTCAAATTCAAGATGCCGTGGTGGGTAGTAGGCCCACAACTTTGGAGGAGGCGATTAATATCACCACCCAGCTCACTGAAAACCATATTAGAGCCGGTACTTTGACGGTGAAAGGTGCCAAGACTGCTGTGAAGGTGACTCCCGAGGCTACAAAGGAGGCGAAGGCCGAGTCGTCTTTCAAAGGCAAGAAGCACAAGTTCACACCGGCTCGTAATTATGCGGTGGCAGCACCAAATGCCCCTCAAAGACAAGCTGTCGTTGCAAATCAAGCCCCCGTGGCGAGGGCTTATACTGGACCGCACCCGATATGCAATAATTGCAAGTACCATCACGCGAGTAACACTCCTTGTCGAGTTTGCTCGTTGTGCGGAAAGTATGGGCATCTGGTGGCTACCTGTCTTCATGCCCGAATAATGCTGCGTTGGTTGCCAATCGAGTCTGCTACAACTGTGGCGAACCTGGACATTTCCATCCACAATGACCTCGTAATGCGGGAACTGTGCCACCGGCTCGTGGAAGGGCATTCAACATCAATGCCAACCAAGCTCAAGCCAACAATGACGTGGTGAATGGTACGTCATTAATTTCTTTTAATTGTTCTTTTGTCTTGTAAAATCCCTACCTGCGTTCATTATGCCAATAATAGGTTATTATTTGAGCAGGTATGCATCTTGTAAATAGTCGTTATGCTTCTGTACTGTTTGATTCAGGTGCGGATAAGAGTTTCGTGTCTTTAGAGTTCGAGCCTATTCTTTCCAAGCCACGTTCTAATTTAGAGAGATCTTTTACGATCGAAGTAGCCGATGGCAAGTCTGTCGAAGTCGGCGTGATACGCGATTGCACCTTAAGTCTTAACGAGCACGATTTTCTTATCGACCTTATTCCTATGCAACTCGGGAGCTTTGATGTTATTATTGGCATGGATTGGTTAGCCAAGCAACATGCGGAAATTATATGCTTTGAGAAGTGCATTCGAATTCCTTTACCATCGGGTGATACCTTAAAAGTTTTTGGAGAGAGATCATCCCAAAGACTCAAACTCATGTCTTGTATCAAGGCCCGCAAGTGCTTAAGTAAAAACTACGTAGTCTTCATGGCTTACGTAGTCAACACAAAAGCCAAGGGTAAAGAATTGAAGGATATACCTGTCGTGCGGGATTTTCCCGAAGTGTTTCCCGAGGATCTTAGTGGGTTACCTCCCGTGCGAGAAGTTGAGTTCAAAATCGACCTGATTCCTGGTACGAATCCCGTGGCTAAGTCGCCTTATCGTCTTGCACCGTCTGAAATGTAAGAATTAGCTAGTCAACTGCAAGAATTGACCGATAAGGGTTTCATTCGACCTAGCTCTTCACCATGGGGTGCACCCGTGCTATTTGTAAAGAAGAAAGATGGTTCTTTCCGTATGTGCATCGACTACCGGGAACTCAACAAGCTCACTATCAAGAACCGATATCCTCTTCCTCGAATTGATCATCTCTTCGATCAACTTCAAGGAGCTACACAATTCTCGAAGATCGACCTACGTTCTGGATATCATCAATTACGTGTTCACGACAATGATATTTTAAAGACCGCGTTTCGTACTCGATATGGACACTATGAGTTTATGGTTATGCCTTTTGGCTTGACTAATGCACCTGCTGTCTTCATGGATCTCATGAACCGGGTATGTAAACCGTATTTGGATAAATTCGTGATCGTGTTTATTGATGACATTCTCATCTATTCCAAGACAAAGACCGATCACGAGTCGCACCTACATCAAGTCCTCGATCTTTTGAAAAAGGAACAATTATATGCCAAGTTCTCCAAGTGCGAATTTTGGCTTGAAGAAGTCCAATTCTTAGGACATGTGGTGAATAGCCAAGGAATTCACGTTGATCCTGCAAAGATAGAAGCCGTGAAGAATTGGTGTGTTCCCACGACCCCAACCGAGGTTCGTTCTTTTCTGGGTTTAGCGGGTTATTACCGTAGGTTCATTGCAAACTTTTCGAAGATTGCAAAACCGCTTACGGCGCTAACTCAAAAGATTAGACTTTTTGAGTGGGGGCCCGAACAAGAAGATGCGTTCGAGACATTGAAACACAAACTGTGTAATGCTCCTATTCTAACCCTTCCCGATGGAAACGATGACTTCACTGTATATTGCGACGCGTCTAGTCAAGGTCTTGGTTGTGTTCTCATGCAACGAGGTAAGGTCATAGCTTACGCGTCGAGACAATTGAAGGTTCATGAAGTGAACTACACAACTCATGATCTCGAACTTGGTTCCGTGGTATTTGCTTTGAAGATTTGGCGACATTATCTCTATGGAACGCAATGATAGTCTACACCGATCACAAGAGCCTTCAACACGTGCTTAATCAAAAGGATCTCAACATGAGACAAAGATGTTGGGTGGAACTAATTAGCGACTACGACTGCGACATTCGCTATCATCCTGGAAAGGCGAATGTTGTAGCCGACGCGCTGAGTCGAAAGATCCACAACAAGACTGTCTCGCTTCAAGAAATCCGAGATCGAAGACAATGGTTTGACACGTTAGGAGAATTTGACACCGAGATTCATGTGGATGTTAACGAGGCCACTATCATGCTTCAAAACATAAGGATTAATAGTGATCTCGAGTTTTGCATCCGCGAGGCTCAACAAGCGGCGTTAATCGAGGAAGGGAAAGATGACGATCTTGCGTATAACGTTCGGTCACAACTAGAGACAAAACCGAACGGCATGTGGTATTTCTTGAACCGACTCTGGATTCTGAATAGCGATAATCTCAGTCACTTCATCATGAACGAAACCCATCAAACCCGATATTCCATTCATCCCGGGTCTGATAAAATGTACATGGATTTGCGTAGCCAATATTGGTGGCCGGGAATGAAGAAAGATATCGCGTCTTATGTTTCCAAGTGCCTCACATGTGCAAAAGTCAAAGCTGAACATCAACGACCTAGTGGTTTACTTGAACAACCTGAAATCCCTATGTGGAAATGGGAACACGTATCCATGGATTTCATAACCAAGTTACCACGTACCTCTCGTGGCCATGATAGTATATGGGTGATTGTTGACCGTTTGACCAAAACGGCACATTTCATACCAATTCGAGACACTTATAAAGTTTCAAGATTGGCTCGTATTTATATCGATGAGATTGTGAGTCATCATGGTGTGCCGTTGCATATTATCTCCGATCGTGATGCTCGTTTTACTTCGTATTTCTGGTCTTCTATGCAAGGGCTTTTGGGTACTTAACTGGATTTGAGCACTGCTTACCATCCTCAAACGGACGGTCAAACCGAGCGAACAATCCAAACTCTTGAGGACTTACTGCGTCTTTGTGTCATTGATTTTGGTGGTGACTGGGATACGCATCTGCCATTAGTGGAATTTTCGTATAACAATAGCTATCACTCGAGTATCAAGATGGCACCATTCGAGGCTTTATATGGTCGTAAATGCCGTTCTCCGATCTGTTGGACTGACATTGGTGAGAATTTCATCACTGGTCCTGAACTTATCCAAGAAACGACTGACAAAGTCTCCAAAATCCGAAATAACCTTGAGGTGGCTAGAAGTCGTCAAAAGAGTTATGCCGATAAAAGACGCAAACCGTTGGAGTTCCAAGTCGACGATATGGTTCTTCTTAAAGTTTCTCCATGGAAGGGTGTTGTTCGCTTTGGGAAGAAGGGCAAGCTAGCCCCACGTTTCGTAGGACCTTTCAAGATTCTGAAAAAAATTGGGAAAGTGGCTTACAAACTAGAACTACCTTCCGAACTTAGCGGGGTTCATCCTGTCTTCCATGTCTCAAACTTGAGGAAATGTCTGGCCGATAAAAATTTGCATGTTCCTTTGAAGAAAATCCAAATTGACGAATCGTTGCATTTTGTTGAGAAACCTGACGAGATTATGGATCGAACGTTGAAGAAGACCCGTACATCTACTACACCGATCGTCAAAGTTCGTTGGGAAAACAAACGTGGAGCTGAGTTCACTTGGAACGCGAGGATTTCATGAAGAAGAAATATCCCTATCTGTTCGTTTAGTCTTGTCATTAATTTCGGGACGAAATTTATTAAAGTTGGGAAGACTGTGACCTCTCGTATTTTTTTTATTTATTTAACGTTTGATTAACGTCGTTACCTCTTGTAAGGATTCGTTTTGTTATTAATGCATGTACGGGGACTTAGTTGTAATTTCTTGGAAAATCATTATAACTTGGATGTAATTTAATAATAATAATAATAATAATAATAATAATAATAATAATAATAATAATAATAATAATAAAATGATGAAATAATAATATCAATAAAAGTAAATAATTTTAATAAGTACAAAAATTATTATTAATAAAAGAAAAATAAGTTTTAAATTTTGTGCATGAAATAATAAAGTTCAAAAACTTCAGGGACTGAACTGTAAATTTTATTTTAACTAGTAATTAAAATTTGGGTTAATTATGTAAGCTGATAAACCATAGGGACCTAAGTGTAAACTTTTAAACCCAAAACCAAAATCCCGCATTTCCGGCCACCGGCCGATTTATCTCCGGCCGTAGTCCGGCGATCCCCACAACACCACTATCACCCCGTGATTTTACATCAAACCATTCCCAACCTTTTCGCGAACCCAATCGAACATATGGTTCTGTTTAATTTGAAATTAATTGAGTTCTTAATACCCGATGCACCGAAACCGAAACCATTTCAAAACAACAAACGTTCATCCCCTTAAATCATAGTAATAATGAAATTAATCGTGTACAAACGTTCGGGTAATCAAATAGAACTTAATGGAGTGATTAATTTCACCTGAAACGACCGAATTACACCTCCAATCAATGATAAACTGCGGACATTAAGCTTATAGCCGTTGAACATGATTGAGCTCGAATTGGAACTATAAAATAGAGGGCTAATGCCCAAAACACTTCCTTTTAACTCTCCGAACCCTCAATTGCTCGAAAAACACACACACAACGAATTGGGACCTAGAACAGTCGCAAGCTTCGCTCGAACTTGAAATCGACAAGACCACTTCAACTTAGGTAATTAACTTAGGGATTACACTCGATTTGGCATGGGAAGCAAAAGCCCCATGCTTAATTTGGGTAATAACAACAAATCTGGGTTCAATTTGATCGATTATGAATCTAGGGTTTATGTGAAATTTGGGGATTTTGAAGTTTATATATTTTAATTTTCGTTTCTGAAACATAACACCAAACGGGGCCTTGGCGCAGTGGTTAAAATGTGGTGTTGTGTGGCAGGGGACCCGGGTTCGAACCCGAGCCCCTGCAAATATTTTTAAAATGCGTTTTTAAGTTGTTAAAATTCAGAAAAACATTTTAAACATTATTATTAATTATATAAAAACCCATTTTAATCACAAAGTGCAAATAAAATTGTTCTTCTTTTAACTTTATTAGAAAATACACTTTAGAAGCATCATTTTCTTTTATTTATTTATTTTAAATATTATAAAAAAAGAGGGATTATAAAACATCATCAATTATTAATTTGGAATTGTAATAAACTTCATGTAATAAATAAATAATTTCAAACTAATAAATTCTTTATTATTATGGATTTAATTACAAATTCGTTATATAAATTTTGTTTTAGAAAATAAATATACATGTACATATTTAGTGATGTACACATATTGTAATGGTTATTTTAACCATGTAAATTTACAAAATATGAATTTATTTAAAGGTAAATAATAACCATTTGAAAATAAAGTTTTAACTTCTACTAATTATGATTTTCACTAAGAGTCTTGTTTAAATTATTTAATTACCAAAATAATAATAACTGACATCTATCTAATAACATGAAAATTGTGGACAAATGGATATAAACATAACACCAAAATCACCATGATTAACTTAATACGACGTTTCGTTTAGGAGAACATTAAAGAATCCTCGGCATTATATACAAGACTTATTATTTGTGCATCCTTTATTATCATGTGAGTTTTTCCATACCCCTTTATATATTTTCACACTTTGGGGTGAAACATGTTAACTTTATGATAATTGCACTTGTAAACTCGTTCGAATCTTGTAAACACTTGGGTAATTCATCTTATTTGTCGTGGTTGGTTGAACTTTAGTAATTACCATGTGATGACTATTATATGTACAATCATTAACTATTGCTAGCCTGGCGACGTCATAGATCTATGGGCCTGACAAGCCTACTTGGTTAATCCAAGTACACTTAGCTAATCGTTTAATCTTTTAATCTTGTAATCTGTCAAGGTTTATTGTTACATTTGTTCATCCATCCCTAGTTACTTTATTCAATAACCTATGGCATGAATTACCATTTTGTTATATATATATATATATATATATATATATATATATATATATATATATATATATATATATATATATATATATATATATATTTATGTATGAAAACTATGGAAAACTCACCAACACTAAGTTGATCTTTTATTTTTAACATGTTTCAGGAAATGATAATGCTTAGCTTGCTATGAAGACAAGGTTACATCTAGGACTGGACCTAGAATAAAATAAAAATGCATTTGTTATCATTGAACGTTGAAATTCCTATGTTTTGGAACATATTCTATTTCTTAAATGTATGTCTTGAATATTGAGTTTCAATAATATTGTCATTTTAAATTAGCGTTGTGTGGCATGAACAAGCCGTTAAGGTTGGGGTGTGACACCCTAGATTGAGATAACCAGTAACAATCAACAGTGGAGCAATAATCCAGAATCAGATGTTCCAATCGACCAGAGCCTTCGACTTTGATACCATGTCATAAAACTAGAAGGTATAATCGACTGAACAAAACGACAATCAAAAGTCAAACAGATTACAAGTTCAGAAACTCAACAACAAGAAGAACTAATCACAAATCATTACTACGATGATTTGTGACAAATATTATGAACAAGATAACCAAGAATCAATAGGAATCAACGTTGTGTTGAAACCCTAAAAGACGAATGTTTCTTGAGAGTGGGAACGTGTTGGTGTGAGATCTGAATGAATTAGATTGAACACCACAACAACCCTAAATAGCGCGCAAACGAGCAGACAGCTGCAGCCCAACATCAGTCCATGAACAAAGCTATCCAGCCCAACACGAACAACACTCCAACCCAAAGTCCATAAGCACAACTATGCAAAAACAAGAGAAAACAAAGAAGAACTATTATAATGAAAGGATATGTTTGGATATAGAATTATTATAATTTTAAAAGATCTTTTGTGTTATGTGACTTTCCTTAACCAAATAATACATAGTTCCAAATAATACATAGCTTTTGTCAAACTGCATGATTAAAGTGCCCCACTTTATTTCCCTTTAAAAGTCATCAAAATTTCAAAAAAAAAACTCTCTTAGGTAGTGTTTGGGATTGCTTATATAAACGATTTATGCTTGTGTTAAAAGGATAGACCAGCTTGTATACCCCTCTATGATTAACCATAATTAGTTTCTACCAAATGACCTCATAAACATAAGCCTAAAATGCTGATCTTAAAGTTTGACCCAATATAGTGTTGCTAATATCACAATCTATTAATTATCGATTATATCATTTTCCTTTTTAACTTATTTACAAGTAACGGAATTCTAAAATGCTGGTTGTTTTTGTGTTTATACTATGGGATCTCTCATGTTAGCATATAATTAGTGATCCGACCCATTACAAGAAAACAACACCTGCCATATTATGACACATTACCAATGAAATTCCAATTTGTAAAATGACACAGCACTAACAAAATACAACCTAATCCGAATATTTCCTTTAAAGAGCTTGTAAGCACAAATCCTTGCCATGTCGATGTCATGATACAATTACGGAAACCATCAAAGTTGAAACTACAATACAATACATGATTCAATGGAATGAAATAGTTAGAGACATTGAGGGAAAACATGATAACGTATCAAATCCGACTTGAGTAATGATATACATGGCTTAAGAAAACATATTAACTAACATATTAACTACTCAAATCATACACAACAACATTCCACCTAAATACAAAAGATATTACCAAATTCGAGGAATGAGCAAACTAAGAACAAAAAACATACCTTGTACTATGTAATATCTTCTTGATCGGAAAGCAAAGAACACATATTAGATTTAAAATCGAAGTATTTTTACTTTGACATTTGAATTGCCCGCCCATTTTAATTTCACTGTGAACAGAAAGCCATATTCATGCAATCTAAGGTTCTCGTAATGAAAAGAAGCAGGGATGGCCTTTCTTTTTAGATGGAAGAAGATCGATAGGTGACAGTAACCCTTGAACATCGACGGTGAGGTAACATTAGATCTTCCATTATAAAATGCAAAGATGGAAATGAAACCCTATGCACGCATTGTTGCAATTTAAGGCTTTTGTCACAAGTGTGTTTATTTAGTTTGTAACACATGTAAAGAATGTTGTACATCTCTTAATTTTAAGAGATTTGTGTGAAATGACTTTGTTTCACTTTTCTCAAATGCATATTAATATAGTATAAATATAGATTAATTAGATATGAAAATAATTCTTTCATAAATATAATATTAAAAGAAAAGAAAAAAAAGGAAAACTAACTTAAAACCCTAAAATCAAACTCCATACGTAAAACCCTCTCACGACCACCAATCGCTCCTGTGATTCTTCCATTTCTTCTTGTTTCAGATGGAAGACTTCATCAAAAATCAAACATTTGCGATCCATTTAGCCGCAGGTGCCGGAGCTATAACCTTAGGAACCGCTGCAACTTACCCTTTTGAAACAATCAAAACCCTCATTCAGGTTTGAGTTACACCTCAATTGACAAATTCATGATCGTTTATACCCAAATTTCCACCATTTTTGTTCATAAATATCATGTTCATGCCACCATTTCATGCTCATTAATCATTTCTGAACTTCAAATCGAACGAATGAAGCTATTTTATTGAATTTTTCTTCCAATTTCGATGTGGTTACTAACAGGTCGGATCAGGCCCTGATAAACAGTTGACAGCAGCTCAGATGTTTGATAGAGTTCGCAAGTTATCTGGCAATTCTGGTAATGTTGCTTTAACTTTGTTGATTAAAGATCTGAATCTTAACCATATGTTAGCAGATTAATACTCTGAAGTACTTCTAGTTTGGCATATAGGATGCTTATTTAATTTAAATTCTATAATGTGGCCTTTTTGAATTCAAGGAAGTGTTAAATTGATCGACTGAATGTGAATCTCTTTGCGGTATACATATTCTTGCAGGGCTATACAATGGTATTGGGTGGTTGGCTATTGGGAGAATTTTGGGTGTGGGAGCGCGTTTTGGTACCTATGAATTATTGACGGCTTTCTATAAAGGTGGATTATTCGTCTTTTAGGCATTATACTTATTTGGTTAGTGGAGTAACCTGTTATTGCTGATACTTGTTATATCATGAATGGTTAAAATTTGTGCATAACACATTTTGGTTGTGGGTCACATCTTTATGCAGACGGTCGTAAAGACAACTATGTGTATGTCTCTGAAGCTCTCATGGCAGGAGTTGTAGCAGGTGGTGTGGAATCGCTTATGAGCTCTCCATTTGAGCTTTTTGCGATTCGTGCCCAGGTGGCTGCTGCCTCTCGTGTTCCAAACTCTTCTACAAATTTACAAAACACGCCTTTATCGTCATCAGTTGCAAAGTTAGTGCGTGGGTATTATCCTGATGTCAAGGCACTGGACCATTCAGTTGGTCTATTGTCCACTCTAAACACTAAAAATTCCAACTTGAGTGGTGCTTTAAAAGAGTACCCGTGGATGATGACTGGGACTGGGAGGGCTCCACCTGTGTTTCATGTTAGGAGGCCCATGGATGTCATATCTTTAGAAGGATGGGGTGCCATGTGGAGGGGTATACGATCAGGGTTAGTTCGTGATTGTTTATTTGGTGGTGTGTTTTTTTCCAGCTGGCAGTTTCTGCATAGTGTGATGCTGAACTGGAAGGCTGTTGGATGGACCCAATACCAAGGTCTGTTTACATATTTTAACGTTGATTTTTTGTTTAAGTTATTTACGTATTAACTTCTGAAGTTGATGTTGCCTTGCTGAAAGTATGATTGTTACATGAAAATAGGTTCAGTTAATTTATTGGTTCTTTGATTCTTTTGCTACATGGTTCTTTGTTGCTTTTTCTTGGGTGAAATAATATATTAAGCGCGATCAACTGGGCTAAGACTAAAAGGGCTTAAGCTTGAGTTGACCAGTAACAATTATGGAATGAAATGATTTAGGAGAGGTTGTGACTTGTAAACATTTTATACTTTTCACCCATTATATCACCATTGTAGTTAGTTTGATAAGCTTGACGCTACTGATGATAGTTTTGTGGTAATAAGGAGTGAAATTGTAAAATCACAATTAATATATTGTTAATGTGAGATTGAAAAAAATGAATAATTTGCAGGTCAATCCAGACCGACCTGTTTGTGCCACTTTTTAAAAGTGTACGCTTTAACCTGACTCGTTTTGGTCGCCCATTATGCCACCCCTGCTTAGGAGTCTTTCTGTTGAACCTAATGACTGTTTGTCTTACAAAGAATATACAATAACAAATTTTATTAGATATGGTTCATTGCTTTCAGCTCTGATGAAGATATTGGGCCATTACACCCTTTGTCTGTTAGTCTGGCAGCTGGATTTTCAGCCTCAATTGCTGCGGCAGCATCCCATTCTTTTGACACTGCCAAATGTCGATCACAATGCCTTGTGCTGCCAAAGGTATGATTCTCTTTATAAAATGTTATTAACATATTATTTGCATGGCGTATGAATCGTTCTTTGGTCAATTTGTCAAAATCATTTGAATTGGTATGTTCGTATTTTTGTTGAGGCTCCTCCCCCAATGGCAATTTACAGAAAACATTATTTTGCTATTTAGCTAAGCTCCATGATTTCAGATGGGAGATTTTGAAAAAAAGTGGCTTCCTTTTCTAAAACATCAAGCTCCTATTCAAATTCTATTATGTTATGTAACATAAACCAGAAATCTCCTCCTTTACCATGTTTTATATTCAGGTTAACTAATGCATAAAAATAAATCCAAAATATTGCATGCAATAAATCCTGAAACTTGGTTTGGTATCATGAGCCGGTTCAATTTTCCGACATCACTGGGGTGACCGTATTCTGGTCAGAGAAGCTGAAGAGGGGGGGGGGGGGGGGTTGTTTTTTTAGAAGATTTTGATGATATAATCATGCTATAACATATTAGCTCTATTTTAAGAAGGAAGAAGGTATGATCGTATTCAATCAAAGTTGTAGTGTATGTCTGTAAAAATCAGTGAAAAAGACACTTTCGTTTGTGCCAAACAAGTTTCAGGAACTTCAAGGGGTGGTGCATTGGGAAGCACCTGAGCCCTCTCCAATAGAGGTCTTAGGTTCGAATCATGCATTCATGCTACTTCCACTGGTTTCCTTCCATAACCTCTTGAAGGCTACTTGTCCAACATAAGCTGCGATATGCCCTACCCCTGTTGTTTGTGAGTTTTCCAGGAACGGATTTGTTGGTTTCAGGCCCCAAGTTGCACTCAAAACACACACACACACACACACACTTTGAATTAATGCTTGAACTCTCCTGCTTCAACTTGCTCATACTTTCATTCATCCTCAACACTTATATTAAATAAACAAAAACAACCCCTTTCACCTAAGCGAAAGGAGACCCACTACTTGCTAACTACCCATGTTCTATCAAAACCTTAAAAACATGTGACTAAATAAAAATTCTGCTGAATCATACCTGTTGACTCAACTTTGAACCCATCAAGTTTCAGGAATTAACCATACAAAACAAAGTGATGCAAAAGGTGAAAGTCAGGTTTTCTTCGTGTTTTCCCCAAGTCCCTATAGGTGGGAAAACAGAGGGTCAAAATAATAAATTTTTAGGACATGCCAAAACTGGATGGGTTGACCCACCAACATTTTTCTTTCAATTTTATAAATAGTTTAAATACATGATTATACAAAATGTTATTACAGTTATAAATAAAACAAGTTGGAAGGTTATAAACACTTGATTAATCTCATGTCATTATAATCAGATATCTTCACGGTTTTGCTTGTGAAGAAGTTGAATTCAAACACAACAAAACCTGAGTAAAATTCTGGTTCACAAAGGAACAAAAGATAAAAAAACAAACATGTAAACAAGTGCTAGTAGTTAAGGAATAAAATTTGATTGATGGGAAATAAGCTATAATAGGCCTAATACTACAACAAGAATACTAAAACTTTTTAAATGTTATGTCCTAAAACTATTATAATACTGAAACCCAATTAAATATTTCCTAAAAATTGAAGAATAACATTTAAAATGATATTTGACATAACTTAGAGCCCAGATGGGTCACGACTCGCTGCCATTATGTACTTCCAACCCGTTTAACTCGTTTCCCTTATATCAAAGATTTTAAAGCTTGCTTGTTTGACCCACTTGCATTGTAATAATGCCCAAATAACCCATTTTCACATAAACGGGCTGAAATTGCCTCTCTTGTAAGATTGCTGCCTTTGTGCGATACTGTTATCACATGGTATGCACATGCCAACTGTATTTGGTTTTATAATCATCCTTTACTGTTTTAATGCAGTATATTACCATGGAGAGAAGGTTTCTTAGGTGGAGTTTGCCAGGAAAGAGGTTCGAGAGACTTACGGGCATCCATCCTCGAGATAGAAATATACTTTTTCGTGGCATTAAGTTGCGAATGGCCTGCAGTGGATTGGCATCTTTTATTCTTACAGGTAGTTACTTTTTCATGATTGATCACCTAGTTTCAAGATGAACAATATTCATTATACAAACTTAATAAGGGTTTTATGACTTCTGCTAAAACATGAAACCACATGATATGTAATTTGAACCAATTTTTGGCTTAGAAGAGGTAGTCATTTTTGTTGACATTTCTTAAATCTAACACAATTCATCTTTCTTGACATGTCTTGAATCCTTCCATCACTCGGATTCTATTTCTTAAACCATAATGCATTTGTATCGAGTGTAATAGTTATACCTTGTGTTTTTAGTTAGAGGTTGTAATTTCAATACATTTCAATACATTTGCTTCTTTTCAAACGGGTCATATAAAAAAGTGTAGCTGAAAAAGGAAACAAGTCAAACGAGTTGAGAGTTTCCAGCAATGTAAATTATGAAACACTCCTAAATCTTTTTCCAAATATTTCTGTTATAACAACAGTCTTTCTACTGTTATTGATGCACAAGTTATTTATAACTAAATAAAAGCTAGTTTGTTACACGCTGCGCGTTGCAGCGGTAGCGTACACGGCGTGATAAAGTATAGACTACAATTGACCCGACTTGTTTCCGAACTAAATTTATGTCGAAACATAGAGCAACTCGAATATATACCATCGAATGAAAATGTATTATATTTGACTCGACTCTTTTCTAAATAAATTTATGTCGAAACGTGGATCAGCGTAAACTTGCCAATTGGTTAAAGGCCAAGTTGTGTTTTCAATTTGCAAAAAAATATGTTTGAGAAAAATGAGGAAAGAATGAAAAAAAGTGTAGCTCCTTGGATTTGAACTATGGTCTTTAAATTAAGATAACAAACTATAAACCATTGAACCAAGGAGCAAATTATGTTTTAAACTTGAGGGTGGGGTTATTGTAAAAATAAAGAAAAAACTAAAAAAGTTAAGAATGATTATTATCTATTAGATCTTAGATTCAATGGCTAAGAAAATTCGATGGTATAACTGTAAATAATTGAAATTTTAAGCTCAAGGGTTAAGGATATTTTGGTTTTAACCACATTTTCAAATTCCACCTTTATTTTTAAACGCTCGTAACTTTTACATACAATATTTTTTTAAACAAATTAAACCACAAAAAACAAGTGTTTTTTAATCTTTAAAACGACTATAATATTGATACAGAAAAATGAAGTTTTTTTTTACGTTATTTCAGCTTATTGTGTAATATTCATCAGTTCATTGTGTAATATCAGGTCATTGTATAATATTTATTAAATCATTGTGATTAATGTTGACCATTTTGTTATGCATTGTGTTATTTAAAAATGTTGATGTTGATTTTCAAATAACACAATGCTAAAAATATAATTTTTTATGTTTCATCAGTTCATTGTGTAATTCAAGTCAGGTTATTATATATCCCATCAAGCAGCTCATGGTGCTAGTCACTTTGTTACCCATTGTGTCTTATGTTAACCATTGTATTTTTTAAAATGGTGATTTTCAAATAACATAATTCTGAAAATGTAAATTTTTTATGTTTTTTTCTAATGCATTGTGTAATTTTGATCAGATCATTGTGTAATTCTCGTCAAGCAGCTCATTGTGTTTACTGCTAATTATCGAGTTTGGTGTTGGTTATTGTGTTACCCATTGTATCTAGTGTTAACTATTGTGTTAGGGATTGTGCTTTCTAAAATGATGATTTTCAAATAAAACAATGCTGAAAATGTAATTTTTTTTACGTTTTTCAGTTCATTATATAATCTTAATCATGTCATTGTGTAATTCTCGTCAAGCAGCTCATTGTGTTTATTGCTAATCATCGAGTCTAGTGCTGGTTATTATGTTATTCATTGTGTTTAATGTTGACAATTGTGTTATGCATTGTGTTTTTAAAAATGATAATTTTCGAATAACACAATAATAAGAAATGTAAACTTATAATATTTCAAGTTCATTGTGTATTCCTAATCAGATAATTGTGTAATACTCATCAATTTAGAAGATTACACAATGAGTTAAAAAAACTTTATTTTTTTTATATCAACACTATATGTGTTTTAAAAATTAAACAATACTCGTTTTTATGGTATAATTTTTTATAAAAATAATGTCGTATGTAAAAGTTATGAATGTTTAAAAAAAGGTGTAACTTGAGAAGGGAAAACATTACTAATTTTGCCCATAACTTAATTTGATCAAAATGACACGTGTCAACATCTTAATCCTTTTTATACGTTTTAGTTTTAGAAAACTTTGTATTTGAACATTTCCCTAAACTTGAAAAGATATATGAAAATTTGAGATTGAGTAAAAATTAATAAAAAAACTCACCGATCTTTGAAATTGTGTTATAGTAATGGACAAAAATCGTGCATTCTACGGTTGCACATCTTAACCTGATAGTGTGTCATTCAACTTTCTATTTTATTGTTTCATGTGGGGATTGCTTTATTGGTGAACCAGATAAATCTCTTATCTTCATGTATATCTCATCATCTTGCAAAATGGGTTTTTATAAGAAAGATCATACAATTTTACATTGTAAAAGAAAATTAAGAATTTTTTGTCTCTATTCATAATTTATTAATTTAATTTGCACAATAAGAAGAACTACTATATCATACACTTTTGAAGCCACACAAGTGGTCATGCACTTTCCAAGCCACACAAGTGGTGTTGACTTTATAGGGCTTTTGCTTTGACCTTCTTTTAGTATAATTAGGCTTACTCTAAAGTTACATGCTTTGCTCCAACCATGATTTCTTTTTTGCTTAGTTTGGCTTTAACCAATGTTACAAGAAACAAAAAGGTAATTGTGGGGCAATCATCATGTCTAGTGGTTTTAAAACACTTATTACACACACAAAATTCTTCTTATCAAGTGTTTCTATAACTTTGAAAAGTCATATATATTAATATTTGAATCTCTATATGTATGTGTAAAAAAAAAAAACAAATGCCGACATCAAATAAGATGTATATGGGGTTAGGTTATTTCCACACACCCCACATCCTATTTTTGTTCACATCCCTTGAATTCTAAACCTATCAACCTTTTTCTATATTTTTTTCTTGAAGCTTGTAGTTTTTTTGGACGACTAGGGTTGGGTCTTGGGTCGTTTGGTGTTGGGTATTGGGTGTCGGGCGTGGTATCGAGTTGTTAGATGACATGGGTTGAGTATGGATGGTAGTATTGTTGGTTATAAGCTCCACATGACATTTGCGATTGGTACTATTGTTGGTTCGGGTCATATTGCAATGGTGGGGAGATGGGAGTAAGAACGAGTTGCGGTTAAATCGGGTCGTGAAAGTCCGTTACAGAACCAAAATAGTCACTGAACAAACATAATGTCATTGTATTGTTGTTAAACAACTCTATTGTTAAGTTATCGGTCTTTAACGACAGAACAAAATAGGTCAATGAAAGATATGAATTTTTGAATGGTCGTTGGTTACGTCAAACAATGTTAGAATATAACCAATCTTTTAGTTGTGATTAGTTATTGTTATACCGATGGACACACATTCCGCATTACAAATCAGCATCACATTATTTTTCAAATTGCACCCATCTCCTAAGTAAATGGTTTCTACACCCTTCAAATTCTAGTGTAATTTTTTAAAAAATTTCTTAAATACAAAAATAATATTTTAAAACAAATTTATTAATAACTAATAAAAATTACAAAATAATAATTTTAAAAACATATGAAGTACTAGAATAATAATTAAAAATAAAAAGATACGTAATAAGAGTTTAAGAAAACTATTCTTCTTTCTTAATTTGACAAAGAATTTTGGCACTTAACTTTTTGATCCTTCTAGGTGACTTCTTATCAATGTGGTCGTCGTTTATTGACAACATTTTAAGATTCTTCTCATCATCTTTCAATGTAAGTTTTTTGTTTTCTATTTCTTGACATGTGTTGTTAAAATTTTCTTACTTTTTCATAATATTATCCAATATGTCATTAGTTGTTGAAGACGATTCGACTCATTTTTCCTTATCTCTTCTGATCGGTGTATTGGTTTAGATAGTATATCATCAGAATCTTTCGCGTTGAGATCCATGAAATATGTACATCCAAACCGAGTCTAGTCGACGTATTGAGTACATTGATGACGTCTATTTCGATCCGCTAGATGGTTGAACCATTTTGGGGATCGACACCCATTTAGGACTTTTTATTAGAATATTGAAGCTGAAATAAGGTTAAAGGCCATGTGATGCTATTGATAATACTGTTGAAGAACGTTATTCATACCGTTGGCATCGCTCATAGGACTTTTAAGATTTTTGTGTTTACTTGGGTGCATGTTGGAAAACTTTAAAACCTTCTTTTTTATATCACGAAACTAGAAAGTAAGTTGGTTGTTACTTGGTAGAACGACATGGTTCATGTTTCATAATCCTAAGAAACTTTACCACAGTCGAGTTCCTCATATGGGTTCGGGTTGGGCGTTACAAACAACGGGATACTTCAAAACATCCTCCTCTGGAATCCACTTTTGGATGAGTCGACTCTCATGAAACCTTTATTTTTTGAGAGTTGTGTCTTGGGTATGGCTTGGTCTTAGGTTGGACCTCATATACGAAATCAACTCGAGTATAGGACATAACTGGTCAATAATATTGTTGGTTCAACCTACTAAGCGTTAATTTTGATGGTGTGAAAATGGAGTTACTGTCATAGGTGACAGGTGGCTGAGATGGCATCATTGGATATTGTGTAACGGGTTTAACTTTTAAAGTGGTTACACCCGGTTTAAGCAAAATAATTAAGCATGACCATAAGGTGTATAAAGTTTATTCCTTTGACGAGCAAACAAAAAACCATACACAATAGATGCAGCAACGGTCTTGCTAGTTGTCCGTTTCACAAAAGCTGGAAACAACTCTTGAATCGAAAGCAACATGTAACAAACCCAACGGCGGCTTCGTTTGGTGGTTGTGGTTGGCGACTGAGGTCGCGGGGGGGGGGGGGGGGGGGTGTTGGTGTGTGCGACGACAATGGTGGAGTGTAGTTTAGGGTTCCCCTAAACTTTTATTTACAATCTCCTTATTTATACCTTAAGTCTCCGTTAATTAACGTTTAATAACCTTGATCAATTAACAGTTAGTTACGAACACTTTTTGTAGTTTATTAATTAACGTTTAATTACATAAATTCATAAACATTTAGATGTTTAACTTCAAACTTTAAACAGTTTACCCTTTGATTAATTAATTATTTAATTAAATAAATAACCAATGATTATTTATCTAAATAATCAAACACCTTTTTATCTAATAAGCGTTTCTTTCGTTGTTGTCCAAAATGTAACTTCTTGTATCGTATCGTGATAACAACGTTAATATCATTAATAATTGATCATCTAATATCCAACATGTGTTGTGGTTTTTTGGATTATTTGGATTCATTGTTAAATATATGTAGAAAATGAGATTGTAGGAGAAGAATGATTGTAAATTTTTTTAAAGTTTGAGGTCGATCCATAGGAGAATTAATAATATGGTTTAAAAATAAATTTTACTTTTAAATGTGCACATCAGTTCTTT
Organism: Flaveria sonorensis; assembly: GCA_025506505.1. Classification (NCBI taxonomy): domain Eukaryota; kingdom Viridiplantae; phylum Streptophyta; class Magnoliopsida; order Asterales; family Asteraceae; genus Flaveria; species Flaveria sonorensis. Next base: position 9,280,301 of record CM046424.1, read on the forward strand.
TGTTTTTTGATAAAATATACATGTCACACAAGAAAAAAAGTTTATACCTAAGCAAAATAACCAAATGTACGGGTTCCAAGGTGTTTTTAATATTTTCCATCTTTTTGTTAAAATTTTAAATGGTCTTTTATGTTAGAAAAAAAAACTTATTTAGGAAACTTTTTGTGAATCTTATCTTTATTTCTTATCTTATTTAGTAAGTACTTGTTTTGAAATTAAACATCATTTGTATTAAAATGAGCAAAAGACTAAAAATACAAGCACAACACAGGTTAAAATTAGGGTAAAAGATGGAAGGATGATAATACGATGTTAAGGCTAGTGGGTGTACTCTAACACCTCTTAACTCCATTTAAATGTCACATAACTAACTTATTTTCATTTTTATTCTATCTCACGTTAGAAAAAAGTTTAACAACCCCCCCCCCCCCCCTCAATTTATACAAATAAAAAATGGATTGATTGTGTGTAGTTTGTGTCACGCCCGCCAAACGTTAACCATTAACACATGTTAACGCCCCATAACAAGTCCAAGTAGGATAACACCCATGGCAAGTATCATGTTGTACACCGACCGGCCTACAATGAGAGATCGTGAAACGATGTTGTGATGCGTTTAACACATGGTCTTGATGTGTACACTTGTCGCTAGTCATGGAAATGCTTGTGTCACATGTGACACATGGTGACCTAAGCAAACACTCAAAAGAAACATATATCTTTTGAAATAAAATTAAAGTATAACTGGAAATAATACTCCAATGCGTTGTGACACCAGGCAACTAACAACAAAAAGTCCGTCTGTAGCAAAAATACAAAAGAATGCTATATATGGGCCCCACCGAACAAGCCCATTTTGCTTTCTGGGCCCCACGTCTTCTTTCACGTGAACATCTCCGCCCAAAAATACAATATATCACTTGGTACAGAAAAAGAAACTTTATATGTTTTCTTAATACACCATGAAAAATACATTAATAATATAAAAAAATTATATTAATAATAGTAGTAATAATGATATCGGAGGTGGTTATATGTTTACTCTATCAAAGTATAGATAATCTCATAGAAAAATAAAGATGCATTCATGTGCTACCTTATAAATTTATTTTTCATTACTATATGCTATATCTTTAATCATTACAAGGCTTTGTTAAGCTATACTTTGTTTAACAAGTTTTTGTGATTTTTATTGAAGAATTTTTTAGTTTGATTATTGATACAATAATATTTCTAGTAAATTTTTCTTTTTCCTTAAAGTAATAAGTTTGATGTATTTTTAGTATATTCATTATAGTTAGAATTTTCATAATTTTTTTCCTACTTTTAATTATCTTTATATATCAGGTAGATTACCCAAAGGAATTTGAGAAACATTGCAAAACTTGTTGCGAATCCAATGACTCTCCATTCTTCACTTGATAAAGCAAAGGAACATTAACAAACACTTAAAATACAGTTCTTTTATGAACCAAATAAATTGGATAATCTTAAGTAATAACATTTAAACCAAAATTCTAATATATTTTATATATGTAATATTTTCTAAAGGATCTTGGTGTATGCTTCATGAGATAAAATCATATAGGTGAATGTGAGATAGTGGAGAAGTGTAAGAGAAATAAGAAAAGGTGGGATGGAAAGAAGATGACACTAGTGACAAACGAACCTAAATCCGAAGGACAAACTTGATACCGCTAAGATATTTTAGTATGGGACCGGTGACGGAATTAATTTTATGAAATTATTCAGGTATGATACGGGTCTAGTATTAAGTCATACTCGATACATACATTCTTGGTTACTCAAACTATACTTATAAATATTTTCTTTTAATTTTTCTTTATACTTGAGGAATAGATAAATCTGTGAATCCAATGACCTTTACTTTTTATATTTCATGATCTTTAGATGATAAAATAATATAATTAAAATAGTAAAAAGTGTATATATATTGGAATTCTCAAATGTTAATGTTTAACAAACTACCAGGCGTATTGGATACTCAACGGGTATGAAACATATACAAGGTATGAGACTAAATTTAATAATACTCAGTCAAAACATTTCTATCCTAGATGAGATGCAAATATAAAGTTTATAATTTAGTTGAGTCTCTTTTAAGATAATTATTCCTTAAACTGCTTTATATATGACATGTCGTATGGACATAGTTGTTGATGGTTGCTATCACGTGAAAATTCTTATTTTAGATATAATTACAAATTAGATTTTTATTAAGAAAACTTTTTATACCGTCAAATGCAAGAAAATTCAAGAAATAGTAGCCACAAACGCCCTCCATTTGTGTGCTATGGTGGGTACGTTTTTGCATGATGGATTCTCTTTTTTCACATTTTTAAGTGTCATTATTAACACTCATTTTAATCCAAATTCAATTTACCACCACCACTAGTTAATTATTATTTATAATATTTTTATTAACAAATTGCATAAATCCCTTCAAAGAATCATTTTGAAATTAGTCATTTATACAAATTCAAAGCTATACGACATTATCACCAATTTTTTAATCAACAATCTATATCACTATAATAGTGTAACTTCTTGATATATTTCAAACTATAAGAACATTTTACATCAAGTATAATAAAAGTCAATATCATGCTTCACTTGTGTTTAATCTTCTCCTAATTCGGAAAACTAATATCATCGAAATCATCTAATGACAAAAATACTTCATCTAAACACGAAAGCTCCGTGCCATCATTGCCTTCATCGTTCTCGTAGTTCTGCTCATACACGCGACATATCACCCAATCCTGAATAATATAAGTTGATCACGTTTCGAATTATAAGAAAGAAAAACTAACCCCAATATCAAATCATTTGAAAAAGATATGAAATACCTTTATTAGCGAATTTCCCACCACCAATATGTTTCCGTTTAAATCATAATTATTTGATAAAAGCTAATTTGTAAACACTACTTCAAATGGTTACTTTAATTAAAGCATGCTTTTTAAACAAATTTGAAAAAATATTTGTGCATTTGGATTATCATCATTTAGAAAATATGGTAAAATAAAAGCTCTAATTTTAAACTTAAAATAGTGGTAACTAATTTTCAAGTAATGTTACGTGACAATGAAGTAAAATTAGGATATAAAACCTGCCACAAAATAACCAAATTTGCACGATCAAACCAGACATGCACTTGGTCGGCCTAGCTAGCTACCGGTACCTAACCAATATGATGAATTTTTTTAAAACGTTCTGAGTCGAACAGATGAACCGGCCAAACATATTTCAAATTTTTTAATTTTTCTTTAATATCTCAAGTATTCAATAAATTTATATATATTAAAACTTTACTAGTCTAATAAAAGAATAACTAAAGTTGACACATGTGACCACCATATTTATTCTAATAAAAAATTTATCGTTTCTCTCTCCTATTAGTTACTACATTAATTACTTATAATTTTATTTAATTATTTTTTAGATTAGAAATAGTTTTTAATAAATTAAACAAGAAATCTTTTATTAATGTTATTTCAAAGAAACAAATTTTTGTAAAAATATTTTTTTTATGAAACATTAAACTTTTCAAATACGAAATATTTTAAAATTGATGTTTTAAAAAGTAAAAATTTTATAAAAAAATAATTAAAATTGGGAGTTATAGTAAAGAAATTTTTGAAAACAGTATTTTTTTAAAATGGATTGTTTTGAAAAAAAATATTTAATTTATTTTTTGAAAAGTTTAAAAAATTAATATAATTGTTTATTACTTACAATCTTTACTAATATGTAATACACGGGTTTATCTAATAATATCATTTTATATTTAATATATTTTTATTTTATTTATTCAACCCGCGTAATACACAGGTTTATTAAAGCTAGTTTTATGATATTTACCACGTACACTTTCTAAATCTAGTCTGATTGCTCTGACTGGATCAATAACCCGACCAGTTCAATGTTAGTTTAGTTATGAAAACATTGAAAATTAAAATAGGATGATGATGACAACTTACAATCTTGGAGTTGTCTGATCTTCTTCTTGATCTAGAGGAATTAGCACCATCAAGAACCCTAAATTCCTGCATTATCCAATCAGTTTTCATACCTTCAGGAGCTTCACCAACATGAAACACATAATATTTTTTCACACCAATTCTTTTGCTACCATTCGAACTCATAATCTGTTCATCCCCACCACACGATTTCCAGTACCCGTTTGCCGTCACTCGATTCGCAGATCTTCGGCTGAAATAATACCATTTCTTCCCTTCCACCATAGCCTTACCTGCAACACAAAACCATGCATGCACATATGCGCATCATCATCATACTGATATATTTTTTATCAGCAATACCTCATTTTAAGACCCCTCAAACTACTTTTAATCACGTATAAACTATAAACCTAAACCATGCTTGCTTATATATAGTCACATCATACGCACACAAGTAATATTAGTGGCGGCTCTTAAACATAATTTTAGGCTTAAAACGAACTTTAAATGAGGCTTTTTCTAAAAGAAAAAAAACGTTTTTTTCTTTTTTGTTTATATAGAATTTCGTAAAGCATCTGTCTCAACCACGAATCAATACTCATGTAACTCCACATCATCTTCCCATTAATAAGTTTTTCTTCCTCAAAAACACTCGGTTTCTCTAAAAACACAAAAAATGATGAATTTTCATATATATTTTCAGTTTAGAATATGAATAAAAATGGTTTCTTTTTTCAATTTCATCGACCCTTAAAATTGAAGGGTCTTTAGTTGATTATACTGCAGAGACTTCGTTGACAAATAAACTAAGAGAACATATATATGTTTAATAAACAAAGAATTGAAGTTACGTACCATCCAAGTCCCATGGATCATATGGATACAGATCAAGATCAGGAATGATGTCCGGATGGTACGGCAATCGCGACGCCTTACGCTGAAGGAAATGAACGATGAGCTCTTCGTCGGTCGGACAGAATCGAAAGCCGGGTGGGAGATTCATATTCTTGTTGTCACCCATGATCTTTAATTACTTCACTGATCAATATATGTTCTTCAAGAGTACTTGTATATGATGTGGAGTTGTAAATGTGTGACAAAAGTCTATGAATGTAGTAGGTATTATATAGTGTTTGTAGTGTGTGTGTGTATATATATATTTATCTATATCTATAGTGTGTGTGTGTAAAGGGGAGCTAGAGAGGGGCTACCGTGAGCTAGAAGTTTCGTATCTGTGATTAAGGCGGCTATGTAGTTGCAGTGGGAAAACGGAAGGCTTGGAAAGTTAAGAAGCCATGGGCTCTCTTGATGTTGAAGTGAAGGAAAATCAACGTTTGTACTTCGTGCATCGGCACTTGTACGTCGTGCATCAGCACTTGTACGTTGTGCATCGACACTTGTACTCGTGTTGTTTTCATCTTTATTGGGTTCATTGTGGTATTTCCATATGTGACATATGTGGGTCACCATCAGATGAAAATAAAGAACACCACAGCACACTATCATTTGTGTAGTGGTTGTCATGTAGTATGTGTACTCTATGCATTAAGAGTTGTACATTGCTACAGTTTTGGTTTCGAGAAGTGACCATATGAGGTAGTGATCATCAGAACCATTTTCTCTACAGACTTGTACGTAGTGTATTATTGTATACACATGTATGATGATGTACTACATTTGTGGGAATATACCATACTTGATAATTGTGGTGTTGTGGAAAGTGATAACCTATGCTATCATTTGAGAACTCATGCATGTTTGTGTTTTGATATGAAACTAAGATTAAATTCATGAGCATAACTTTAATTCATTCATGTTAATTATTTCATTAAATATGTTTTCACGGGAACATTCTGATAATAAATTATGTATTTTTTAGCTGGTGAGGATCCGAATCCTATATTGTGCAGGTTTAATATGTTAAGTATAGTTAATAGAACTAGATTACATGTCAATAAACAAAATTGTTCCCTTAAATACAATATTCCAAATTCACTCTCAAGTTGAATCTTCAAATTCAATTAATTATATGAGCATTTAAAAAGATTTGAATGTGAAATAATCTCAGTCAGAGAGCACGTTAAAACACATCAAAGAATAGCATTTCATCCAATCAAGTCTTAATATGTGTCGTAGAAGAGATTATGCACACATACTATCATTTTTTAATATACAATAGGGGTGTTTAATATTCGAAACGGATTTAACAAAACTCGAGATTCAATCCGACTCAGTCGAAAATCAACGATTCGAAATTCGAATGTTTAATTATCAAATTCGAATCAAATGCTAATTTGTTATTTTCGATTCGTTCCGAAATGCAAATTAGAAATACACACATACACTTATATATTTATATTAATTTATAATATATATATATATATATATATATATATATATATATATATATATATATATGAGAAATTTAAGAATTAAAAGTTTAAAAAATACATAATCTAAAACTTTATATTCTAATTGGGTTTTTTTTTACTTGATTAAAAGTTGAAATATTTTGTATGTTATAATTGTTTTTTTATTTATTTTGGTCATCTTAAATTGAATCTTTTGAATGAATTTTAAAAAATATTAAACCTAAACAAATACTATTGCATTTTCAAACATATTACGTTTACTAATTAAGTGCCTTAACCATTCATTGTTTAGGTTTAACGACTCTTCGTTAATTACCAACATTGACCAAGCTTTTTCATTTTTTAAGATTTTGATAGTTATATAAGTTCTGCATATCTCGCTTTTTTATTCAAAAGAATACCCTTTTAAAAATTTAAGCTCATGTAATACCAAGTATTGTTAATGTGGGATTACATGAATGTATCAATTGAACACGTCTTTCATAAAATGCAATAGTATTTCACCATGTAGAACTGTCTCATGACTAACGTAGATTTTTATATTACTTTTTTTTAACTGCAATTCCTATTATCAAGAAATTCACCAAAACTACACAGCAAAATTTGAACCCATAGCTATTTAATTGGGAACATATTTATTTACCATCAAACTATCCCCTTGGGGACTCCTTTCACTTACTAAATGAGATAGATCTAGAACTCCTTTCACTTTCCTTATGATATCTCACTGCATTACAAGAATTGTGTGCAATAAATGTGTCATCGATCCCTTTTGAATAGGTCTTCAATGCATTATTAGCCTAATTTTCGGTTTGCATTGTCTTACATTAAATGTAGGTTCTGCAACAATAGAATTTGAGATAATCCCAAACATCCTTCTGGTTCATAATTTCTTATGATATCTCCTTAACCCAAAGTTATTGCATACTAAGCATGTATGAAGTATAATTATATACTTCACTCCTAAAAGGATTACATGACCCATCCTTTATCAATTTTTAGAGGATTTGCATCTGTGTAAACCAAAATTAATGTTTTCATCATATAGCAGAGCTCATAAATGAATTTTAATTAGAAATTAATAGCATAATTTTATATTACACTCTTTTGTCTTAGCAAGTAGACTCGTATCTTTTTCTGATCAAATATCATTTATTTATTTTATATGTAATTTTTTCTTATTAAGAGAGAGAGATATGTAATTCTTTATTATTTTTTTTGATTACATGATATCCGTAAACGCCCACAGATATTCCTGTTGGTATGTATGTGTTTGTTGGTGGTACTTATTGAAAACACCAATTTTTCTTTGTCTAACCTTACAAACATTCTTACATTTTAACAAAACCACCATTTTTTCTATTTAATTTTCATAACTAAATTTTTTATACTAACTATGTTTTCTTCTCTTATATTTGAAACAATGAAATATTTTAAAAATTGTATATAATATATTAAAACTTCGTAAAGTTGTGGGCAGAACATTGAAAGTTGAAATTTAAATAATTAAACATTGCCTAACCTAAAACTTACAAACAACAAATATCATATATATATAAAATTACATAAATTAAACTAAATTTAAAGATCTCTAATTGTTTGCTATGCCTGCATTTAGCAATTGCGTAAACAAGCTCGGTTTTAGATTCATGATTAAAAACGCAGAGTATACAGAAAATTTAAAGATTGTAAAGAAAGAAGTATAGGAAAGTAAAAAAGAATAGCTGTAATTGTATTTATAACGGTTTTGTTTGGGAAAAAGATTATATGTGTGTGTGTTTGTATTCGGGTGTTTTCACATATTTTTTGTAGTGTTTGCTTTCTCGTCATCCTTTGTGTTAGTTCTTTTTAATCTAATAATCATATCATATTGTTAATAAGATAACTGCAAATGAAAGTAATCTTTTTATTCTAATAAAATAATAAATGTGGGTGCCACGTGTCAGAATCATATTCATTCTCATCAAACTTTTCCCGCTTCTTTCCCCAATTAAATAACCACATTAGTTACTAATAATATTATTTATTTATTTATTTTTATATTATAATTAGTTTTTTAATAAATTAAGAAATAAAACTTTTTATTAATGTTATTTCTATAGAGATAGTTTTCTATAAAAATAATTTTTCTAAAAAATCAAACTATTTTTACATAATTTTTAAAATTGGTTTTTTTAAAGTAAATTTTTGATAAAACAAAAATAATAAAAATAGGGAGTTATAGTAAGGAAATTTTTAAAAGTGAAAAATTTTTAAAACTTTATTTTTAAAACAAAATGTTCATTTTATCTTTAGAAAAACAAAAAAATTCAAAAGTTCATATTATTGTTTTATTACTTATAGTTATTACTCATACATAATTTCAATCATATCATGTCTTAGTCTATCGTTTTATAATTAATAATTTTTATTCTATTTAATATTTTATTTTTTTAACTCGTGTAATACACAAGTTTACTAAAACTAATAACGTTATATATAGATTTTTTCTCAATCGATAATTTCATACTACAACCCGTCAAGTAGAACAAGTTCTATTTAAGGAGGCTAGATATATCTTTTAAGAAATCTCTAAGCTTTTTAATCTTCTAAATTGATTTAAGATTAAAAAATAATATATTTTTTCAATTTACTATTTATGATCACACCGTCTAAAAAGTTTTACCGTAAATTGTGTGGGGATATGATTTCGTTAGCAACAAAATGAAATTATTCAAGTCAAATATTGGGGTGATAGGATTTAAGGAGACAGCCAAATTTATTTATTATTAATTGCAAAGTGCCTTGAGACACTAATCCCATATCATTTCTTCTTAAAGTCAATGTAAAACACAAATGACATGAGTTTTAAGAACACAATGAGTACGGTAAGAAAATATTTTGCCACCCCTTTTAACACATGTTTGTAAATTTTCAAGTTAGACATTGTAATTTCCTTTTATAACTCATTTCTATTTATGTAGAGGATTTTTGTAATGGGAAACATGTTTGGGCAATAAACCTTAGATTGATAGCAAGAAAAGAAACCGATTTCATTGTTGACTAAAAACCATTTTAGTAAATACTAAGTCATTGGTGTAGCGGTATCCGGCGGTGGGTGAAAGCTATCATCTTGTTGTGCTAGCTAGCTTGGTTGACATAAGAGAGTTAGAGTGTGAGATCGACTCATTTTGAGCTTAATCATTAACAATTTTAGAAGTCCGAGCTTCGATCGGGTAACTAATATTTCATTTCATTTTTATTTTAATAAATATGAATTAAATAAATTAGATTTTAATAATCCAAACTATTGACTATTAGTCAATATTAATCGCAATTAATAATCTGACTAGTATTAATCCCAATTTTCGTTATTGTTGCTAATAACATTCTCATTCTAATTGTTCATTAACTCCGTTAGTTTTTATTACATATAACGTTATGTGGCTCGTGATGAAACGTATAATATAATTATAAATTAAAATATAAATATATTACTCAATTCTTTTTTATAAAAGATCATTATCTGAATTTATTCAACGTAACATTTTTGTCACTGGTAGAGTAGCTTGGAGACAAAAAGACTCAAAAATTAAGTGATATAGTTCTATATTTTATTTTAACTAAGTAATACGTAATGTCATACGTCATATCACAAGCCACGTCATATGATACGTCATAAAAACTAACGGAGTTAATAAACAGTTAGATTAGTACTGTTATTAGTAACAAAATCACAATTGAAGATTAATACTAGTCACATTTTTTTAGTTGTGATTAATATTTGACAATAATCAATACTTTCAATTATTAAGATCTAATTTTCCTATTAATAAATATAATAATTTCCTATCTAATTTTCCTATTGATTGTGTACGAACAAAATACGAGTCCAAGGCAAGGTAAGAATAAGAAAGGGTTATAAATTTATAATTATAAATTCATAGGTTATTAGATTTTATAATCTCAACTTTCACTTGTTAGGTGAGATTAAACCCAACTCAATAAATATTTACAAATACTTTTAACTTTTAGTTTATTTTTCTTCAATGATCCCTTACTAATTGAGAGTTAACCCCTGGTAATTTTTTTGATGAAATGAGACCAATTTTGAGCCATTTTTCAACTCCGCCGCCAACTAGCCTTCATAAGGTACTTTTTCCAGTGTCTAGCCTTTATCGTCACCTGAAACCTACCTCCAACAAATCAAGTGGTTCAGATCAGGAGGTGAAGATTGACGGGTTTCAGGGTGCAGAAGTTTCAAAATAATGGACCTCATGGTAGATTTGAACTTTCTATTTAGGGGTTTAGCCACATAAGCAGTCAATGTCATAAGAAAACTAATGATGTTAAATCTCAGTTAATAAGGGAACGTTGGAGGAAAATAAACTTAAAGTTGAGAGTGTCTATAAATATTTTCTGAGTTAGGATTAATCGCGGCTAATAAATGAAAGTTAAGATTCTTAAAATCCATGTATGAATGTATGCCATGCATATTTACGTGTGTACTTATACCCACTCACACATATACATATTTTTCAAGGTTTGAAGGCATTCCTTACTTTGTTGGATGATTGAATAACATACTTTAAAATAATTGTTATTTGTATAATATTTTTTCCGTAGTTTAATTACATCAAAGTGTTAAAATGGTGCCCCTATCAATGTGTTGAAGCCTTGAAGGTTAATGTCTAATTATAAACTAATGATGGACATGGAAGAGTAAATTTACTGGTTGTGTTTGTTTACCGTTTAAAAAATTAAGTGAATTTATAACGTGTAAATCATAATACATCTTATTCAATTTTGTCACCTATAATATGCTTTTTAAAACTAGAATGAACTAAAACCAACTTGCAAAACAAAGTAATGTTCAAAAAAGAAGGGTCAAAGGTAATTAATTACGCCAAAATCCATGGTTAGGTAAAAGATCAAACCATAATAGTGAAGTGATAATGAGTGATGAAGGTGTGAACAAAAGAAGTAATAATTACATGTAAAATTAAATCATCTCCCAAAAGGAATCAATTCATCTTCGATCCATGCTTATCATCAACCATTTTCACACTTTATTCTTTAATTTCTCAACCTTATCCTAGTAAGTTTAGAGTCGTGCTCCATTTGAGGGCTACATCATTCAAGAATTTGAAACATCAAAAACTTCTTTAATATGAGTAACCTAAACAAAAATACCCGCCCGTGATTAATCGAATGAACACGAAAATAAAGTCATATGATCATGATCATCTATTTAAACCGGTGGCTCAACCTTTTTAAGACCTAACGTGGATTCTTAAATCAGATATCTTTTTTATAATATATGTTTGTTTACAGCCCTAACATATGAGAATATAAAATATTGTGATGCACATCTTTTGTATATGGCTTTTAAAAAGCACACAACCACATATATAAGAGTTAAAGTGAGTTTTATTAAAAATGTAAACTCTTTCAAATACATTAGATCTTTGCTCATCTTGACAAAATTGACAAAGTCAAAGTAGAAAAATCAAAGGATATATAAGGCCGACCTTCAACATATTTTTTCATATAATCGAACCACCTCTGGACTGTTGTATACTTAATGATACAAACATAGGCATGAATAAACGATTCAAAATCCTGACATGTGATGGATTAGGAATTGGAATAATTAAAACTAGGACTAGATATATGGATGTACAAATCGTCATTTAAAAAAATAAAAAGAATAAACGATTCGAAGGCCAAACTACTAAGATGTTATTAAGATAATGACGTTGTATATTTCTTACTTAAAACCTTTTCTTCTATTGTTTTTTATTATTATTATATTTTTATATTTTTAATAGCTTTGATGGCACAAAGAATTAAATATTAATAATAAAAGGGAGTTATAGATATAGATTAATTGGTGGATTAATCCTTTTTTCATTCTTAGTGGCAAGGAACTTAAATCTTCATCCTCACTTTTGCCATTATTTGACTTCCCTATCACTTTTAGCCTAACCATTTTCATTCTAACTCTTAAAAATCGTTTATCTCGATCTTTTCCACTTTTAAACCATTAAAAAAATAATAATCTACGTACCATTTGATGATTTAACCATGACGGGAGCTAGCTCTACAATAGGTTCAAAGAATATTTGCTCATATAAATTTAGGAGAGCGTGTATTATTAAAATACAATAGTCAGAATAAATTAACTATAAAATATATACATTTGAAATTGACGTTTATAGTGGAACGGTTGGGTACTTGGAATCTTCATGTACTATTGTTAATATTCAATTATCTAAACAAGTTTATGTGTATTTTCGTATATATGAATGTTATATATATCAAATCACATAATTTACGTTTAATGATAACTAGCTTGTATGTCACTTTGGACAAGTATATCAAAACATAATAGTTTCTAAGTGTGATGTTGCAGATACCACAAGTGAACACGAAGTTTTTAAAGAAATTAGAACTTGTTAAGATTTGGTATCGAAATTATTATGTGAATTAGCATTTGAATAAATTTGTATTTCTTAAGACAATTGCAAATATTGATGCATTGTGTAAGACCGTAAAAGGTGCGAATAAGTTATTTATAAATTTCATGACCACTTTTATAAATTCTATGTTTGTTAATAATGATTTCTTATGAAGAACTTGTATGTTGAAAAAACTGTTTGAACAAGTTTAAAATGAAACAAAATCAACACATGAAATGTAAAGATAGCGATCACCTTACATCAACTTCTTGTTAACACCAAGAGTTTATCTTCATTAAGAATATCTTACTAAAGTAGTAATCACCTTTACAAGCTTCTCTCTGAGAGGGTAGAGCTTACCATTCACCAAAACTTTTTCATTGTCATAATATGAAAGAAATCATCATAATCGTCTTTCTAATAAAGTCGTGATCATCTATTCTCATCTTATTGATCTAGATTGTGATCATGTTTATAGTCTCACTAATTTAGGTAGCGATCATTCTCTCTTCTCATTGTACATGGTGATCACATTTACTAATTCTTTCTACTTTTAGTTAGGATTACCGCTCACAAATACAACATAAATGTTTAAACGTTTAAAGATCACTAATATGACTTAAAAGTCTAGGGTTTTTAGTGTGCAGGATCAGCTTTTGAATGTGAAGGGAAGATTTGCTTAAATAGTGGGAGAAAGCAACTTTGGAAAAGTTCTAGACCACCATGGTCTATTAGAATTTAACCGCGTTCCCAAAACAATACATGTTTTTCTCATATTTTTTTCGTTTTTTAAGTCTTTCAAGCCTTTTTCTCATCCATTTAACTGAGTATTGACATCTTAGAAAGTACCAAGCTTGATCGCTTCTATAGAAGGTTTTCTCAAACATTCTCATAGTTTAAACATGTAAATTATGTCATTAACCCATTAGTGTTTGGTTTGTCACAAAGTGGTGGTTGATGCATTTAGACAACAAAGGAAAGATTTAGTTTTGAAAGGACTCATCCACCACAAAAATCATTAGCTTTTGAATAAAACTTCAAGTTTTATAAAATAATTTTTTTGCTTTATAAAAACTCTAATCTTTATATAACTCTTTATTGTTATGTGTTTCACTACAGTAGTATCATTTTTACGTGATCCTAAAAGCTCAACTAAACACCCATCATTTATCCTTGTATTGGTGCCTTTTATACCGATGGATGTGTAGGCACGTTGTAATCTTGATAGTTTTGAAGTATGACTTGATAACTTTGTCTAGACACATCCAATTGATCCATTATCCGACTATTCAATCAACGATATATGGTTCTTCTGTTTTTTGTTCAACTCTTGACAAAAATTTTATGTGCACTTTGAACGGTTAATGCATGGTTTGCTCATAGGATTGACCGTATTGCTTTTTTCCAATATTTCTTGCTTAATTTGCTCCAATGATTGATCATTTAGACTTTCTTTTTTTTTTGTGATTGGAGAATGTAAGATTTGAACATATGAATAATTTTATTCAAAATTTGTTTAACATATTCATATTTTTATTTTCATAAAAAAAAGTTTAGAGCATTGTACAATGTGTGACCATATATGCACCAACAATCTTTCTTTTTTCTTTTTTTATTTATGATGAATAAAATATGCAACATATATTAAAATTGTTGAATATAATAAAGCATGTTAACAATGTTGCATAATTTAGTTTTTCTCCTTTTTGTTAGAAACAAAATAGACTTTTCCAGACTCATATTCTTTCTTTGTGTTCTATCTTCTTATTTTTCTCCATCAAGGGTTATGCAACTCCCTAAATGATGCTCCCCATTGATCCATGCTCCTATTTAATTTTTTGATGGGATCCCATTTATCAATGCTAAAAAATAGACTAATTTCTCATTTCTTATATTTGACAAACTATTATTCATCCTTATATTCATTCCATATAACTTTTCTGAGTGGAAGGATAAAAAATAAACAATAATAAATAAATAAACAAGCATTATTTAATATATTAGGGTTAAGTATAAGGAATAAGATGTGGGGAGTTTTAAAATGATGAAGAAATTTTACAGATACATGAGTTTTTAGCTAAATTATAAGTTAAAGATAAGAAATACGTTCGTGAATACTCTAACACAATCCGACTGGATTTTACAGGCATTCAAAGGCTAAAACATAGTGACACTACAAAAAATAATTAAGAATTTGTCATTGGTTATAATAAGTTGTGATTTTGACCTTAAGGTATGTAAAATAACAAATATCACCATTAACTTTTAAACTTAACACACTTATCATCTCTAGAGTACATGGATTTTCATAATGGCAATTGTTTTGTTATAGTGACCATTTTACTTTGTCTTGAAATATACATGTTTGATGGTGGTGCAGGGTTATTCAAACCGTTCGACGTTCGTTTGAAATTTGTTCAAAAAATGCTCGTTCGAATATTTGCTTGATTGTAAACGAGCCAATCGGCTCGGATCGGTTTGTAAACGAGCCAATCGGCTCGGATCGGTTTGTAAACGAGCCAAGCACGAGCAAAGGTCCGCTCGGTTTGGTTCGGCTCGAATTAATATGCATATATAGTTTATATGTAGCACTCTAGTAGATTTGATCAATTATATACAAATATATAATTATATTTATGCATACTTGATCAATCAATCTAATAAAGAATTCTACATTATACATAAAAGTGAAATCCTAATCCGTAAAAAGATATTTTATCGATCATTTCCCGCTCTCACCTTTATCGTTCTCTATAATATACTCTCCGCCTTATCGGCTATGGACTTAGCCTCATCGTCAGCCATAACGTATTGCATCCATGAAAATATTATGTAATGAAATGAGGCTGATTTTTAAGTTATTAAACCTTATTTGCTGCCGTATAAATCGAATAACACACAAGATAGTTGGATTGTATAAATTGTTCGCCGCTCGTTTGAACTCGCTCGACGCTCGCTTGAAAATTTAACGCTCAAAAAATGCTCGTTCGATTTTCCGATCGGCTCGGTTCGGTTTGGAAACGAGCCAAGCACGAGCAAAGGTCCGCTCGGTTCGGCTTGGCTCGTGAACAGCCCTATGGTGGTGGGTGCCATGAACCGAATGCCACATGCGATGGTGGTCGTGTGCGGTGAGGGGGATTATAAAGGATTCACATAAGTGAAATTTATATTATACTAATTATCAAGTTTTGTTTGCAATACAAGTGGTACTATATGTTTTATGGGTTATACTTTTTTTTTTTAACTTTTTTATTTTAACTCGATACTTTTACATATTTTACAATTTAAGCTTAATATTTTTTTTACTTTCAACTTTGGACCCCTATATTTTTCATATTTTACACATTTTTCGTTTTACGTTTCGGTTTCAATTTTACGAGTTAACACACCGTAGCGTGCGTGTGTGGTTCAACATTTTTTCGCATATTACTTTCACTTTAATGGCCTCGTCACAACGCTCTGATCCTAGATTGATTTACTTATTGTTCTATATGTTTTATGTTCCGCTTGCGTCACTGCATGGTTCAACTTTTTTACGTCTACTTTTTATTCGATTTATTTTCTTACGTTTTTTAGGATTTTTCCAGTGTTGATGGTCACTGGCGCTGGTCTACCATTAGTGTTACTTGACATAGTTTTACGCCTTTCTCTGCAACGCGGGGAGCTTAATACTAATAATAAGAGTAGCAGCAGTTACTCTCTTAAATACAAAAACCATCATTGTATACATGTATATTAATTAACGCTTGAAGAAAAGGTATTTAAAACATACTTTATACAAAATCAAATAAAGATCAAAAGTGAAATAATAAGAGGTAAATCGGCAAAAGTGACAAATTTAAAAAATAAGTAATTATATATTTGTAATTCGCATACTTAAATGTTAAATCAATCCATAAATATCTACATAGGCAAAAGGAAATAAGACAGAATATATATATAATATTTGCAGGACCGTGTAAGTGGTTCACAACAGTTTTACAATTGGAGATTATCAACTGAACACATTTACTAGATCAAATAGAGAATCAGACAAATAAACAATAAACAAACAAGTAAGAACACTCAAGAATACAAAGATTGGTTTTCAAAGATAATGTATGTTGCTCTCAAGTATTTTACAAGTGTTACAAGGCTTAGTCTTAAAGACTGATACATGAGATACTTTATACTATATCCTACAACCGGCTATACTTTGAAGGTCAGCTGGACACTAATCTAGACAACAAGATCAATGTAAAGTCAAAAGGCAGATTGCCTTTTGACATGTGACTATGGCATGTCATAGCTCACATCCTATTGTATTACAATACGAATAAAAGTACTAAAGTAGGAAGTTACAGATAAAAAACCATAATGTACAGTTCACAGAAGTAAAAAGGTAATCACCAACTGATATAAATTGGTGAGTTTTCAGAGCTGACAGTGGAAAGGTCTTCTACTTTTGTCAAAAGTGTGTTAGTAGACACATGTCTTCTTAGTCTTCGGAAGAGTTCAATCTTTAAGCCTCGGAAAACTTTGTCTTCAAGCTTCGGAAGACTTCACTTTTGGCTTTGGAAGATTTCTGTCTTTAGCTTTGGAAAATTTGACACTTAGTTATTTTCTTTGTTCATTGTCAAATCTTCCGAAGTACTTCCTTGTATTTCAGTGCATGCTTGAGAGTTCTTTGGTTAGCATCAGCCTCTAAGATAAACATTTTGATCTTACAAACTTCCCCTCGGCTGATGCTACCAAAACTTGAAGATTACTA
The DNA here is from genome assembly GCA_025506505.1 of Flaveria sonorensis. Taxonomy (NCBI): domain Eukaryota; kingdom Viridiplantae; phylum Streptophyta; class Magnoliopsida; order Asterales; family Asteraceae; genus Flaveria; species Flaveria sonorensis. Next base: position 9,297,849 of record CM046424.1, read on the forward strand.
TGAATGTTGATCTCTCACTTGTTTACAGCCATCATTAGAATCAGAGCCATTCCTCTCTTCATCGGCTGGTCTGGATTCTTCAAGTTTTCATAGTATCTTCTCATGTCCAAGAGATCATGCTTAGACAGGTCAAGTATGTTATGCCAGAAGAATACTTATTTACCTCCTTGATCTCTTATGACATACCATCTGTCTGATTTTAGAGAGTACACCCAAGATATGATGGGTCTCTTAACAACTAGAGGCTCTACATGTAAGGGAGTTGGTTGAGCAGCCTCTTTTGGTTCACCCTCAGGATGTTCTGATTCATCCTGAGGTGCAGAAGTGGATGCTTTAGACTTCTTCTCCTTTGACTTTAAGTCTCTTCTAAGGGCCATCCATTTTCTCTTTCTATACTTTAACTGAAAAGGTTGGTCTTGTTCACCTTGTCTTTCTTTTTCCTTCTTAGTTTTGTCCTTCCTATTCACATGTTCAGAAGAAGGCTCAAGACCTTGTTATGGGCCAGAAGATGAAGCTGGCTGTGGATCAGTAGTAGATCTCGGTTCTGTTGTCTGGTTGGGTTCAACCTTGACCTCAGTTTCTGGTGCAGCTTGACTTGATGGAGAATGCAAGTCTTGAAGCTCAACCCCTCTTTATCTTCTACTTGATCACCCTGATGTGCCCATCCATTATGGATAGAGACATGGACCAAGCCTTCTTTTGGAGAACCCATATAGCTTCAAGAAGCTCACCATCTTTTGTTCGTCTTCAAACTTCTTCTTGTTAGCGTTTGATGCTCACAAAGTGATCTAATAAAAACAACTTAAATCAAACTCAATCTATAAACACAAATTAAACCTTAGACAACCTAGACCTAGACCACTAGATAGGCAAGTGAACCTAATCGACTGCCGACAAGACTAAGGAAGACCAGAATCGAACCCTAGAGACACTATTATAGAATAAACTAGACTCGGAAAGGACTAAAACGAAATTGGTTTAATAATAGGGGGAATTTTCTTTTTATAAAGTACCTAGAGAAATAAAAACTACTTTTAATTAATTGATTTAAATATCAATTTACCAACTAGAACAGAAATCAATTTACCAACTAGAACAGAAAGCAAGAACTCCTAGAAAATCAGGAATGAGGAAGACACTACCTAGACGAATCCTAGTTGTGACCCTTGAACTTCAAATGGCTATTGAATTATTGTGGAATCGGGATCTAATGATACGAACCTCTAAGATACTTAATGGATCTCGGGTCATTCTCCAGGAATGACCAAAAGGAGAACCTAGAAGACGTGTGAAACTACCGATTGGTTATATTACCGCTAAGTCTCTTTGACAACACTTATGTACCCGAGTGATAGCTAATCTCTCGATCTAACTAACACAGTACATTGACAATGAAAGGGGTAACTTTTAAACAATCTATTGGATACAAAAAGCAATGCAATTAGCTAACTTAGGGAAACCTTCTTTCAAACCGCTTATTCCCAATCACCTAATCATAAAGACAATTTGATTAACTATTAATTCTCAGACTCAAACTAAAAAGAGCATTAAGACTTAAATATCAATTCAATCCAATTCCTATGGTTACTACGTCTAGCAAGCCATCAACTAATCAAAAACATGAAGTGATCGATCTAGATATGTAAGTTTCTATGAAAGACATAAAACAACTAACATATGGAATATAGGAATCATCAACAATTATGCCAAAATACTCAAACTCTTCAAATAGAATAAACGTCTTTACATAAGTATTAACCACAATAACCGTTCAATAACTGAAATCCATTCAAATTAACACAAACCAATCATCAATCTAGGTAGTACTATGATTTTAGACAATGAAAACAAGATCAACATGTTCAAAACAATGAATGATAAACAAAGTTACGAAGATATAAACCCGTGTTCAAATGTTTGCAATAGTTCCTATGATCCTAGCTTTCAATCGTTGGCTTCCAACACTTCTTAAACCTTCAATTTGTCCTTGAAAATGCTCTTGAAACGGCTGGTGGTTGAACTCTCTTTTTTTGTTGAGAAATAGGACTAAGGGAATAATATTGTTTGGTTTGGTAATGGAATCAATAGCTTTCCCGTACAGGACCCATGATACTCAAGGAGCGGGGCGTCGTATCCCAGGGGTTCTACTAATACATCGTATAGCGGGTCCAAGTATCTGTATACTCTATCTCATACGTAATAGGGCATTCACCTCTCCCTACCCCAAAGCCTTGTTTAAATACAACTTTGTAAAATTTTCCCGAAGATGCCATCTATGCGATACACGCAGGAGAATCTCTCCTGCTATGCGTATCGCATAGATTAAAAAAACCCAAAACCCTAATTTTTGAACTATGCGATACGCACAGGAGAACCTCTCCTGCTGTGCGTATCGCATAGATGGGATTTTCCAGCAACTTTGAGTTTGACACTTAGAAAAATTTCTAAGTGTTGGTATGTTTCCATTATTTGGCTCTTTTCTTTGTTTCCCACGCATTTTCGTCACTTTAAGCACCCAAGCACATATTAAACCACAAAGTAATGAACAATAAGTAAAAACTAACGAATCTATCTAAAAATAGACAAAAGTGACTCGAAAACGTGACCTAAAATGGATGTGTTTTACAACACAACAAAAATACCCACAGTTAAACTTTTTTCGTCCTCGAAAAAAGATATGCAATGGAATCATAACTAGGAATCAAGTTTTCAATCATACTAAAACATTTAAATTATTTCCACAAACAAGCAATAAGCCACAGTAATCATCGGTATTTTTTCCAATTTACCCCAACACTAACTAATCAGATCTCTTCTCGCGTATGTTCAAGTTCAGGTGATATCAATTCATCTACAGGGTCAAATTACCTCTAAGTCTCTTTGACAACACTTATGTACCTGATTGATAGCTAATCCCTCGATCTAACTAACACAGTATAATGACAACGACATGGGTAGCTTTTAAACAATATATTGGACACGAAAAGCAATGCAATTAGCTAACTTAGGAAAACCTTCTTTCGAACCGCTTATTCCTAATCACCTAATCACAAGGACAATTCGATTAACTCTCACCTCTCGGAATCAAGTTAAGAAGAGAATAAAGACTTAATTACCAATCAATACAATTCCTATGGTTAATACGTCTAGCAAACCATCAACTAATCAAAAACACGAAATAATCGATGTAGATATGCAAGTTTCTATGAATGACATTCAACAACTAATATATGAAATATAGGAATCATCACCAATTATGCCAAAATACTCAAACTCATCAAATAGAGTGAATAAACATCTTTACATAAGGATTAACCACAATAACTATTCAATAACCAAAATCCTTTCAAGCTAACACAAACCCATCATCAACCTAGGTAATACTATGATTTTAGATATTCATATTAGTAGAAAAATCAACTTAGACAAAGAAAACAAGATCAACATGTTTAAAACAATGTATGATAAACAAAGTTACGATGATAAAAACCCATGTTCAAACATTTGCAATAGTCCTATGATCCTAGCTTCAATCCTTGGCTTCCAACACTTCTTAAACCTTCAATTCGTCCTTGAAAATGCTCTTGAAACGGCTATGGTCAAACTCTCTTTTTTGTTAAGAAAAGTTGTGTAAATACAACTTTGTAAAATTTTCCCGAAGATGCCATCTATGCGATACGCACAGGAGAACCTCTCCTGCTATGTGTATCGCATACATTAAAAAAAACCCAAAACCCTAATTTATGACCTATGCGATATGCGCAAGAGAACCTCTCCTGCTGTGTGTATCGTATAGATGGGATTTTCCAGCAACTTTGAATTTGACACTTAGAAAAATTTCTAAGTGTTGGTCTTTTTCCATCATTTGGCTCTTTTCTTTGTTTCCCACGCATTTTTGTCACTTTAAGCACCCAAGCACCTATTAAACCATAATATAACAAACAAAAAGTAAAAACTAACGAATCTAACTATAAATTAGACAAAGTGACCTGAAAACATGACCTAAAATGGATGTGTTTTACAACACATCAGCTTTGATGGTGGCCCTTGATTTTTGAGCTTCCTCCCTCATCTTTCTCTTAGAAGCTTTTCTTTCTTTAATGGCTTCTTGTTCTAGCTGCTTAAGATACTTAAACTCTATATAATCACAAGATAAAGGGAGTAAAGCTTCTGCCTACTAGAAACCTATGGCATTCAAGTAGTTGATCATGTTCAGTCTATTATTTTCCTTATCTACTTGAGCTTCTTTTTCTACAGGCATAGTTTCTACCTCAGGCATCTCTTGAATGGAGAGAGGACAGTGGCTCGATATAATTTTCTTTTCTTTCTTTCTTCTCTGATTTGAGAAGCAAAGCAGCATCCTCAACCTCCTTTCGCTCTCTAGACACCTCTGTGTCTGCTAGTTATTTAATTCATCCAAGGGAAGAGAGATTAGATTATTAATATTATAGTTCCTAGTTCCCAGATAGTTCAATCTGGCTGTCCTTAACTCATCTTCTTGAGTGTTTGGCCTATGGGCAGCCCTAATTGTAGCCTGCATGAAACTAGGAGTCTCTCTCTATCTTTCTTCCCTTGCCTTCCTCTTCCTCTCCCTTTTCTCCTACTATCTCATCTGAAGTTAGAACTTTCTTTCTTTTGTCAATCACTGGCCTGTGTGACTCAAGGAGGAGAGAGCTTTGGCCTTTTTAAGCTTGTTTTTCACTTGAGCTCTGGCCAAGGAGAGGCTGTGAGACACCTTCACCAACTAGTGTCTCACTTAGAGGGATTGGTAATGAAGGAGTAGGAGTCTCCAAGGTTCACAGGGTCCACAACTGGGCCTTCAATTGAGGTTTCCCCTTTGAAGCTAATCTTAGGGTCCATTTCAGTATCCAATTGACCAACTGTTTTCCCTGTTATCCTTTATCTATACAAGCTTGTTCTTCTTTTGAACTCCTCTGACACCCTCCTTTGAATCCTCTCCTCCAACCTGTCAGCATGTTTGTTTTTACTTAGGTTGACAAATGGTAGGATTGGCAAAGGGAAGCTTTCATAGAATCCCAGGTTATAGATGTTGAAAAGTTCTAGTTGACCCTGGAATCTAGAAAGCACCAAGGCCCTTCTGTCATTGTCATATACCCATCCTATGATTGGATTGTCAGTAGGATTCGATGGAGGTGACATGACCCTTGGTATAAAACCCTCCTTAAATATGCTTTGAAGGATGGCATCCATATTAATGTGGGCTAGAGGAAGTTTTTGAGTCTGAATAGTTGCAAGTGAGGGTGGTGAATCCTCAATGTCCATACTCTGGGCAGTGCTCCCATGTTCTATGATTGTAATGACTTTCTCCCCTTTTTGGTAGCATCTCTTATATGCATAAATGAGCTAGAGGTTAGCTCCACCACATCCACAAGTTCTTGTGGCCATGGTTGAGCATGCCTGGCTGGCCTCTCAGCTAGCTTACCCTTGAGATCAATGATCTCAAGTTGCTGATTAAGCACTTGCCTTTGTAAGGTAGCCATTTGAGATTCCAGTTGACTAACCTTAGAAACAAGATATCTGCATGTATCCGTCATTTTTTGCACCTTTTCTTTCATGCTCCCTTCATCTTCATCAGAAGAATTATAGGGGGACAAGGGTACATAACCAAAGTCATCCCTCTCACCACCAGATATTTATTCGTGGTCTCTGGATTTCCCCTACTCTATGACAGCTTCATAAGAAGTGTCAAGAGACTGGGTTGCCATGGTTGAGTTTTGAATGATGTAATCACTTTCAAAAGTGAGAGCCTCTTCCATATGAACCTCTTGAACATGTTTAGAGAGGTTTACCTTAGTAGTGAGTGGATGATGTGGGCTAGACATGGGAGTGTCAGGAGCACTCATCTCTTTATGAATAGGGGAGGAGTAGAGAGATTCATGTTACTCACTGAATCCCATATCTTCATCATCATAGAATTCAAGGTTGGGAATTGGTTCATTTAGATCTAAAGACTAGGGATGGTAGCTTTCCCTTGAAGGCTGATTATCTGAGTGTTGAGACTCAGGATGAAGGCTTGAGGCTAGGGTTGTGAGCTCATCAGGCTGAGCATGAGGAACCTCAGTAATGATTCTAGAAGGAATGGGAGTGGGTTGATCCTCAGGAGAAGTGGGAGCTCTTGTTTCCACTTGCTCCTGTATGGGTGAGTATATGGGGGCCTGCTCAATCTGAATAGACTAAGCAGGGGTTTGTTTGGATTTTCTTGTGTAGGTGATGCTGATTTGTGGCTGTGTAGGTGGTAGTGAAGAAGGTGTGGGTTCAACATTGGTTGGGATTACGAAGTCTTCACCTTGAGCAGGTTGCTCTAATATTTTTGGGAAAAGGGTTGTTTCTACCCCGAAAAAACCAACAGTGGTTTTTCTTATTATTTTAATGATGTCGGGCTTCATCTGTCCCAACTTTAGAACATTACCTGTTCCCCTCAACTGTGAGCCCAGTTCATAGTTGAGAATGTGTTGGACATATCTTGGGAACATGTAATATTCAAAGGAATCTAAGTTAGCAAGTAAATTTGTATATACAAATTAAGAGTACCTGAACTTGATCCCCTGGACCATTCCATGGACTATGTCGGAAAGATCTTCTAGAACTTGGTCCCATCCTCCATTCTTGTTGGATAATGAGTGAATGACCACATGGAGGAGGTATTTCCACTGTGAAGAGACCTTTTCCTTCCTGAAGGTTCTAACTGAGTAGTCACCTTCATAGCCTATCTACTAGAATGATCCATTAACTGCCTCCTTGGTGAAGGACAGTTCACCATCTTCATCATCCAGCTGCAGGTGTTGGTTTATAGTGGCTGGAGTGATGAAAACTATCATCCCCTGCATCAAGGCACATAGTGCTCTCTCACCATCCATGATGACTTCTTGACAAGTCCTCCTGAACTCTAAAATTTGATCTTCATATAGTGGAGGGTTGATGGTAAGGGCGGTGAGGTAGGAAGAGTGTGAAAGAAAGTGGCAAATATCTGAAAAGCCAGGGTCCTTTTCAGCAGATAACAAAGCAACTTGGTTGTGTTGCCTGCGTAGATGCATGATGAAGGCTGGCTGGTTTTGGGGTTCAGGGTTGGCCATTTATAAAGCTTTTTAGAAGAGAGGTTAAAAGAAAAACGAGGGTTTATGGATAATTTAGGGCTTGAAACTTACAGATGAAGAAGAAGAAGAGGGAAATCTATTGGAAAGGCTATTTATATGCTTGGATTTGAGACAAAGTTATTACAAAAGATAAACTTTAAAATCCAAATCTCAGTCCTACTTCAGAAAAAGTACCCAAAAAGATAGTTATCTTGGAAGTTTAAAATATTCCGAAGATAATTTGTCTTCGGAAGCTTAAAGAAAGCGTCCAAAACAAAATTGACTTCGGAAGATTCCTTAGTTTTAGAAGAAGTGCTTCAGAAGAAAATATACTTAGAGTAATTTTTCTTTCGAGACAGATTTAGTTTCGGAAGATATTAAACTTTAGAAGTTATTTTCAAAGAGAAAATAAAACTTCCAAGACTTAATAGCTTTAGGTATAAAATTGTTCTTCAAAACATATAAGTACTTAGAGGCAGGTTTAAGCTTCAGAAGATGTTTAGAATTTCTGTCGAAGTTAAATCCCTTAGTAAGTAGTTATGAGTTTTGAATACATAATTTTCTTCCGAAATCAAATTAATTTCTTCCAAAGTCAAATTAATTTCTTCCAAAAGAAAATCTGTCCATACTTCTTAAACTTCTAAGTAATATATACTTTGAAAAAATTTCTTCCGAGATAAACGGGGCTTATATGAGTGATAATTAGACAATAGAAAAGACACATACTTTTTAAAAAATAATTCTGAAATTAATTTAAGAAAAACTACTTAAAGTTAATCATCCCAATAGCTGATACAAGGTATTTAAATCTCTATTCATCAAGTGCTTTTGTGAACAGATCAGCATATTGTTCATGTGTGTTAACTTTGACCAGTTTAATCAATCCTTTTTCAAAATTATCTCTGATCAAATGATACCTGATATTGATGTGCGTTGTCTTTGAGTGTTGCGTTGGATTCTCTGTGATGGAGATAGCACTATTGTTGTCTACATGGATAGGAGTCTTCTTGAAGTTGAATCCATAATCTAGCATCTGCTTCTGAATCCAAAGCACTTGAGCACAACAGCTTGCAGCAGCAATGTATTCAGCTTCAGTAGTTGATGCAGATACACAGGATTGCTTCTTGCATTGCCATGAGACTATTCTTATACAGAGTAACTAACATCCCCCAAATGTAGACTTGCCAGTCATATTGTAACCACCATAGTCACTATCTGTATATGCATACAAATTGGAGTCAGAATTCTTTGGGTACCAAAATCCTAGTTTGGGAGCTCCTTTGAGGTATCTAAGAATCCTTTTAACAGCAACTAGGTGTCACATCTTGGGTTTGGCTTGATATCTTGTATATATACATGTAGCAAACATGATATCAGGCTTGTTGTCTGCTAGGTACATTAGAGACCCAATCATAACCTTGTATTGATGTTTATCCACACACTCCCCCTTAAGATCAGGTCCTAGAGAGTGGTTTCTGGCTATGGGAGTCTTAGCAACCTTACAATTAGTCAGATCAAATCTAGTTAGTATGTTCTGTACATACTTTGATTGCTTTATGAAGATATCATTGTTAACTTGATTCACTTGAATTCCTAAAAACAAATTGAGTTCCCCTATGGCACTCATTTTAAACCTATTCTTCATCAGCTTCTCAAACTCTTTGTAGAGCATTTCCTTAGTTGACCCAAAGATAATGTCATCAACATAAAATTAAACTAGCATCAAGTCATTCCCTGTTCATTTGATGAAGAGTGTGCTATCAATAGTACCATTTTCATAACCATATTGAACTAGGTATTGTGACAGTGTCTCATACCACTCCTTGGTGCTTGATGCAGCCCATAGAGAGCTTTGTCAAGCTTGCAGACATAATCAGGATCTGCAAAGCCAGGTGGTTGACAGACATACAATTCCTCATCTATCACCCCATATAGAAAAGCACACTTGACATCAAGTTGGTAGACCTTGAAATCCTTTGATGCAGCAAAAGCAAGTTATATTCTTACAGCTTCAAGTCTTGCTATAGGAGCAAAAGCATCTGTGTAGTCAATCCTTTCCTCTTGATGCACCCTTGGACTACCAGTCTTGATTTGTTCTTGATAAAAAGTCTTCTATCATCTTTCTTGTTCCTAAAAACCCATTTGGTTCCTATTGGCATCTTCCCAGAAAGAAGAGGACATAGGTTCCAAACACCCTATCATTTGAATTGAAGCAGTTCCTACTATATTATTTCAATCTAGCTTCCATCTCTTAAAGCTTCATCTACTTTCTTTAGCTCAATCTGGGATAAGAAACAAGAGTGCAGACAAATATTTTGATTATAGGGTTGTCCTTTTGTTCTCACCCCAGTTTTAACATCACTAGTGACGTTTGTGGTAGGATGTGACTTGTGGATTCTTAGTTGAGAAATCACAGCAAGTTGATTTGATAGATCCAAATTTAAGAAATTTAGATATGGTGATTGAGCATCACCTACCACATCAGCACACCCATCAAGTATGACTTGATCTACAGAGTGTGTAATATCATTGATGTTGTATTCAGTGGAGTGATTATCAGCATCAAGGTATTCTTGATCACTTTCACCATCTCCATCTTCTACTACATTGGAGATCCCTTTATTTGAGTTTTATACCTCATTGCTGGAATTGATTGGTAACTCAGATGTATCAGCTGAACAATTTGTTGTCATATTTGTGCTAACAGGATTTCCATTTGAAGTGTTTGTTACCACTGGTGCTGAAGGGATTCTATCATTTGGTCTTCTCAGCTCAAATCTTGGATCAAGATCTTTTGCAAAAGCTAAGCTTACCATTTGTGACCCTACCCTTTCCAGTAATATAACCTCCTAATTCACCTCTAAAAGCAACTGGCCTCCATCAATATTCTCATAGGTTTGAAGCAAAGAGCCATTACCAGTCATGTGCCTGGAACAACCACTATCAATGATCCATACATTTCTTTTGATCTTCAGTTGTTTCAGCACATGAAAAGAGATGATTAGTTACATTTGGAAACCCAATCCTTGCTGGTCTTGGGCTTATCAAGATGAACTGAAGATATTCTATAGTCATTGATCCTATATGCAAGCTTAGAGGATCCATGGCTATTGTTGATGAAAAAACTTTAGTCACATGGCCTTCGTTCATCTTCCACACCATTTTTGCAAGATTAGACTTGGCTTTCAAAACTTTAAAAGTTTTTATGACTTCGAAAGTCTTGGAGACTGAACCTTCGAAAGCTTTTGCATCCACTACAGCAGACTTCAGTGCTTCGGAAGCATTCCTTTCTTCCGAGACCAAACTTGCTTCTAAAGATAGTTTTCCACCTATCTTTTTCTGAGTCACCTTGATGCTTCCGAAGGAAAATGATTTTCCTTCCGAAGCTATTTTCTTCTTCTTTTCAGGAGTCTTCTTCTTGTTCATGTGTATGGTACTCTAAAGATTGTAAATGCAATCCTTTATATAATGAGTTGTACCACCACACATGATACATTCCATAACCTTTCTTCTGAGAATCTCATCCTGAGGAGAAGGTTTGTTTTGATCCTTTTCCAGCTCCTCCTTTATCTTCTTGGATGATGCAGCATGTTTCTGGGGTGAAGCTTGCCTTTGGAGTTAGATGGTCTGGCTTGTGCAGCAGTGGTGCACAATGGTTCAACCTTCTTCTCTTTACCAAGATGGCTTGGACTTGAACTTGGACTACTGGTACTAGAGTCCTTGGTTAAGTCTTTAGTCTTTCTCACTTCAAACCTAGCAGAGATGAAAATTTTTTTTCCTTGGGTTGAAAGTGGCCTTGATGTCCTGCACTTTCTTTGATCTTTTTTTTTGTAGCCCTGATCAAGTTCTTTCTTGTAGACTTGGCCATCCCTGGTTTCTTCTTCTCTTCAGGGATATAGCGACCCCTCTTAGAATGAACCTCTTCACTCATTTCTGGTTCATCCTTCACTATATCCTCTTCATCTTCATCTTCTTCTTCGATAGGATCAATAGGAGGCGGTTCATCTTCACAAGTTTCACACCTTGGTTCTCTGACTGATAGTAATATGTGTGGAGGAATATCTCATTTGATCTAAGTCCCTGCCTGTTTTGATAACAATCTTTTAAATGCAAGGATGAAGATATAATGTTCTTAAAGGTTTTCTCTTCAAGAATATATTTTTCTGCCTTGGCTTTGCTGATCACAAGCTCAGCCTGGTATTTAGTTAACTTGGTAACTAGATCTTTAATATGAGTCCTGTAGTTTGTATGCTCAAGTTTTAGAGTAGAAATGGTTTTCTCTAAGTCTTTTATTTTAAGCTTATAATCATTTTTTGCTCTTTTAAAATCAGCTTTTAAAATATTCAAGGACTCAAGATCAGATCTTACTTCCAAGTTGTAGGACCTGTACACGTTAACTTTAGCAATGCATTCAAGAGCAAAGATGTTCCAATACCTTTGATTCATCATGGTCTACCATCAGGGCTTGGTTTGGAGAGACATCTTTCACCTAAAAGCTCCAATCAAAGCCTCCTTCTTCAACAACAACTGCAGCTTGCTGCTTTGGTTGGTTGGGCTTCTCAGATCTTGGAGCTGCCTCGGTTTGTTTGGCCTGGACTGTGTATGGCCACCATTTGTTCTTGGTGCCTTAAACTCCTGAGCAAAGTGACCCATTTGGTTACAGTTGTAACACTTAACTCTGCTCTTGTCCAGCCCATACTTTTCACATGACACATTGCTTGGAAACTTCCTCCCTGTCCTCTTGTAGAACTTCTTGGCTCTATGAGTGAGAAGAACCATCTGCTGGACTATCTCCATGTACTTCAGATCATCTGGATGGATGCAGTCCAGGTCTTCAAGGGTGAAGAGAAAGTTTCCAGAACTTTCATCTGAAGACACAAAGGCCTGAGAAGAGCTAGGCTCTTAGAATGGACTTCCTTAAGTGTAGCTCTCTCTTGGTGTCTTCGAGAATATGATGAAAGGAACCTTGGTGAGTTGTCAAGGTAGCAGATGAGCTGATGTTATGGTTCTATGCTATCCCTTTCAACCACATGAAGGGCCGAACTCTTTTGGGTGCCGCATGAGCTTGTAGAGGGATTTTGCATGTTCAACTCCATTTGATAACCACTCAGGATACCATAGAGCTCAGTAAGAGTGAGGGTGAAGAGGTTCTAAGTTCTCTTAATAGCCATACAATAGTGTGTCCATTGTCTGGGAAGATGAATATGAACTTTCTCACAATATCCATATTCTCAAGTTTGACTCCAACATCAATTAGAGTATCTACAATCTCAACATACCTAAAGTATTATTGAGTCATAGCTTCACATGTCTTGAGTGAAGTTTTCAAACTGTTGCTTCATTATGTATTTCTTGATCTCCTTAGCTTCCACATATCCTTCATACATCAGCTTCAGTGCATCCTAGAGTTCTTTTGCACTCTTGCACTTCTTGAAGCCTCTGTAGATGGAGTTAGGAAGATCAGTTTGAAAATTGGTCATGGCTTTCTGATTAATGTCTATTTTCTTCTAGTCTTCAGAATAATCAGCCACTTCCTTGGGTATCATCCTACCTCCAGCAGTTGCTGAAGTAGTATTTGGGATGTGAGGTCCAAATACTATATCCTGTTGTCTTGAGACTTGATGAAGCCTTCCATTCTCATGCACCAAGTGTCAAAGTCATCAGGAGTGATCAGTGGAGACTTAGTCATCGTGCGGTTTCCATATCAGCTTTAGAAATAGCTGCCATTTGAGCAAGTAAATGAATGTGAAACTGAAGAGTGATTAAAGATAGTGAGATCTTGCAATCAAAAGCCTAAGAAGCTCTTATACCAATTGCAGGACCATGTAATGGTTAACAACAGTTTCATAGTTAGAGATTATCAACTAAACACACTTACTAGATCAAATAGGGAACGAGACAGTGAGACTAAGAATAACAAGTAAGGAACACTTAAGAACACAAAGATTGGTTTTCAAGGATGATGTATATTGCTCTTAAATGTTTTACAAGTGTTACAAAGCTTAGTCCTAAGACTGATACATGAGATACTTTATACTGCATCCTACAGCCAGCTTTACTTTGAAGGCCAGCTGGATACTAATCTAGACAACAAAATTAATGTAAAGTCAAAAGGCATATTGCCTTTTGACTTGTGACTATGAAATACCATAACTTACATCCTATTGTATTACAATAAGGATAAAAGTACTAAAGTAGGAAGTTATAAAAAAGAAACCATAATGTATAGTTGATAAAAGTAAAAAGGTAATCACCACCAACTTATATAAGTTGGTGAGTCTTTAGAGCTGACAGCGAAAAGGTCTTCTACTTTTATCAAAAGTGTGTCAGTAGACACATGTCTTCTTAGTCTTCGGAAGAGTTTAGTCTTTAAGCTTCGGAAGACTTTGTCTTCAAGCTTCAGAAGACTTTACTTTTGGCTTCGGAAGATTTCTGTCTTTGGCTTCGAAAGATTTGACACTTAGTTATTTCTTTGTTCATTGTCAAATCTTCCGAAGTACTTCCTTGTACTTCAGTGCATGCTTGAGAGATATTTGGTTAGCGTCAGCTTTTAAAATAAACCTCTTGATCTTACAATATTGAAGTCTAGAAGCAACATATAAACATTTTTTAATTTTGTACCAGTTTATGTGAATACAACAAATTCTGTTATTTATTACTTACTAGGTTTATTCCGCATGTATTACACAAATTGCATAAATAAAGTAATAAAAATTTGTTAATTATAAAAAGATATTTTGAGATATGATATTATTAAAACTAAGTATGAGTAAGAAATACTACTAAGAATTATAAGTAATAAAACAATGATATTATTACTTTAAACATTTTTTTTTCAAAACAAAATTAAGTATTGTGTTCCAAACCAAACCATTTTAAAAATATCATTTTTAATAAATTTTGTATTAAACTACCGAATTCTAATTATTTTAGTTTATAAAAAGTTTTATTCCTTATGAACACCGATTTTTAAATATTTCATATTTTTAAAAAGGTTTGATGTCTTAAAAAAAATCTTATTTTATAAAATTTATTTCTTTAGAAATTATATTTATAAAAAACACATCTTTTTTAATTTATTATAAAACTATTTTTAATCTAAAATAAATAAATAATATCATTAATAATTAATATAATTATTTAATATAAGAGAAAAACAAAAAAATTAGAATAAGAAGTTATAAAATTATACCAAATGTCCACCTAAAACTTATTCTGTTATAATAGATAGATTATATCCATGCTTTAAAGAAACTTGATTTAGGAATGGTTATTATCCCCAACAGAAAACCATTGGATAGGTGTTTCCTTTATTTTGAAGTCACAAATTTGAATTCGAATCTAAAGTCAAAATTAGAATCCAATTCGGATGCCATTCAATTTAAAAATTTAGAAACCAAATTGAATTTGGTGAATTACGAACTTTTTGTCCGAATAAAGAAAACCTCTGTAAAACAAAATCATAAAGTTTCCTTGAAGGGGCAAATAGTATATCAAGAATAAAACTTGTTTATGACAGAGTGAAAAAGCTATTCAAGGGTGAACACAATTTGATTTGGGACAATTTCAATATAAAACCAAAGATTTTGATTTTCGTAAGATTTAAGAACAGTATGGTGTTAGGAAAGTAGGTTTAATCCTACGAGTAGTTTGATTTCTGTTCACGTCTAGAACATACCAAACATAAATTAACAACTATTCCACATAAATTAGATTTAGCTTAAACCTTTCAACCCATGAGTAATTGGGTATGACCCTCAAAGGCATTTATGTAACCTGTAATGGAGTGTGATAGGGTGCCATCAGCTTCTATTATGGTGAAACACTACGTTTCCGGGGTCCTTCTGTGACTATTACTATTGGCATTTTTTTTTCTTTTTTTATTTTGACTACCCTTTCATACTTTCAAAATATCATATATATACCCAAATAAAATACAAAATATCATATATGTACCCTTAAAAACTTTCTAAATATCATATATAACCCTAAAAAAATTTAAAAATCATATATGCCCAAACCAAATTTAAAATATATAAATTCCACTAGAATCTAGCCAATATCATATATATCTAAATTTAAATCAAAGTATCATATATACCCTTTTTAATAAATAAAATATTATATTTTTTATTCTAATTTTAATTTATTTTATTGAAAGATTAATAATAACTATTCAATCTTCTATTTTAATCTTTACATCAAAATTCCAATTTACTACATTTACTTTATTATTAATTATTAATAATACTAGTACTATATTTATTATTTTTTATTCGTAAACGGTTACAATAACAATCATAAGTTTTTTAGTAAATATTATTCTTTTTAAATTTCTGAAAAGCTATATTACAAACCAATAACCTAATTAATATTCATAATGAATATATTTACTATAAAAAGTGCTTATTTTAATATTAAGTTGTTATGTTTTATCTTAAAATTTTAGTAAGTTTTCTTAATTTATTGTATTTAAAATTTTATTTAAGAATTTTTAAAGGTGAATAAATTTAATATTTTTAAATAAACTTTTGATTTCATACGGACCTTATAAATATTGAACTTTTTGGGAATAAATATGAATTTTTTTTTGCCAAAAGTAAAAAAGACATTTCTTAATTTATTTTATAAAAATATGATATTTTAATTTATAAAAAGAGTATATGTGATATTTAAAATTTTATTTGGGCATATATGGTATTTGAAAAGTTTTGTAAGGATATATATAATATTTACGATGTATGTATGGGTATATATGATATTTTCAGTTTGACTTGGACATATATGATATTTTAAAATTTTCTAATGGTATATATGATATTTAAAATTAAAATGTTCATAGAAGTATCTATGAAATCTTCCCAACTAGATATCTACACCTCATCATTTGTTTTCACTAAACCTCACATTCACATAAACAATATTACTCTTTAGTGAACACGACTTTCACAAGAACCACTCCGAACGTGAACGAGTTTTTTTCGACACATCACTAACCAATTAGTGATGGCTTTAGAAGACCTGATAAGTAACCTTCAAATCACTCTCTCTCAAAGGCTGTCCATTTTTAATCAAACTTTCTCATTCTTAAAAGGAGCTTTTTTAAATATGCTTTCTAAGCAATCGTGTCTACCAGACAATGGTCTTCTTGGAAAGTTACTTTACAAAGTACTACAACTCACCTCAACGTGTAATCTCTCTCATTAGATCAATGTCACCCCATACAACAATGTGTTTTAGATTTACGGTGGATCATTGTTTTCTAAGGTACAATTAAGCGACAAGTATTGTATATTATCAACGATGCACGAATGATGACAACCTACAGGTGTACAAATACGTACAAACTATGTTATTTTCTAGACCAGTCTTGGTTTGGGTCAACATACATTTTCCTAAACTGGTTTCGGTTCCAAACTAGTTTCCAAGTGGAAAAAGATCTGTTTGGTTCCAAACCAATCTCGATTTTTTAGCGTTTCAGTTCGATTTTAACTGCTTCCAAACTAGTTTCATTGGAGGGGTTAACAACCCAATTATAAACTTTATAATTCAAATCCTAACCAGTTCATGCCAAACCGGTTTCAATACCAGTTCTGCTTCCCAAACCGGTTTTCTTGTACAACTCTATGATAAAGCGTTAGAATTTGCATAATACTAAGCAGACGTTACTAAGTTTTGAAGGACTTTTAATCAACTAGAAATCATGTTCGGTACCAAACAAAAGCATCTGGTATATGTTAAAAGAGACAAAGTTCCCATGAGTAAAGATGATTTTATGGTCATCAAAATACAGATTTTGTCGATGTATATATAGGTAAAGTGGTGAAAGTTGGAAACGGTCACTATACCTACCATTTGCAAACGGTCACTATATCTAATCGTTGCTCATTAACACTATGGTTCGAATGACTGTGATTCATGGAGTGAAAGAGACATAAAAGAGAGATCTCAACCATCCCCATATTATCAAAGGTTATAAAGTGGTTTGCATGGTTCCTAATTGTTTAAAAATTCTCATTTGGACCTCCATTTGCTACATCCTCTGTATTTACTGTTATATGTTTCCACAATCTAGATACAATTATACCTTGTATATGTTAATAAACCGCTTATGCTTCCGTTTGAGGTCATTCGAGTTCATTAAACTTTCGATGCAAGACCGAAGTCATGTAAGAAAATATCAAATTGGGCATTGCATTCTTCATGCTGCTGTTGTATGTTTGTTATACACAAAATATAGCCAAAAAATCAGGGAAATTACCAGTATTTAATAAAGAAGTCATGGTCCTGGCATAACTTGATGCAAACTAAGCTGCTCATGGATTTTTCTAAATTTGTCTCTAAGCCTCTGTATCTGCATACATGCCAACATTAACTAAATAAGCCCAAAATCTACTGTCAAGATTAGAGGTGACAAGATGGGTGTGGTGAGCAGGCTCACGTCGACCCGTTGATAAGTAATTGGGTCAAATTGCCAAGCCTAATCAATATTATATAGTATTATTTGGAATGTAGATGATAGTATTTAAAAGTGTACCCGTTTCATCTCGATTTCAGTTTCTCGTTTCCGCTGGCCCAGGGAATGCCGAAGATTAGTAATGTCAAAAACATTATCCAAATCATCCTCAAACGCAGATTCTAGATCCTCTCGAAGGAGTGCAGGCAATTTGTCTACAACTGGCATTAGGAAAAAGCAATTGAACTGCAAATAAAAATGAAAAATGAATTTAAAATATTCTTATTTTGGTTTAAAGGTATGTCAGATCTTTCCATTTAAGTATTGGAAAACTGGTAATACATGTAAAAAGTCACCTTTAATTCAGCTGAGGCCAAGAAATATTCTCTGATGCCATGAAATATTTGTTGTACCAAAGCATAAACAATACGTTCAGATGAAGGCGCGAGTCTTCTGTTCCAGAGTGTGCTATCTAACAGATCGGCTAATCTTGTTTCTGTGTTCTGAAAACTTGTGCTTAAGTCAGTACCTGAGACCAAATAACAAGATGAAAATCCGTTTTGCTGATGTGGTGATTGAAATAAACTAGAATTAAGCTCCCCGCATTGCGGGAGGCGTAAAACTGTGCAAAATAACATCAATGTCACACCACCATCAATGACCATCAACACTGAAATTGCGGTGTGTTAATACGAAAAAATAAGACCAAAGCGTAAAACATATAAAAATATAACTAAGTCGATTTAAGACTCACGCGTTGCGACGAACCTGTTAAAGGGGGAAAATATACGTAAAAACGATAAACTACGCACGCATGTTGTGTTGCGTTAACTCATAGAATTTAGAACGAAACGTAAAGCGAAACGTAAAATTGGTGAATCGCACATGCATGTTTGTGTCGTGTTAACTTGCAAACCCTAGAACGAATGTAAGACGAAAATTTGCAAAATATGAAAAGTATAAGGGAACAAAGTTGAAAGTATAACATTTTGTGAGATTAAATTGCAAAAGATAAAATTTTGGGTTTAAAGTAAAAATAGTCAAATTTTGGAAGGTCACTTTGCAAAATATGAAAACTTTTGGGTTAAAAGTGAAAAGTCATTTTTTTTGAAAAAAACCCTATGCATAAGGTACAACACCATTGTGCATAGAAATGTTGGTAATTAGTATAATATATTTTCATTTGGCTTAGGGGTATAAGGAGATGTGTTATTAGTTATTACCACCATTACTAGGCTGTTCTGCTCCACCAAAAGAATCCAAGAATTGGCGTAATCCAGCTCGGTTCTGAAAAAATGTTGAAGTTTGAGAAGATAAAAAGGAAGTGAAAAATTTTAAATGGTTAAGGTTTTGATGTTTTTGACAACCTTATTGTGAAGGGACCATGTGACATAACGAGTGGTGCTTATTAAATCCTCCATACATCTGTAAATGAGTTCGATAATATAAAAAGAAAGGACATGAAGTGAAAAATGAAAAGGATGATCATTTTGTTACTTTTCACGGCATGATCTCTCAGTAGATTCAGCAAAGTTGTTGAAGGCAGAAGACACACGTCTTAGGAACACCTCATGGCCACTTAGGAATTCACCTTCTTTCTGTTGCAAAATGGGTGAATCAGGTGGTTGGGTAATGGGTCAAAATGGATTAAGGTAAGAAAAAACAGCAACTTTTAGTAGGGCAGCAGGTTGGGTTGAAACAAAACACTTTTGTGTTGCTTTCTGAAATTCCCTTATAGATTTATTCCGTCAAATATGGTTAATTATATTTTAAGTTAACTTACTATTAGGTTTTAGTTGAGTTTAGCCCACAGGCACGATTTAGGTTTTCTAGGGTTTCTGATTTATTTTTTTTATATAATGAGGGTTCCGATCCATTGGAATTTACAACATTAAATAATATCAAAATCCAGTCTCTTTTACGAATATTATTCCATAAAACTAAATTAAATAATCTTCTTTTTCTTTGTTAGACCATTTAGCATATTGTATGCGTTTAAAATACTGTTTGGGAGACTTTTGACCCGCTTGACAAAAAATTCTTTTTAACTAATTCTTAGAATTTAAACAGTACAGAACCATTCATGTATATGGGTCAAAACAGCCCCCTCTAAGTGCATAAGAAAAACAAGTGCCTTAATGTAATCAACAGAGGCCCTACCTGAAGAAGATAAACAGATATGGGAAGCAATCTCTTGAGAATGTGAAGAAGGCGATTTCCCAACTGTATGGAAAACGAGAGTATTAATGAAACATAAAGACAAATAATGGGAAAAAAAAGAATACAAGAAAAATCAGCACCTGGTGAAGAAATGGTTCAAAAGTATCACGAGCTTTTGCAACAGCAATGACACATGCAGTCCTTGAGTAATTCGTTCCATCATGAATATCTTCCACTCCACATGCATTTACAATTTCTTCACGAGTAATAGGAGGGCATTTTATTCCTCCAACAACAAAGCGAAATTCAGCCATTGCACGATGATATTGAGCACCTCCATATAAACGCATACCTGCATTCTGGTAGCAGGAGGTCAAAAAGACATGGAGGTAAACAAAACAGGCATGTCATGCCAGTTGGGTAGCAGGTCGATGGGTCATATTTGGTACTTGTTGAAAAAAGGTCAGGTTGGTTTGGGTTGATTTCAAACACTTCTGTCCAAGATTTTTTATTAATAACTAGTGCGTTGATGTGATTACAAAAACTGTATTATTCCAGTAACAAATTTAATTATTGTTATAAAATGACTTAGGAGGTTGCATAACTTTAATAAACTTACAGGTATTAGCTTTTGTGGAAACTGAGAGCCATCTATAGTGATTAGTGCCCCTCCATTAACCCTTTCATCATGTAGTGTTTCCCCTACGATCATTGGAAAAATAGAGCAAAGAAGTAGGATATAAACTAAAACTCTCAAAACATTATTTAGAATGTTAATGGATTAAGGAAGGCAAAAAGTGAAATAGTTACCAAATTTATCTGGCGGTGCAACAACTGTCCCTTTCAATAACAGTGATAACTGTGACAAATAATTTAAAAAATTCAAACATTATAGATAGAAACGTTTAAGGAAAATAAAATCCCTACCTTTGTTAGGAAAAGATCATGAAAAGCCCTTCCTTTCTCCTTTAGTTTGACTTCATCTAAGGTACTAGGTTAACATCAAAAGCAAAGGAAGTCTTATCACTTCTAGAAGCGCATATTTAAGCTATAAGCCTATAACCTTTGGTTTTTTTATCTTTGTATAATTTTTTTTTTGAGACATGTAGCTAAAACAGTCATAACTGCAAACCTGAGTTCCTGATTTATGTCATTTAGTTTTCCTGTTGTACCACGATACTCCTTCTCAAGAAGAGGAATGATCAAGGGAACACTATCCATATACCTTGAAACAATATGAAGGTCAATTTATCAGTAATAATGAAGAAGTTGGCCAAAGTTGTTCTTACTAGAGGTCGCTCTTCTGGACCCGGCACAAAATGACACGGAAATAATAAAGTTATGGGTTGTCATGGCTAACCTGTTTGACTAAACAAATTGTGTTCGAGTTGCCTTGTTTAACTCGTTTAAATAAATGAGTCATGTTCGAGTTGACATGTTCAGCCAGTTTAATTAAACAGAACCTCTTTAAAGATCAGATTAAAATTTATGTATTGTATAAGGTCAACCCACCAACCTGTTGAACCCACTTATTACAACCCACCAATTGAGTTACGACCATTTTACAACTCGTTTTACTCATTTAGATATGGGTTATATAGGTTGTGTTTAGATAACATGATTTTAAGTTTGTCCGGGTTAAGATTGATGTCTTTGACAAAAATAAGTATATTTGTCGTGTTCAGGTTCTTCAACCCACCAACCTGAAAACCACCAAACAGGCACACTTGCCACCCTAGTTCTAACCACTATAATAAAGATACTTGTACCTTTTCATTAGCAATTCTTCCAAGAATGACTTAAGGCTGCTCACTCCTATCCTGCTTCTTTCTTGCTTTGATAGTGACCTACCAAGCTTTTCTTCTAAAGATGCCACGTCTTCCATCTCTCTTAGAGAAATAGCCTATATAATACAACCCTTATTCCAGTTGATTATCTGATTCTAACTTTTCAATATCACATAATAACTTCTAAAACACACCCGAACACCCTCTTACAGTATGACACTATGCATGGATTTATGAGTGCCATCTTATTTCAGTAATACACAACAAATTATGCTCAAGCATTTAAAGCAATACCTGTTTAAACTCATCATTGGATCTGTAAACTGATTCATGCCCTGAACCAACTCTTCCAGAAGGTACAGATGTGAAAAAGGGTGAATCACCAAGCATGAAACCATCAAGAACAGATGCTGGTGGAGAAAGGAAAACTTCAACGTCTGAAGCACATGCAAATTGAGGTATTTTTGTATCGAGTTTAGTTGAAACAACAACGGTCCTGGAAAGTTCTGGATCAATCTGCAAAAATAAATATATATAAAAAAGAATATAAAGTAATTTGAAAAAAAAAAAAAAAACATAATGTACGACAGAAGCACATACCTGCATTACTACTCTTCTAGTAGTTGCATTGCTCCAGTCATTGCAGTCCTCAAGGCATAATACAATGAACTCTTTATGCTGCATTTTTGCACGCACTAGAGACTCAACAGCACGAGATTGAGCCTGTAATGACGGGTTAAAGACCTTTTAGGCTTTTAAGGCAATGATAGGTATCAAATCTTGCACAAATGGATATATGTGAAAATTTTACCTGTAAAGCTCGATTTTTTCGTCCAGGAGCAGGAGCAACAAGACCAGGAGTGTCTATGATGGTAAGATTTGGGCAGTATTTGTATTCAACTCGAACAATTATCTCCTTTGAAGAAAACTGACAGGTTTCACGCTCCAGTCTCATGTTTTCAGCCTCAATGTATTCCTATATAATATTCAAAAGGGAATACAAATTATATACACGATAGTGACTAAAGTTCTTATACAGAGGCAAATACTGAATTTGGATATAATAATACAATAATAAAAAATTCTTAACATAAGGGTATGTTCTTCTTGGAAACATAGATAATGTCCTCAGTTTCTAAGCATTCTTAGTTGCATAACTTACAAAAAAAAGTTACGAATTGCATAATAAGATGCCTATTGTAAATATCGAGTCTACTATTACATGTGTGGTTCCTGGTCACCCTTGCATCTCTCTAGGTCAATGATTAAGAAAAGGTGTGTGTTACACTTCTAGACATCTCACTGGCCCGGAGTTGGGTCACTCTCATGAAAGACAGGACAAAACTAGTGACCCATAATCATAAGTGGGATGACATAGCTGGTCCTCAAGAATTCAAGGATGCTGCACCACGCTTACAGGTAGTGGCATTATCTCATAATCATATCATTTACATCATTTTAGTTTAAACTGGAACAACTTAAGTAGCAAAAGCAGCCAACGTGACTAGAAACAACCAAAGAAAAGCTATATGGAGAAATGATCAATCATCTCAACCATAACTGATTAACACAAACAAAAAACTTAAAAACGACTAATCAGTTTGTCTATTTTAGAAAAGGACAAATAGCATTCACTTCGTCCACATTTTCCAATATTAGATAATAAACTTCTAACTCCTATAACAATTAACCATTTACTAAACCAAACACACTCCAGTCCACCTCTTACGATTCAAAATCATTAACTCTACCAAACAGCTCCTAAGGGAGTTCATGAATCAACAGATTCAGTAACCATTTACCTGCACTTCTCGTAGCGATTTCTCTTGCGGAACACACGAATCCGAATCCGATATCAGGTGACACAACGGCGAATCACATTCCGGATTGAACTTCATGTGGAGAGTAATCGGACGACGAGTTTTAGTCCCACCGCCAACGTGATTGAACTGGAATCCCATTAGGGCTTCTACGAGTGCACTCTTGCCGTCGGTTTGATGTCCGACGACTAGCACCGCCGGAGCGTCGAACGGCGTCTCGAACTCTTGTGCTAACCCGTGCAGCTCGTTGTAGGCTTCGTATAGGCGTGAGTGGCGCTCACAGTCGCCGGAGTCTTCTGGTTGATTCGGTGACGCCATTTGAAGTTTTGAACGGTGACTGTGAGTCTGTGAGTGTGTAGGTGGAGCCTGTGTGTTGTGTTTTTTGACTTATAAAAGGAAGAAGAGTATTTAATTGGAGTGTGTGGCGATTATTATTTATTTTATCTTCTTTTTATTTGTTTTTGTTCCCTCCATTTCACGTTTGTCTACTTTTAAGAAATAAGGTCATGACTTGTTTGTTAGGAAATGTGTCTGTTTGATTTATATTATATTTTTTTAACAAATTAAGTAAACAAAGTTTAAAAACTATCAACAAATGAAAAGAGGGGTCCCATGCGGGTATTGACGGATAATGTATGTTTTTCGATAATGGGTTCTCACAATTGAAAAAATATTAACCAATGAAACGAATTTTTATCAACAACAAACACATCTTAGTGTTGTTATTCGGTAACTAACAACTTGCAACTAGCAAGGATAGGTGGTTTACCTTACGCTACCTACAAGGTCTATAATAGATCTCAACAAAGGTATGATGTTATTAGTATCATATATTAAAAGATTGTTATGTATAACATATGATAGAAGAGTTTAAAATACTTGAAACTTTGAAAGTATGAATACTCATATCGTATGTGAGAGGAGGTGTCAACTTCTTCCATCTCACTCAATACTCTTTTGCCATTACTTATTCGTTATCAAATATTTACTCTCTTGATGGATTATGATGGATTATGATCACTAAGCGATTAACAAGATTGTGAAGACTGAGGTCAAGGACACCGATGATTTCTCTGTTTGGTTGTCGTTTCATTATTCAAAAGTGTGGTGATTTTGATGCTTTAGTTCTATCATTTCTTTTGTTGAATTCAAAGTGACATAACTTTGAGACTAAAAAACTAAGACCAGAACCGAAACAAACGTGCGATTTTAACTGTGGATAGTGGATTTGATTTTAGGGGTTGTTTGGTATCCTTTAATAGTCATTAAAAGGCTACATCTTAATGATTCATAACCTCTTAATGGTTAAGAGATAACCTTAATGCTGAATGGTTAATATATACCATTAAGATTTAACTTTTTAATAATTAACATTAGGGTCACTTTTTAACCATTTAGATTTTTTAAACCATTAAGAGACCAAACAGCCCCTTAATAGTTTCTACTCCCACTGTTTGGATGATGATATGAAAGCTTGTCAACTTGAAACCGGTTTAACTTGTAGATAAAACTATACTACTATATTACATTTATCATTTTACTAAACTTACTACCAATTAGTGATTTGAAAAAATAAAAGGTTCAAACCATCATAACAAAACCGTTTGAACACCGTAGTTAGCAGTTCAGCCTATAATTTTCGTTAAAACAAGATTGTGAGCACCCTACTTGAGCCCACAAAAGGAGTTATTTGAAACCAATTCCATACAGCTAAATTCCATCAAATTTATCCAAACAAATACACCATTCATTTTTGTTCAACTCCGTCTTGATTTTTCGCAGAATCAGGTTTTTAAAAACAAAACAGGAAGCATAATAATCAAGATATAATCCTGACAATCCTCATAAAATCTCTCCCATCACTTAAGTTTCTCAAATAACTTCGGCGCAACCTGCAGTTAGACTCTGACACTCAGATGAATGAAAACCTTTACATGTAGATTTATTCAAAAAAACAGAGAACTGGAAGATAAGCTTACACATTTGTCAACACAATGCCAATAATCAAAATACTGCCCCGTGCAGTGCTTGTGCCCGGTTTCATCTGCCTCGACCCTTTTCACACATCCCTGTAGATCATAACTCATTTTAAGTAAAAAACCCGACAGCTTAACTCCTGAAAGACACACACACACACACACAATAAAATAAAATAAAAATAAAAATAATAATAATAATAATAATAATAATAATAATAATAATAATAATAATAATAATAATCTTTTTCGGAAGCACACATGCTTGGGGTAACAGAAAAACTATGTTTATTTGCCTGTGATCACAATCCACCGTGGAATATAGACATGGCATACTTGTGAATGGGTCAATTTGGTTATGGCTTATTTCTAGCAGCCCGATGGGTAAAACCAAGAAAAGAAAACATGCTACAAAGGAAACAGGTCAAAAGTTGCCTGAAATGTAATTTTAATTTTAACACATACACTGATGAAGTCCCTTTTATTCACAAAAAAAAAAGATAAAAAAAAAGAATATTATTGATATGTATTTTTGTAACCGTATTTAACACAAATCATTCAGACAATATTTTCCGAAAAAGCAAGAGCGGTGTTCCACGTCAATCCGACCCATCAAGGCTTGTACCAAAAATACAAGCTTTGACTTGTTACTCGCCCCGACCCTACCATTTTGCCTCCACTAATGGTAACTAAAATAAGATGTATGGCACCCATATATACATTAAGTGTCAACGGCTCACTTGTGTTTCAGCACATTTCAATTTGTGAACATTGTAAGATGGTAAAAGACTGAATTGAACATTATTGATAGGTTTGGTTACAATATATAAAAAATATAATGCAAACCCTAAAACCTAACTGGACTCGTGAGCTCATACTAATAACCCTAATAATATTGTCTAATACTCCCCCGCAGTCGTAGCGAAAGTAACCTGATGCTATGACTGGGAAACAAAAAAAACATAAAACAATAATAATAAGATAAAAATGCTTCGATCGACTTGACTATCCAAACTATTGCCAACAAACAATATTGTGCTTGATGTTGTCATCCATATTTTAGTTGATTGTGCTATCCATAGTTTGTTTGATACTTCATGGTTCTTGATTCTTGGAATAATAAGTTGAGACCCGGCGACCGTAGTCGTTGGCGATGTCTCAAGGCTAGCAAGCGGCACTCTTTTGGATCCATAGATCAAGAGATGACATAAGTAGATATAATAACAATAAAAGAAAGCAAGACCGGTGACCGTGGTCAGGTGGCGGTCTCTTGGATACGTAAATCTAAGAATAATAGAAATATTTAATCAAACCGTAGTTTGAGATCGGCGGCCGTGGACCGTGGTCCTTAATGCGGCTAAAACACCGATAAACAAAAAAATAAAAAGAACAAAGAAAACATAGTAACCGCTGCAAATTGGGAGCCATAATCCAGAAACAAACCAAGAGAATGAATGTGAAGGAACCAAGAGAATGGATATGGGTAATAGGTTTGAATCCTCAACAGATAACGAAGCTTTTTTAAACATAAACTAGAAAATAGATAAGAACGAAACAGAAGATGAAGGTGGGACAGGGCGGTAGTGGTGGCGGCACACCAACCTGTCTAGGGTTTGAACTCGATGGCGACGGCTAGGGTTTGTATGTTTTTGTGGTGGTGCAGCGGAGAAGAAGGTAACCAGAACCCTAAGGCTCTGATACCATGTAAGATGGTAAAAGACTGAATTGAACATTATTGATAGATTTGGTTACAATATATAGAAAATATAATGCAAACCCTAAAACCTAACTGGACTCGTGGGCTCATACTAATAACCCTAATAATATTGTCTAATAAACATGTGGAACAAAAACTTTAGAATAGATCTTGGTTTAATCCATGATCAACTCCAATATGAGATCAATTATGAAAGATTGTTGTACTAATCCTTACGCCTCCATCATGATGCATGATCAATAATGATCAAGAAAATGAAGTTTCAGTGGCTAACATGAAATGTTATAGAGACCCAACCAGCAGCTTAAAACAGTAAACTTATGATTCAAGTGTTAACAGAAAGAACCTGATACTCGAGCCAAGCTCTAACACACTTGGGCTTGCATAAATCTTCAAAGTACTTCTTCTGGTCAACTGGTTCTTCGTCCGCCCTGTTATAAAAGGTATGAAATAACACAACAGTTAGGCCTGTACACGAACCGAATATTCGGTGAACTGTTATTGAACCCTTCGGCGGGAAGTTCATCATGCTAATGACCGAGTGAACATGAACGACATTTTTGTTCATTTGACCAAACAAACAAACATGAGCACATGACCCATTCGTTCATTTATGCTATATTATTTATGTGTGTATATGTCCTTTTGTTTATGTTTGTTTTACATAGTCATTGAAATTTGTTAGTAATACTAAGTGGCCTGTCATTTACGTATTCATTCATTTAAATATGTTAATGAAGCTTGTAATTGACTTAATCTTTTTAACATCTTATGGTATTTAGACTTTAATTTGCATATTTTTGCTTACTTTTAAAATGTTGTGCATTGTTGAATCGTGTTATGACTTATGATGATAGTATTTAGACTTTAGTTTGGATATTGTTGCTTACTTTTAATTGGTGTTCGTTTATGATCCTTTGTGTTCATTTATGTTTGTTTATGCTTTGTTTATGCTCATTTTGTATATTAACAAACAAACATAAACAAAGACAAGAACATTCATTTGCTTAACGAACAGACAGAAACAAGAAAATCCATTCGTTTAATTGTTCGTATTTGTTCGTTTGTTCAATTAAAGGTTAACCATTCGTGTTTGTTTACAGCCCAAACAAAAGTAAAATAAAAGTTAAGAATTTTACAAAGTTTACCAAGAGATATCATTAGCTTGAAAAATTCCCAAGAAAATGTTATGATCAACTATGATATCCCAAAATGAAAATTTCTGCAATATTGTGGATTTCCAAATCAATATCGGATGACAAATATGGTGTTCTTTCTTTAAAGTCCCCAATCTACAAAAAACTACAGATCTACAACGACCTCAAAGGATTCAATCACATCATTTTTCATCGATCACAACATTCCAAAACCGTAACATCGACAAACTTTGGATGGTAGATTCAAGCTTCCAATCCAGAGATAAAAACTTCTAACCCTGATCACCTAAACACGAACTAATAGAAGTACCAAACACACAACTAACAATCGCAGACACTGTTAACCGCAGATGACAGGATTTCAGAGGCATCAACACTTGAGTATTACGAAACTAGAAATCAAAATAGATCAAATCAGAGATTAATTTACTTACATGAGTAACTTCTGACCTCGTCCGATTTAACCAACCTGCAAAAGCATCAAATTTAACTCAAAATTCAAAACCCTAAGTGAAAAATCGAAAGAATCGAAGATTAAAGAGGATCGATTTTGTTGAATAAGTGTAACTATGAGTGATGGTGAGGGAAGAGTATACCGTGGAGAAGGGTTTGAATCAGCAGTCAACGAAGTGGCAGGAAGCAATGGGTCTTATTAAGTTCAACTGCTTCACCGATAATTTAACCCAAATGATTAAGACTAGTTACTCATGACACCAAATGAAAATGAAAGAGGTCATAGCTTCAGGTTTCTATTTGAATAATAAGTTTCTTCCTGCCGAGATTGAAGGTGCGGTCCCGACAAGATCGTATATTTACCATTCAAATTAAAAAAAGGTTCAACTGCTCCAACCCGACTTTCTTTTTAGGTCTTTAGCATAAATGATGTATCAATCATGTTAATTCAACTAGTTAACAAGAGGTACTCAAAATATGAAAAATGAAAAGGCTATTGATTTAAGTCTTACAATAAACAAAAATACTCAAGGTTAAGTCAGAGTTTCTGAGGGGATTGGGCATGCGGTTCAGATTGGAAACGGATATGTAGATCTAACTAAGATAATATTTATCATTTGAAATACCGTCGTAAATTTGCCGTTCAAAAAATAGTATATTGATGCACGCGCTGCAACACGTTAAAATATAACTCGGTTTTGAAAAAGGTTCATATTAATTAGAGTCTTGCATTAGTGTTTTTCATTATATGTACTAATACTAATGTACATCATTAAACACACTTGTTTTAAATAAAGTTTACAGTGAAACAAATATACCAAATAAAATTCATTAACATTAAAACTGAACTGATTACAAAATTTGAAATAATCAAAAGAAAATAATGGAAATCTATAAATAATAATAAAAAGATAAAATCAAAGGAAAACAGAGAAATAATAAACCAAACGTCCAAAACCCGATAGCAACTTTGGTGCTAAACACAATATGTAGAAATAGGAATATTAGAGAACTTTAAAATATTATAAATATAAGTACTAGAGTAGCGGATGCTATTAGAGGTTAGTGGGTCTGACACGTAGTAGGTAGTGGTGTACAAATCAGGTTTTTTTAAAAACCGGTTTGGGGTCCAAACCAAAACCGGTTTTGCCAACCCAAGTCAAATCGGTTTGGCTCCAAACCGGTACGGGTTATAAATCGGTTCGTAGGTTGAAAAACCCAACCCTATGAAACCGGTTTGAAAACCGGTTCGGTCCCAAACCGGTTTGAGTTTTTTTTTGTTATTCATAATATAATAATATTAAGATATGAAAGATATATAATCATATTTATCTTAATAAAACCTATACTTAATTTAAAGAAAAATAAAAATTTTGTTAACATATTAAAAATATATAATCATATTTATATTAATTAAATCAAAAACAATAAAATAAAAGTTGTGAGTATTATTGTTATTAATATTGTTATTAATATCATGGTAGTGGTGGTTATTCTTATTATTATTGTTGTTGTTAGTAGTTGTGATTATTATTTTTTAATGTTGTGAGTATTATTGTTATTAATATTCTTAATATCATTATTTTGTTTAATGTTAAATTATTATATCATACGTTACTTGTTAATCAATACGACTTAACGTCTCAAAGTGAGATATATAATAAACGTGAAATATATAATATATAAAACATATAAACAATTTAAACAACATAGAAGTTTAAATAATAGTTTTTTTAAAACTAAACATTTAGCCTAGTCGACTAGTCGTTCTCCGTTCGTTCGTTGCATACTTGTACGTTTATTCTTCCCCACCAGAACCGGAGCTGTTACGAAGGTACTCATCATATGCCGCTTCATCATCGGTCATTCCGGGTGTCAATCCGCTCTCTACCTCGTCCTCGTATAATTCTGCTTCGTATTCTAATTCTCCTTCAAGTGAACATTTGTCTTGTATTCTTTCCGCGGCATCCAATTAATCCTTCAAGCAAATTGACATTTCAACCGCTTGGGGAGTGAGTCTAGTTCATCTTATCGATATAACACTGACACTAACAGAAAAAGCAGATTCCGAAGCTACCGTGGAAGCTTGGACGGTTAGTAAATCTCGGGCCATGGTGGATAGGATGGGAAATTAATCTTCATTACTTTTCCACCAAGCCAACAAGTCAAATTTTTAAAAATCGTGTGGAGTCATAGTGGATAAAAAGTTTGTTCCACCATACATTCCGAGTTCACTACTCGGAGTGTTACCACGTTGACGTTTATTAGATTCATCTCTTAAAGTATTATATAAAGCAAATATTGAATCATTTAAACTTTCGGCATGTACCGCATGCCTCAATAACTCATGCATGTGATGTTTCATCATATTTTAATAAATAAACATCAAATATTTTTTCTAATTGTTGGTTAAAAGTAGATTTTAAAGTTTGAGCAGAAAATGGGTTTTCTTCTTCTAAATCCAAATTAGAAGTAATTTTATCAAGTAAAGTTTCAAAACCCGACAAATTTAAACAAGGGTTTAATGCACCGGCACATGTAATAACCGGAGATATTTTTTTAAAATACTTTTTGAGTTTTTCTTTTATTGGGATTATCATATCCGAATAAGGTCTACTCCTAAACGACATCTCATTTAATTTTGAAGTCACTAAATAAATTTGGTGAAGTACTAACGGACTCGTTGGATAATAAACACCAGAAATACAAATAGTTGCGTTTTTAAATTTTTGAAGCATTTTGCTTATATTTTCAATAACGGACCAACCCGATGAATGGTAAGTATTTGCCTTTTCACGACTTACCAAACTATTATGAAAGGCTATTAAACTTTCTTTTTGTTCTGTAGCCTTTTCAAACATGTTATAAGTGGAATTCCATCGTGTAGGTACGTCTCAATTCGGGCCTAAACATTTGGAATTTGCGTATTTACAAAACTTGCGATATCTACTATATCTTTGGTTATTGCTAAAAATGTCACGTAACATTCTGTTAAAACCATCTTTCACTGTTTCAATTGTTCTTAAACCGTCTTGAACGGCTAAGTTTATGATGTGCGCAACACATCGGCTATGAAAAAACACACCGTCACACATTGATTTATATTTTAATAATTTTAAATGATCTATCACGAGCGTGTTATTTTACGCATCATCAAAAGATATAGAAAATATTTTGTTTTCTAATTTATACGTTTTAATAATTTTATCAACAAGATAAAAAATGTTTTGGTCGGTGTGAGGATAATCAAACAATTCAAATGCAATCGTACGTTTCATTATTTGCCACGAATCGGGTTCAATCCAATGGGCGGTGACACAAATGTAAGAGTCCGGTGAACCGTGAGGAGTCGACCAAACATCACTAGTTAAGTTAACACCGGATTGTAAATTTTCAAATTAAGATATTAATTTATTTTAGCTTTTTTCCATATTTTTAAACAATCTCTTCGAATAGTAGCACAACTTACATTGGTGTAACGTGGTTGGAGAGTTCGTTGAATGAGTCTAGTTAAACGTTCGTTGTCGAAATATTTGAATGACAAGCTTTCTTGAATTACAAAATGCGCCATTTGTTCCGAACCGCATCTACGTTATAAGCTCAAACATTTCCTTCGTTTGTCATTGAAGCTTGACCATGAGACGGTTCACCTTTCAACGCCTTACAATATTTAAGCGCAATGTGGTTTTTCAACGTTGTGTTTGCATCTTTTTTGAAAAACTTATGACAAAACTTGCAACGAGCCTTGTTCGGACCGCTAATCATTTGACATAAATCGTAATTGCACCATATTTCGGGGTTCCTACTCGTAGGAAGAATTGCTACCACCACGTTGCTTGAAGACGCATCACAACCAACGGATGATTGTGCACTTGATGAAGCCATTTGAGAGAGTTTTTTTCTAAAAGAAGGAAAGTATTGAGCGTTTTTGTGACTTTGAGAGTAGAGAACGTTTTAAGTTGTTGTGATTCAACCAAAACATCCAATACATATATATACTAACCTAGTGGGGATATAATGATAAAAAAACCACAAAAACGGTCAAAAAACACTTCAAACGGCTAGTTCTGAAAACCGGTTTAAGAACCGGGTTGTGAACCGGTTTGAGACCGGTTTGGAACCGGACCGGGTTAGAAACCGGTTTGGTTATCGCAACCTACAAACCGAACCAAAACCACCGGTTTGGACCAAACCGGTTTGGGCCCCAAACCGGTTTCGGGTTTTTTTTTTTTCAAACCGGTTTTTTTGAACACCTCTAGTCGTAGGTGGCCCTTTCGGAGTCGTTTATCAATTAAAAGAATTTGGAATTCATGTTTTAGTAGTTATATGGTATGTTGAAAAAAATACAAAAATAAAAGTAATATGACCCATCAACTTCACTAACTAATACACACATATGCAATGTGTGTTTTTACTTTTATTAAAGGCACGAATATCATCACTTACCTACATTATTCATAAAATTCATCTATATTTTGTATTTAGTTTTTCTTTAAATCAAAGTTCCAAATATTATAATTTACCTACATTACTTTTACTTTTCCTTTTAATCATTGATCGTTCAACTTAAAACACATCTATAAATATTTTAAAAGATCGTTTTATCCTAACAATTTAAAAGATTTTAAATACATATAAGCTAACATTTTAAATGTTATGGTCAAGAAAGAGACGGAGGCGTGTCAATTAATTAGGAAATCTGGAGCTGTACACATCCTTTGGGCGTTAAATGTTTTAGGATATGCTTAAAAGTTGCACTTTAACGTAGACCAAACTTGTAATTCAATAAAAACAAGGCTAATTCGTGAAGTCGTCAAATATATTTTGTTAACCTGTGAATCTATCATCAACTTATTAACTGGTCAATTTGTAATATTAGTAAGGGTGTTGCTATTTGCACTCTACTCTACAACACTCTGACCTATAATTAATAATAAAATATTACTAATAAATACAATCAGTCATATAATTCATCAGCTACTACAACACTCTCATAAATGCAATCAAATTTTGACTATTACTTGTAATTAACTATCACAATCTCATTAAATGTAAACATTCATTAATATAAATTTAAATAATAAAAACAACTTATAATTTTTATATGTATATCGTTAATAACATAAATTGATGAATAATTTATGTTAAAAGGTAGATAAATGAAACATTTAACTCACACACTTCTATAAGAATGTAACTAAGTATTATATCTTGTTGGTTGAAAATTTTGATAAACTAGTCATCTTTTTTGGTTATTACCTAAATCAAGGAAAATACTTTTTATAAATATTTTATGATAACTTATTCTAAAAAAGCAACCGAAATTTAATCTATGGGGAATGAGTTGTTTGTGCGAGTGACCATTGACCAGTATATCAAACAAATAATCAGAGTTGAGTTTTATTGTTTCCAAAGTTTTCAAACATTCTCAAGTTACAACAAATACAAATGTTTCAAAGATTTAGCTTGAAGTTGATATGCTGGTGGTGGCCCATAATATATTTTTAAATTAATTAATTTCTTTATTAATGAGATTAAAATATTTTTCTTGCTACGATACCTTATTTGATTGTACAATACATGTAAAAATTTTACCAGAATAGAAATGAAACTTTAAATAAAAGTGGCCCAAAATCAAAACAAGTTATTAAAGAAACTTTAAACAATGATGAACTTAAAAGTGGCTCAAAATCGGAACAAGTTATTAATGATAAAGGTACCATATAGTTGATTTATTTTCAAATACGGTATTTGATATTTAAAAGTTGCAGAAATATTTATTACATTAAATAAGTTTAGAGGGGTATATATGACATTATTTCTCTAATTAGTATAAGTGGTCGGTCTTTCATTTATTTAATATATATTAAATTGCGCTGATTTTTAATGATCTATTGTAATTAATAATGTAGAGTAAGGTGCGATTAGCAAATAGAGTATGGTGCAATTAGAAAAACCTAAAATAATATTATTTTTTAGGGGCGTGCCTCACTAACTCCAAGGGGGCATGGGCATGTTGATGATTAAAATGTGTGTATCACAATTAAAAGGTTGGAGTTTAAAAGGTTGGAGTTTCAAATAATGAACGTGCTGACAGGCTGTGATGTATTTATTCTAAAAAATCTAGAAATCATTGTTTAGAAAAAAAAAATCTAATGCATCTCTGCAGCCAAATAGCGGTTAAGGATTCAAGTCTAATTAACTTAACCCCCCACCTTTTTGTTCGAACGTTCGGTACTTTATTACTGCATAGACAAAAGAAAGGGCGTATCATTTCGTCATCCCGACACCAAAAAAGAAAAGAAACAGTGAATCAATGAAGATCTAAAACTTCAACATGGAGATGCTACTTATTTAATTTCAACTACATGACTAGTCATCAAGAGAGCCATGCAGATGAGTTTTCGTTTAGCAAACCAAGAACTGTTATGCGAGATACAATCTTAATGTACTGAAATATCTCTCTTTTTCACTTAAGTTTGTCAAATAGCTTTGGCGCAACCTGCAGCGAAACATAAACAGGTTTGATAACATTGTTTTATGAAATAGAATACGCGAAACTAAGGACAGAGGAAAATAAACTTACGGCTTTGTCAATACAGTGCCAATAATCGAAGTATTGCCCAGTGCAATGTTTTTCTCGAGTTTCATCTCCTTCTACACGTTTCACGCACGCCTGTAGATTTCACTAGATATTAATTAGATACAACCACAAAACTTGCAGAGCGGGTTGGGCCAAATGCCAACTGGCAATTTTTTATGAAATTTATTTTATAGATAACTAATGTGTTAGATGTGATTATAAAACAATACGTTAAAAAAATAATCTAGACTTTCTAAATAACGCAACTTAGAAGGTTTAATGGATTTGAATACGTTACAGGTGACTTTAATCCGTCAGATCCTGTTAGATTCAACAATCATAGTTTTTCCAGGTCTTTATTTTGACATCTTAGCTGTAGGGTATGTTAAATAGAAACTAACAACCTAGATATATAAATTATAAAAGATAGATCATACAACACCCTACATTGTAAAAATCCCTAATATAGAGGATGTTTAGGAATTGAAAAATCTAGGGTTTAGGGAAGATGCTAACACATGCCAGCCGTCTCAACAAACAACACAATTTAAGTTAATATACAGTTCTGTAAAGACACCCATCACCCATGCTAAATACTGATGTAGAATGACATGTATAGATAACATGAAAAGTAAAAATACCAAACATTTAGGGCATCCAAGATGCGAAATCTAGTTAACACTTATACAATAAGATCCAAATGGTGTATGCAGATTTTGAACTAATTTGTGGTTATATTTTCATCATCTATATTTAATCTCCTATGGGAAGATTCCATTTCCATATAGTTTGCACTTCTAAAATATTTTTGAAGATGCATATTTGACTTGCATCATATTGTTCACCCTGGTTAATTTTGTGCAAACTATGAAAGTAACCATTGTTCCAGGAGTGATATAGCCCTATACTCATGTTTATTATAAAATTACCTCCATAGTCATAACATATGCAACATACATGCCACATATCCATTTCTGCTCGCGTATCAACAATTTACTCGCATTAATATTGATGATATGCGACTATTGTCCACGTAAAAGATGCAATCACGAACTACTTAATGTGAATAAATTGAGGATATGTGAGCAAAAGTGGATACGTGAAATATGTGTCGCATATGTCATATCTATTGAGATGATTTTCATTCTGACCTGGCTAAAGGGGTATATCACACCCTAAGAAATGACTACTTTTGAGATTTTCTCTTGACTTTTACCTACAATTACACCTTTTTGTAAACATTTACAACATATAGACTGCACTACACACCATATTTAAACACCAATTTGAAGTAAGCATTGCTGCTTTGAAATTTGCCAAATAATTTAAGTTAAGACATAACAAACCAAAGCACTCTACCATGTAAAAACATATGACATGCAAATATGATACTCAATATGTGCAACGGTAAAAGGCTAGTTCCCAGTGGATTATGAAAGCACCTGATACTCAATGAGAGGTCTAACACACTTGGGCTTGCTAGAATCTTCTAAGTACTTCTTTTGGTCAACTGGTTCAGCATCACCCCTTAAAAGAGAAACATAATGAAAACATTAATACAATAATACATAGATTATTTCCCTAGACATCCAAAGTCAATAAGCATCAAGAACATTACATGTATGCCAGTCGACATCCAATGTAACTTGTACATACATAAATACAAAGATTCTTTCAAGGTTTTGTCTTAAAAATTGCATAATTTCCAAAACTTCTTACATTAAATCACCTATTTTCCCATTTACATACGTATATGATTCCGCTTTCCATCCAAAATGGTTCTATATTGTTCATTATTTAAAGATATTTTGTCATATTGGGATGTATTGCAGGGCCGGCTCAACATTTCTAGGGGCCTAAAGCGAAATAAAAATTTGAGGCCTTCGCCTATGTATTATTCTTAAACCTCTTTGCTTTCGACTGGCAACGTAAATTTTGTTTATAATTTGGCAAAAAACAACTTAGAGCAAATTAAATGATTAACAAGCAACAACATATTAAAGCAAAGAGAAAAATCAATTGCAATTATAAATTAAAAAAAAAAAAAAGACAACAATAGATTAAACTAACAAAAGAACAATAGTAGATTAAAATAATTGAGCATAAATCTAGATCAGCCAACAATAGTAGTAGATTAGGTGATTGATTGCAAAAGATAGTTTAGAGTTAATGAACCTAAAAGAACTTTCGGCCATAGACAGTCGATCAACTTTTAATGAATCAAGTTTCATAAGTCTACCTTAATGAATCAAGTTTTGTAAGTGGACGTTGATAAACCTTCAATCATTTTCTTTATCATTTCTTTATCTCTAAGAACACAAATATTGATTAGATTATAATATATATTTCAGCTTAGAATATAGATGAATGTATTTTTCTTTTTAAATTTGGGGGCTAAAGCGGTATCTTTTGTTGTTTATAATGTAGAGACGCCACTGTGTATCTGAAAATTCCCAAAATTGCATTACTTCCAATTTAGGTCTAATGTATGGCATATGCCGTAAGATGCTCACCTGCATCAACTAAACCACATTAAAATTATACTAAATCCAAATTATAGCATGGAGAACGAACCGATCCATTGGCATTTCGTTTAAGAAACCACATCCAACGGCACTTACATTTTCGAAACAGATGCACTTCACGAACTCTTCAAAACAACCTCGCTTGCTGAAATAGCCTGCATACGCATCACTTATCCATCAATCAAACAGTTCAATTTATACGCGTGAAACCCTAAATCATACATCGATCGATCAAATTTGAGATTTCGTAGTAAAATTGGAAGAAGAAGAAGAAGAAAGAATGAAGATCCATACCTTCGTCGGAGAACGCTGTGGAACCCTAGAGCGTAGGAGATTACAGTTATTCGTTTCGTTGGGTGGATGACCGATTCAATGGCGAATGCGATGGTTCACTCGCGCTTCGACAATTTCGGAAAGGGCAAATTATTATTTGTTTCAAAACAATAGCATTGGGATTACTTATTAAAATAACTTTTGGTTTTTGGAACGGATGAAAAGTTAAAAATACTTTATTAAAAGTCATAAAGTTTGATTTTTGATGATTTTTGGAGGGGTATTTTTAATTTTTCATCTATTTCAAAAGTCAAAAATTGTTTTAATAAGCAATCCCAAACATACACAATAATTAGTTAACTTTTAAGAATATAGTTGATAATTACGCGTAATATTGCATCTATGGCATCAAACTTCAAAAAACTAAATCAATAATCATATTGCCAGAACGTAATGTCTTTTATGTTTTGATTGTATTGTTACGACGTGCTTATGTCTTGATGTAATTTCTTTTTAAAATAAGGACATTGAAACGCGCCGACAAAACGCTCATGGTACGTTGCGCGTTAGAAAATAGTTCCCTCGAAATCGGCTCGTTTATAAACGAGCCGAGCCGGCTTGGCTCTGTTTTTAAATGAGTTAAGCTCGAGCCAACTCAGCTCATGGCTCGCTCGTTAGCTCGTTTAATTTAAAATCTAAATTATAATTTATATAAATTATAATCAAAATTGTAGCAGAATATTTAAAATAGATCATACACATATGGTATTTTCTAACAAGAAACTAAGTATAATAAAAAAACATTTTAATCCTTGAAATAACAATCTTGTATAATTGTTTCAACAGATTAAAACTAACTAATGTAGAAAATATTATTTTTTATTCATATATTAGGAATATGTATAAAAATAACAAGATTATTTTTGAAAAATTCGAAAGTCGGCTCGGCTTGTTTACGAGCTGAGCTTGAGCCCTCCGTGGCTCGACTCGACTTCGCTCTGCTAGTTTACAACCCTAGTATTAGAACATGATTTTGTGTACTATATTTAAGATTTGAAATAATATATTCATGATTATGAAAGAATTAAGTCAAACTCGTTCTAGTTAAAAAGCAAGTTGATCGAGCTCTAAGCTTTAACACGAGTATAAACATTGCTTTATGAATTTTGAACTCGAGTAATGATATAATATTTTGATTTTATAAACTTCCAAAAACACAAACTGATCAATGATTGAAACGATTGAGTTTTTAAATCAAAGTAATACCCAATTCACAATTTTCTCAATGATCATAAGCAAAATTCACTAGAATTATCATTCAAACACGTTTCATTAGCGATACTAGTTAATTATAAGTTACAAGCAAAATTGAAGCCGAGTATTGCATAGAAACACACTGTAAAGTCAAAATAGTCAAATTCATTGGTGATATTAGTCATTTGTAAGTTGTAACCAATATTAAAATGTTATTTGTTGAGCTTTCAAGACCATGAAACATGATGGACTCCTCTTATAAATATTTTTCCAAATAGATTCGATTTATGTACTTTAATGTTAAATACGATATAATTTTTTTAATAATCTATAGTTAGTTTCATACAAACCTTAAAAGTGTATGATTTATTCTATGAATAGGCTAGTATTCCGTGTATCACATGGATTAATAAATAAAATATTAAATAGTTAGTAATGAAAAATTATTAATTATAAAATCATATTTTGAGATAAGAGATGATTAAAATTACCTATAAGTAATGAGTATAAGTAATAAAATAATGATTCAATTTCCTTTAAATTTAAAATTTTATTTTCTAAAAACGTTCTTAAAATATTTTGTATTTTTAAAAAAGTTTGAAATTTTTAAAAAATTACTTATGTTATACAAAAAATTATTTCTTTAGATATTGAATTTATAAAAAGAACTATTTCTTAATTTATTAAAAAACTATTTTAATGAAATTGTATAATTGGTAGTTAATGTAAATATTTAACAGAAGAGAGAAGC
The DNA here is from genome assembly GCA_025506505.1 of Flaveria sonorensis. Lineage (NCBI taxonomy): Eukaryota > Viridiplantae > Streptophyta > Magnoliopsida > Asterales > Asteraceae > Flaveria > Flaveria sonorensis. The sequence goes on from CM046424.1 coordinate 9,337,855, forward strand.
GGAAAAAATAACTTTAGGATGACTAAAATTATGATAAGTAGCAACTAAAAACCTTCTTTTATTATAATACATAGATGTTATATTCTTATAAAACTATTCTAATTTTACAAAAGTTGTTTGGTCATAATTACTGTTAGCATATACCATCATCTTTCATCATGTTATTGGTCATTTATTCTTGGTATCAAATGTGTAATTGATCTTTGATATTTATGCTTAACTTGATCTTTGATTTTGTCATTTTCAACTCTTAATTTCTTCAATTTTTTGACTTGAAATATTGAAGTTTGAAAAATTGTCTATATTCTAAATCTTCTATCGTATTTGAGTTATGTTTAAGCTAACTAGAGTTATATAGTTAATTCAAGGTCGAGTCATGTATGTATCGATCATGGACCTTATGTTGGGTAATTCTTGTTTGATTTGCTTTACTTTTTTGACCTTTTAGAAACTTTTGTTGACTATTTAAAATAATATAAATAGAATCGTACGAATAATTATATTTAGTGGTCTGTGTTTTTGTTCTCTACATTAAATGAAATATTAACAAAAAAAAGTCGTCATCTACCAAATATCTAACATTGAGAGATGAGACTTTAACTTCTTTTTATCAAAGTTAAATCTCGCGTTTTGATGCATGATTTGATAAAGACATGCATATATTCATATTTTATTTAATAAGTATTAACCTTTAATGGTATATCAACCGTTACAAAGTACAAACAAATTTCTTTATCATATCATTGAGTTTCTACGTATAAAGCTTTAAAACATCATCAAATCTAGGATTCTTTAATTTGAGGTCTAACTCTCTTTCTTGATACGATACAAATACATATATAATGTGTATGTCACAAGTTGATCACTACAAATTTCAAGAAACACTTAAAAATAAGAACCGTTTTATCTTTGTTGGATTTGCTCAATAAACTTTTTAGATGCGGTGACATTCTTGTAATTAAGCTAAAACACGTCATCTTGTATTCACTGATAAATAATGTACATAATCATCAACAATGAATTCACTATGTATTGAAATAATGTAACCAAACACCAATAAAAATATGATTATACAGTTAATTATGAGAATGTCATACCATTTAGGCATTTATATAATGTATTACCGTGGACTTCTTTTATGTTAATTACAAAAATGAAGTGGTTTCCATTTTTGGAAAATAATTCTTAAATTTTAAGTGGTTCATATTTGCTTGTCATCATATATCAAAATATTTACATAATATTAATTATTTTAGACCTATATGTTTAAAAATCATTCTAAAAAAGAAAAAGAAAACCACTTTATCTCCATAGTTAATGTAAGAACATGTTGTATTTACTGATGAATTTATAGTATAGACACATTGAATTTTTCTTGTAATAAATATATATACATCACTACACTATTCACTATACATAAACATAGTGAATTTGTTTGTGAATACATTACAAGAAACCACAGTGTGCTCATTACTTACGTATATTCACTAGTCAACACACCACAATGTGTATGACCTTAATTATAAAAATTCAATGCGTAGAAGGATTTTCATTTGGTATTTTCAAAGACAATAAAGTGGTTCTAAGGGACAAATTTTTTTTGTTCTCTTAAATACCTCTAATCATGTTTAAAGATTTTAATTCTTGCAAAAGTTATAAATATTACTACGCTACAAATCCGTTAGTTTTTTTTCTAAGTTAAAAGGACTTTAACAGATAATGATTAAAGATATACACATAAAACTTTAGGACAGCCCAAATTAATAGAAATAACTATTTGTTAGGAATATTTTTGAATGTATTGTTATAGATGACCGTCAAACGTTTGTTATTTGAGTTCTTTTTGATAATAATTTTGAGTTATGAAATACTAGGTTGGAAATTCATATATGCATGAGTTGCATAAATCCAACCTACTTGAAATCATTAATTTTTCTCTTTTGTTCAATAGAATACATGTATTTAATTGAATTTTTTTATATACGTTTTCATTTTAATGTTTTATTCGTATTTGCCCTTTCAAGTTTTTTAGTTTTAAATATTGTATTTTTTAGTATAACTTTAACTTTGTTTTATACGTATTCTTTTATTTTAAACGAAATTATAGCAAAACTCTTAAAAATTTATAAAAATTACATTGATTATCTGAAGGAACACTTAAATTTTTTATTTTTATTACATCACTGTTATATATAATTTATTTTGATTACTCATTAATATTAAATCTTGAATTTGATATCGGAGTAATCATTATTAATTTATCTTTTTATTCTTTTAAAAAAATTAACATAGTAAAAACTTATCTATTTTAATGACTATATATATATATATATATATATATATATATATATTAAGAATACAATGATAAATAAGTGAATAATTTTATTACTTTTAAACATATTTGTGTTTATTATTTAATAGAAGAGATATGAAAAATCACATGTTGACTTCACCAAAAGTTGACATGTGAGTATGTGACTGATAAAATTATTCATTTATTATAAAAAGAATGTTATGTATTAAGCTCAGTTTGAGTAGTTAACACCTTTAACTCACATGTGTACTCATAAATTTGTTTCATTTATCTTGAACATGTGTGTATATGGAGGGATATTTAATACAAAATTTAATTGAAGTAAACATTACAAAAATCATTTAGACACCATTAATTCACATTGCTTGAAGTGTTATATAAGTATTTTTTTACGTATAATTACTAGCCTATGAATAGTAACCTCTCCAATAAAATTCCGCAATATGTCTTGTAGTATATATACATTTTGTTAGCATTAACCACAATTTGAAAGGTCTTATGCTGTTATAACAAAAGTTAAGGGTTTAACTTCCTGCACATTTTATATTAACTTATCGGTTACATTTAGATGGAGGTTAGTGAAAATCAAATTAACTTGTACATGTCAATATGATTATCGTCGACAAAAAAACACATGACAATATTTTGTCTGACATGTTAGACGTAACACCGTTATAAGAAAATTTTCTATTCTATAATATATTATGTTGCACCTTGCTAAATAAAATAAACTAATTGCTATAAAAGTTACCTATATAAAACCAACAACACTTTCCAACTACCTCTAATATTCTCGCACAAAGTAGCATGATATTTTAAATTTTATAAACAACATTTTTTTTAAACCTATGTCATCCGTCCTAAAGTATATGATACTTTTTAATAGAAGTTTAGCACTAGGTTATTATTTTTCGTATTCAATTCTCTCATATCCTTTTTGAAAAGTCTAGTGTTATCTATCTTGAATAAAAAACCAAAAAAGCAATTTCCTATTTTCAAAAATTAAATCAAACACTTATGTGTAGATAATTACAATTCAAACATCACCCAATTAGGGTTTGATTAGGGTTAATAAAACCTAATTTCAAAATTTCTATAAAATTATAAACGTTTTTAGCACAGAAACTCACACCAGCACAAGAAAACTTCAAACAATTCCTTCGTCTTCATCATCTCTCTCAAAAACACACACTCTGTGACAAAATCCCTAATCTAAAAGGCACCATTAAAGCGGATTCAAGGTGTTTTTCTTCATCCACACTCTGCGATACAATCACGTAGTATATACATACACCCTCTTTGTTTCTCTATATCTTGTTGGCTCGTAAACTCCAATTGAATTCTTCGTTTTCGTTGTTATTGCGTATACAATCGAATTTGAATTTCCCATTGGTAATCATTCGCTGAGGCGAAATAGCAGGGGCGGCGTTTTAGGGTTTTTTGCGGGGTTTCGTTTGGTTCAGCGGTTAAGGGGTAATCGGTTTGTTTTTTGACGGTTTTGTGGCTGATATTACGGGTTTACAAGCGCTAGGGGTTTCAATTTGTTTGTGATTGTGGTGTTTGAGTTCTAGGGTTTTGTTTATTTGTAATGGGCCTGTGGTAATTGATTAAGAAGGGGTGAATTTTGTGTTATTTGATGGTATAAGACGGTTTTGGTTTGTGCTGAACAGTAAAAGTGCTGTTGATCTTTGTTCTTCATTGGAATTTGGAACTGAAACCACAGTATTATACGAAGTTTGAGGTGTTAAAACTTGAAAGACCCGAATAATTTTGCAGTGAAGTTGATAGTTTTGGATTATTTTGTTAAATAGTTCTGGTGGATGTCTTGAAGTGTTAGAACTTTAGTTAGAGGATAACATTCTTAGTTGGAATTGACTTCTCAAATAGTCCATCTTGATTCGTTAGCAAGTTGGGACATTTTTGGTAGTTTTTTATGATGTTTGGTACTAATTATGGAAAGAACTGAGCGTACGTTTGTACCCGAATGGTTGAAAAGCAGTGGAGGATCAAGCACAACATCCCACCAAACCACATCATCTTCCTTGCACTCTGGTAATTCTTATATACATGTTTGTTTTTCGGTTACAATTTCATTAATAATTATGCTCACGTTGTTTTCTTGATGTAGATGAACCTGCTGTATCAAAACCGGTGAGAAACAAGTCATTGGATAATGATCTAGGACGCCCTTCTGGTTCAGATAAAACAAGTTCTTCATATTTCCGCCGCCCTTCTATTAATAATGGTTCGGCTCATTTAAGATCTTACAGTAGTTTTAATCGAAATCGTCGTGATAGGGATAGGGATAGGGATAGGGATAAGGATAAGGACATATTTGAGTTTAGAAATAAAGAAAAATCAGTAAATAGGCATCTTGATTATTCTGATCCTTTGGGTAACATTTTGCCAAGTAGATTTGGCAAAAACGGGTTAAGGCGATCACATTCAAGTATATCTGGAAAACCGGGCGAGCCATGGTCCAACAGGGTAGCAAGTGATTTGACTATAGTCAACAAAAGTAGCCACACCAAAGGTGATTCTTTACTTTCTGGTAACGTGAAGACATCTTTTGAGAGGGACTTTCCGTCTCTTGGAGCGGATGAAAAACAAGTGGAGAATGATGTAGGGCAGGTCTCCTCACCTGGATTGAGCTCAGCCATGCAGAGCCTGCCAGTCGGTAATTCAGCTGTGATTGGTGGAGATAAATGGACTTCGGCTCTGGCGGAGGTGCCTGTAATTGTTGGCAGCAATGGAAATGGCTCATCGGTTGCACCACCAGTTCAACCAACTTCAGTCTCTGCAACAACAGGTGGTCGAAACATGGCTGAAACTTTGGCTCAGGGTCCTCCAAGAACCCAGACTCCTCCGCAGGTAGTATTAATGGTGTTTTCTTATTCGCCCCTTATTTTTTACTCACAGTTCCGTCGTAATAAATACTAATTAAGTATACATTGAAATTATATTCCGTACACAAGTAGCTTATTATATATAGGGGCACATTCTGTTTAGAACAAAGAATTTAATGTGTTTCTCGCAGTTGTCAACATAAATCTGGTTCCGAGAAGAAAGCTTCCCTATATATGTATATATTTGAGAAAAAACAAATTGTCGTATTTTAAATTCAAATAATCTAATAATAATTAAGAATGTTTGTTTTCGTCGTTTACTCATTTTATCTACTAGTTTATTGAATCACCCGAATTGCCATACGCTCAAACTACTGATGATATGATTATTACCACTTTTATCTACAATATATCCAAACAGGTTAATTAAAGTTGATTGTTTGATTATGAGTATTCATTAAGAGTTTTAAAATTCACATCCAAAGACCAGTTTTGCATATAAATGTATATTGACATTTAGTCTTTTATTCATTGTAGTTGGCTGTGGGAACTCAAAGGCTTGAAGAGCTTGCTGTTAGGCATTCCAGACAGTTGATTCCAGTGACTCCTTCCATGCCTAAAGCATTGGTAAGAGATTTTGTTCCCCATGTTTTTCATAGCCCAAAATTTATTATTTGTTTTCTGTTTAATCAATATCTATACCTTTTCATTTTGCTCTTGTACAAAGCGATACAATGCCTTTCGTGGTAGTAATGGGGCTCAATACATGTATATACTTTTTTGGAAAACATTTACACTCCACCCATTAAAATGGCAACTATGAATCTAGGATTATATGGCACGTAACAGTTTTTCGGGCTTCAATGTTTTGATACTTTGATAGATAACTGCTGTAGCACTTTTTTTTATAAACATTTGTAAAACTACTTGCAAGAACCTTAAATGGCGACAATGATTATATGGCACGTAACAGTTTTCAGGAGTTCAGTGTTTTGATAGATTAACTGCTGTTCCAACTTTTTCTATACACATTTGTAAAATTACTTCAAGAACTTTAATTTGATCAAACAAGATCTTTTAAATATTTGTGTCAAATGTGCAATGTACGCCTAGAAACGTATCATTTGAAGTTATACTTTGTTGGCAATTGGATAGAGTAGGACAGAAAACACAATCTTATTTTGTGGCAAAAATTAAGTCGTGGCTCCTTGATTCTATTAATATTAAATACCACACTCATACAAAGACCCGTTAACCATCTATTTATACAAATACAAGACTTGACCACCAAGACTCCTAAACCGACTCAAACTAGGAAACTTAATCAACTCAAATACCAACTCGTAAATAACTCAACCTATCACTATTTGTCTCAATCTCCTACTAAGATAAACATTCTAGTAAACTGAATAGAGTCTTAACAATTATCTCCTAACACTTAAGCAATTAATCAAGATCAATCCATCATAATTAATGTTAGGAAATATGAACCCAAAAGGTTAGGGATAAGGTAACCGATTAGAATCATATTGGGGCTGGCCAGATCAGGACCTGTTTTAACTGCCAGATTATGGATCCTTTTCTGATCTCAACGCCGGTTAACCCACTCTTGTTAATACAAGTACTAGTACAAGGACCTTGGATTTCACACTGAAATCTTACATGTATCTTGTACAAATTTTCTTCTTTAAGGAAGTTCCTACTTTTAGAAACCTTTGTAGTTTTAGAAACCTCATAGTTATAAAGTGTTTCTAAGTTTGACTTGTTATAGGTTCTAACTTTTTCAATCGAGTTATCTTAATGTATACACGGTTATGAAGAGTTCTTTTTATTTAAAATTTCATACGTATAGATTATGTTACTTATGACTTCCAATTCTTTGTATATAAATTACTAGGCTTTTATCTTTGATCACTTTGTTTACGTAGCCACGTTTGCATTTGATTCAGTTTTAAGTAGAAGAGTAGAAAGCGTGAACAAAAGACCTTAAATGTTCATTTTGGCTTTAATCGTTATCTTTTTGAATTTTTTAGGGCTTGAGCTCTTATGATAAACAAAAATTGAAAATTGGGCAATCACAGTTTCATAGTTCTCACCTTATCAACAATTCAAACACTCCAAGATCTGTTGCTGTGAAACCTGATGTTTCAAAGACATCTACCGTGGGGAAACTTCTTGTTCTAAAACCTTCGCGAGAAAGGAACGGTATGACAACCACGGCAAAGGACAGTTTGAGCCCAACTGCTGGTGGAATCAAGTTACCAAATAGCCCTCTAGCTGCACACTCAGCCGTTGGATCCGCCCCATTGAAAAACTCAGGTAATGGTCCAACTGTTGCTAATTTGGAGAAGAGACCCTCATTACAAGCTCAGAGCCGAAGTAACTTCTTTAACCTTATGAGGAAGAAATCCATGACCAGTAACAATTCTTCTTCTGTTGCCCCTGATACCGGTTCTTCCGGTGAACCCAGTGAAAACCATGGTGAACCTGTGCCTCCTGAGGATGGGTCGGGTTCAACTGTGGTCCAGCAGTCCAGTGAGACTAAGGTTGATCTGACCTGCACCGGTGATTCTTGTGGTTCACCAGTGACATCTTTTGTTAATGGGAAGAATCATTCTGGCCCTGATGCCATTCTTTACTCAGAGGAAGAAGAGGCCCGCTTTTTACGGTCATTGGGTTGGGAAGAAACTGCTGATGAGGAAGGTGGTCTCACAGAAGAGGAAATTAGTTCTTTCTACCAAAATGTAAGTGTGTTAAAATATTTTTTATATTTTTATTTCCTTAATTTTGGTTTCATTATGTGGGTTTCATTTATGTATGGCTTTAGCAAGTAAATGGGCCATTTACTCAAAAGATAGCAATCAAGAAAATCATTAATCATTCTGAAGCTAGTCACTACATACCATTGTAAGAGGTTTTAGGTTTTGCAGGGTTTTTATACAAGTATATGAGTCATTGTGTGCGGAGATTCAATAACCATTATGTTTTTAATGAAACTAATGTGATTAGCTTCATTAGTATTTATGAGAGTTACAATAGTAAAAAGTGTATAAAACCTGGTTGTTTTCCCATCAATATTTAAGCACTAACGGTACGTGTATAGTAGAGGTGGTATCATTTGCGGGTCAGGTGGGTTCAACGGGTTGGGTGACGGGTCAAATAGGGTTCCTGTCAAAAAGTGATAATTTTTTAGTGTGGGTCCAACACTAGACTGGCCATTTGTGGCGACCCCCTAAAACACTTGTTTTGTCATTTTATTAAATGTTATAGTTAACTAATATGTTAATTTGTCTATGCTAAAAATGATATTATAATCCATTCGAATCCAATGTGTAACTAAGGTGTTACTTGCCCAAGTGGTGAGGGTTCAACTTTCATTTTGAAACACAACCAAAGCTACTTGATGTCCATATCTTATTGATGTATGCGAGCATTGCATGCTGACAAGAAAGTTTCTGTCTGATGTTATCTTTGCAGTATCTGAATTTGAAGCCGGCTTCAAAAATATTAAAGGGGACACTGGAGAAGCAATTGATGCCGATGAGGGAGATCTCTTCTAACGCTAAGCTGGATTCGTGAGAAGACGTTATTTTTGGCTTTCTTTTTGTTTGTTTTCTTGTTTGGTCAAACATGGGCATCAGTCAAGATTGGAAATCCTTGCAGTTCAGGAATAAGTACATAACATATGGGTTCACAAGGCTTGAATTTGCATTTAAGGGTTTTGAAGCTAGGGTTTTATCAGGGGAATTGCTTCTGGTTGTGCAAAGAAATTTGGGATTTTGTTGGTAAATTTTTTGTTTTTCTTTAATAACTTGAGGAGTAGAAATAGCTTTATGATGATGGTTTATTAGTCTTTTCATGAAAAGAGAAGCAAGAAAATTAGGTTTTATTTTCAAGCTTCTTGTCCCTTTATTGGTTTATTTCTTAATCCATTTATATCATGTTTTGGTTTACTTGAGATGTTATCTACATAAAAAGAAATATGATTTGCTTAATTATCAATTGCTGTCTGGATAACATAAAAGAAGTGGGATGCATAAAGAAACCACCAAGTGAAAAATGTTGCTTGTTTCAACTTTGGAGAAGGCTTTTAAGCTTATAGCTATCTATTAGGGTATTCATTAGACGAGTAAAGTTTGCTCAAGCTCGTTTGGTTCGGTTTGAATTTACTAATTTGAGCAAAATGTGGCTCAAACTAATATTTTCCTTGAGCTTCAAACATTGACTTCAAGTTATCTATGAAAAACTCACCCTTGAGTAGTAGCTCCTTCATATTTCTTGATTATTTTAGCATCAATTCAAATCTAATGCTCTTCATCTTGTATTTTAACCAATTTACGAAGGTTTATTATCGTTGAATAGGTTAACCTAATAGGTTTATTCTATTGCCTTATAATGCATCTGAGGTGTTCGGTAAATTCCAAATCTAATGTTTTTACTATAAATGTAGGAAGCTATACACCCTCAGTGAATACAAATTGATACACAGCCATGGTCTTTTTACGGATTAAAACAAATTTATTTACAGCTTTAGGTTACGTATTACTTTAAACGAGTCTGCTTTCATACTTCTTTGATCTTGTTTTATGGTTAGGCATTTGTTCTTGTTTTATAATACTACTCAAATTTGTTTGGTCATGTTGACTGTCACAATTTCTTGTCTATTTATATAAAATAATTTAACTAATTATATATTTCATCAATAAGAAATGTACAAAGTAATTTGTTGAAATATTTAATGGTTAAATTGTGTCTTCGATCTGTAATGGGTTGGAGATAAGCACATGGAACCTTCAAATCTCACTCTCAGGGGCTTAGCTATGGATGAAATAAGATCAACTGATCAAAACTCAAAATGGATCAAGGCTGGGCCCAAAGTTAAAGCTAAACACGTTACATTGTGACATATGGTTAGTGACTTAGTTCTGACACCAGATAGTTAACAAAGCCCAAAACTACGGTTTGAGTGGGCTTGGGCTGAAATAGTACAGATACAGACTAAGAAGGCAAATAAAAAATTAACGCCGTTGCCGGGGATCGAACCCGGGTCACCCGCGTGACAGGCGGGAATACTTACCACTATACTACAACGACTTTGTTGTTACTTTTATTATATATCAGCCTCAAATTGAATCTTGAGGGAAATGATTATTGTTGAACACTTTACCAAAGGGTGGGTGGAAAGAAATGTTAAATACACATTTGTAATTTTGAATCATGCTCACCCTATTAAAATATGATATTTTTGATATGTTTATCTAAACAAGTTTGGTTACAGTGTTATATAACTAAACACATTCAACCGTAAGACGCGAAACCAAAGGCTATGTAGCTTGTAACCCGTGGTTTATGTTGAAATAACCCGAAGTTAAACTAATACAAATAAATAAATAAATAAACTCAAATAATAATAATACAACTAGAAGGGGGAAACGTGAGCCTATATTTGACCTAATCTACTCATCCCCAATTCTTCTTCTTCTTTATTATCTCCAACAAACTAACATCACGAAGATCAGGCAACTTCAATCGTAAGCCCTATTAAATGGGTTTCCAATCGAAAATCAACCTCACACAAACCCCCACGAGCAGCTCCATCTCATGGCTCGTTCTCCTTGTTTTAGTCCGAAATCGTTGTACAAATCGTAGGTTGTTGATCTCCTGTTCAAGGTCGCCTAGATCTAGCTATAGAATTCTCTGTTGAGGTACAGTAAGACCTATGTTCTTCCTGTTATGTTTTCATTCTGATTTCATCCCTACCCAATCTTCCACAAATAAGCAACGGGCAATTGTGTTACAGCTACTCTTTTGATGCACCTGGAATCAAGACAACCTTCTGATCCAGAACCCTCATTGATTGGACAGTCGAGGTAAATCGTTGGACTTCATTGTATTATTAATTCGAAACACATTGATGAAAACCTTGTTGTGGTCATGTTCTTGACTATAAGTTCTTTGTTAGAATCCACTGAGAAGTCATTGTTAGGGATCCGGGGTTAGATCGACACACAAACACAATCAAATGGCGAGAGAAAATAATAATAAAGATGAACACGCGAGATTTAACGTGGTTTGGTCGATGTGACCTACGTCCACGGGCTGCAACCAGGATACTCTTTTATTGCTTTCTGCCTCACTCGTGAGGAATTACCAGTACAATGACACAATATAAATAGAGAAAATTAGGGTTTACAACTTAATCCCTAAGAAAACCCTAATGGGCTAAAATTAAATGAAAACGGGCCAAGTCTTTAATTTAATTAATCTGCCACTGAGTTGTCTTTTAACCCGAGCCCAAGTCAAGACTCCACAATCCCAACAATCTCCTACTTGGAGGCTTGATCATCTTCCAACTGCCTTCCGATGTGAACACTTGTACCTCTTGTAATCTTCCTCGTCTTCCTGGTTGCAGCGGCCTTCTCATCAGTTAACCTAAAGGCCCGTTAAAGCTCCCCCGAGCTTCAATATATCAGTCACTGTTGTATCTGCCCCTGACCTGTTCTCCGTCCCTATCGGCTCCCACTGAAACAAACTGCCAGATCCTGGAACACCCTGAGAACAAACACTCTCCATATTCAGCAAGTAATCATCTGGAGAGATTTTATTAGATGTAATATTAGTTCTTTTAACCCACTGTCGTCTAGGAACTATGACTGAAGCACAACCTGTGCTCCCACTGCCACGAAATCCTTTAACTGGTTTTTCTGAACTCTTCCATGCACATTCATTCTGAATCTTTCTTGTGACTCTAGGTTTCTTACTTGCAAAGCAAACCTTCTTCTGCCCACGAGATTCTGTGAACTGGACTTTGGTATTTTTTCTGAACTGGAACATCACTTCCTTTAGATGGTAAACTAACCATATACAATGAACCCATTTTCTTTCCACGAGCAATGACAAGATTCCCTTTAACGACTTTCCACTGCTTATTCCCGAACTTAACCTCATGACCCTGTTCATCCAACTGACCGATAGAAATCAACTGTTTCTTCAAATCAGGAATCACCCTGACATCTTTCAAAGTCCATGAACCAGCTGAAGTAAGTAAATCCATGTCACCCATGCCCGTAACATCAAGAACATCATTGTTCGCCAGTCTTACCTTACCAAAATCGCCTTCTTTTAGATTCTGCAATGCTTTGCTGCTGTGGGTAGCATGAAACGAAACTCCAGAATCCATGACCCAGGAATCCACACTGCTCTCCACGCTACAAATTAAAGCATCATAGTCTGAGTAGTCTGCTGCAGTGTTAACTTCTTTTTGATCATTCAGACACTGATTCCTGAAGTGTCCCACCTGTTTACAGTTCCAACAAGTCACATCATTTCGAGCCCTAGACTGACTCCTTTTCCTGTTCTTGCTCCCACTACCTCTGTATTCTTTCTTCCTCTGCCAACATTCAATAGTTCACTTGATGTTTCACCTGAATTTTTTCGTCTGGTGTCTTCGCCCATAATAATATCCCGAACCCCATTTAAAGTGAACGTGCTAGTGGAACTAGTAATTGCTGTAACAGTACCAGCCCAGCTATCAGGCAATGATGATAACAGTAGTAGAGCTTGAACCTCATCCTCGAATTTGATGCCAACTGACCCAAGTCTTGACAAAATCGAGTTCAAGTTGTTGATGTGCACTAAAATTGAACTTCCCTCTCTCATCTTTGTATTAACCAGCTCTCGAATCAAGAAAACTTATTTGCTGCCGAAGCTTCTCATACATATTAGCTAAGGCATCCATGATACCTTTTGCTGTAGTTTCCTTCAGAATGTTGAACGCAACATCCTTTGTCAGCTACAACCTAATAACCGCCTTGGCCTTTTTATCCAAAGTTTCCCATTCAGCTGGTTTCATATTTTCTGGTTTCTCACCCAAAACAACATCCAAGTCTTTCTGAACAAGCAAATCCTCCATTTGCATTTTCCACCAACCAAAATCGTTTCCATTAAACTTCTCAATCTGAAGTTTCCCGCTCTCAGCCATTATCCCAGACCACAGATGCTTAACAATCGAGTCGGAACTAAGTTTTGAAATGCAGCACACAATCAAACTACCCAGTAAGTTCGATAGGAAACCCTAATTTGACAGAACAGAATGGCGACAGCAAGTGGCGGCGGCGGCGGAACAGCGGTGGCGGAACAGCGGCGGCGGCAGAACGGCGGCAGCGGATGCCGATTCTTGAAACCTATATCGATACTTCTCTTGCGATTCGTGTTTCTTGCGTGTGTAACGAGCCAAAGCTCTGATACCACTTGTTAGGGATCCAGGGTGTAGATCGACACACAAACACAATCAAACGGCGAGAGAAAATAATAATAAAGATGAACACGCGAGATTTAACGTGGTTCGGTCGATGTGACCTACGTCCACGGGCTGCAACCAGGATACTCTTTTATTGCTTTCTGCCTCACTCGTGAGGAATTACCAGTACAATGACACAATATAAATAGATAAAATTAGGGTTTACAACTTAATCCTTAAGAAAACCCTAATGGGCTAAAATTAAATGAAAACGGGCCAAGTCTTTAATTTAATTAATCTGTCACTGAGTTGTCTTTTAACCCGAGCCCAAGTCAAGACTCCACAAACCCAACAGTCATAATAAAAGGTCCTATGCAAATAGATTGATTGAGTTTTGGTCTTTTCTAAAAGTTTTAAGCACCTAATACAATAATAATAAATATGGCAAAGTCCATATGAAGTTTGTAATGACCTCAAAGGAAATTCCAATCAAACTAAACCATCAAATAGAACTTAGTGGTTCATATTGCTCCTGCTCTTTTCTTGTGACCCATCAGACCACGTCCTTTTGGCTTAATCATCCTTAGTACCTCATGAGGAATAATAAACAAAACTATAATGCTAATTATCCTTATTAACCTTAAGAACACCTTGAATACTATGAACAACCCCTTCTGTTCATGTCATACTCTTTGGTTTAAGACCGATTCCTTTTCAGTACCCTTATTTATTAATTTAATCTAGACAAACACTAGTCTGCAGTCTCACATAAATAGCTTTTAAATCAAGAACTAATATTGATTGCACAACAAAACGACCCGAATGGGATTATGTTGATCAATAGTTATTTTATAAAGATTAAATAATGGTCAAAGGAATATAATACTATGTAAAACTTCTGTCGCGCGTTCATCCGTCTCGGGTCAAGTCCTGTTTATCTGTGAAGAGTATAATCAATTCTCTGATCGGACAAACTCCTGTCGGTGTGTGGTTGTTTGTTTCAGCATGTTCGCATTACGAGGTTGCTACCACATAAATGTTCTTATGTTTCTTTCTTGACTGACCCATCCAATTTACACCCATTTCAACTCATTTTGTCACCAGACATGGCATTTTAGGGCTGCTAATATGGTGGATCAATAAGCAATTAAAATATATAACGGGGACTAGTTATATAAACTACATAATCGTGGAACCATAAAACTTTGTATCAGTTGGTATCACATGGCCTTTTGATATCGAGTCTAATTATCTCAAGATTTTATTAAATATATTTACTCAGTAACAAACACTAATAAAAATAATGACCCCAATGACTAATAACTATTAATAGGTTGGGATATTTAAATTACTAGTAGGATCAATAAGAAATAATTCTGATTTAGGGTCGAACCACTCATTGTAGGTTCGTTGAACGCGTCGGTGGAACATTGAAGCATTAGGAGCTTAGACATTCATTCAGGTACGGATGTTCTTGGATACTTTTATATGCTTTACCAAAATTTTGCTACTTTAGAAAATTGATCCGCTGATCTACGACTTACTTGTATGATCTGCTAAGCTACTCTGATGTGTGCTGTTGAGTTATTTTTTTTAAAACCATTGAGAAAAATATATTTTTATGATATGCTTGTGAACGCTATCGTTTGTGTGCCTTTACTTGATTTCATTCAAATTAGGATCTTTACGCATGAAGAATATATTTGATGGCGGTTGGATTATTGTTCACTCATGCGGCCATAGAACTCTAGATTTGTAGACAGGAGATAGGGATACCGAGTCAACTACCTATGGAGGTACCATAGGCTTGTCGTTGTGGCTACCGACGGCTTGACACTATCTGTGACGGTGTGATCAGTTCACGACGTCTCCACTTTGTATACGAGTATGCTCGCGGGAGAGCTTTTGGATTATTTAGGAGGTGTATGGATGCATCCTAGGATTTTGATGATATGTTTAGTTGCGGTTGAGTTGTGTAGTGCCATACACACCTTCCAATTTAGGGGTGCACTGGAGTCGCGACCAGTGGGCCGTTGTGATTATGATAGTGATATGATATATAGCACTGTGGGTGTGCCTTTTGGATATTTGTTTCGTAGGCTACTCGGTATCAATAACCCTAACCCTTCGTTGCTGCAGCTTTTATTCTTTTGCTTTATTCTGGTGTAAATGATGGAATTTGATGGAGGTGTTTTAAACATACAATTTGGTTCTTTTCTAATCCGTTGACATTATTCTTCGATATATATTATTTTGTCTATTATGATCTACATCCGCGCACTGAGCTTGTAGCTCAGCCGCTTTATTGTTTTTCGCGGCAGGTAATCAGGGTTGATCGGGGCTTTGTGATGAGAGCTAGTAGAAGTTTGAAACACATGCTTGGAGACTTATTTCTTTTATTTCATAAGACTTAAATTTTTTGATTTAGTATTTATTTTGGTGGATGTTTTAGACTTTATAAGTTGATATTTTAATTTAACCTTCGTAATATAAGTATTCTTTTGGACTTAGAATGTTCTGTTAACATTTGACGTGATCTCTTGTTCCACGTTGGGGCGGGGGTGTTACATATGTGGTTTTGATTTGTGGTGCGCACTAAGAGATCGGACAGAGACCTAACTCCTAAGAAATTAAATCGAGTTGAACTTTTATCCATTGGTAAGTGGTATAGTTGTCTTTAATTGATTTCTCTTGTTTAACCCCTAAACATCAACATATTACCTATCGTCTTAAAGCTAACACTGTTATCGATGTCACACATTCATATGTCACAGATAAACACTTTGCATTTTTTTTCAAAACAATATTATAAACAACTAACGCATAAAAATACACATTACACACATCTTATCATCTTATCGTCCAACAAGAAGTAGATTATTCATATCCCACATGCATTGATTTCCCTTGGTCCCTGAGCTACCAAAAGTCCAAAAGCTAACATCAAACAAAAACATAACGTTTTCCGTTTAACCACCGTCAACTGCCACCAAAAGCAGATAACGGAATGACCTCCCTCACACCCCCTTTACTACCCCCACCACACCACCCCACATTCCCTCACCACCACCACCACCCACATTCCCTCACCACCACCACCGCCATGACTCACCACCACCACCACCAACCACCACCACCACCGTCACACAACCACCAATTACACAACGAACAACCACCGCATTCGTCACACCACCACCTAACACCACCACCGTCGCACCACCACCACCGCCGGAACCACCACCACCACCACCACTCCTCCGCCTCCATCAGAGGCTGCTGCTGCTGCCTCCTCCTCCTCCTCTCCTTCCTCTTTCTCCTAACCCTAACCGTCGTCCTCGTCATCATCCTCGCCGTTAAACCTAAAAAGCCCCAATTCCAACTCCAACAAGTCGCCCTTCAATACATCACCCTCTCCACCACCACCGCCACCGCAACAACCACCGCATCGCTGTCGTTGGCCGTACGGATGCTATTCACTGCAAAAAACGACAACAAGGTGGGGATCAAGTACGGAGTATCGACATTCAACATCATGTACCGTGGGATTCCGTTGGGTCGGGGCTCCGTACCCGGGTTCTACCAACCCGCTCACAGTGTGCGTCGGGTCCAGACGACTGTGAGAGTGGATCGGGTCAACTTGATGCAAGCGGATGCGGGTCAATTGATGAGAGATGCTACGGTTTACGATCGGGTCGAGTTGCGGATCCTGGGTGACGTGAATGCTAAGATCCGGATCCTGGGGTTAACTTCACCCTCGGTTCAGGTTAGATATCTCTTTTACCATCTTTTTGAACATTAATAATATACAGTGTGTTCTTTTCTTAATAGGGTGATTTGATTATAATTCATGATTTTAGATGTTAAGTGCGAGAATTGAAAATTAAACGTTAAATTTAGAAGGTAATTAGATTTTAATAATTCAAACTATTAATCATCGGTCAATAATAATCCCAACAAACAATTTAACCTGTATCAATCCCTATTTTCGATTTTGTTACAAATAACAGTCTCAGTTTAACACGTTAGTCTTTTATGACATATCATATGACGCGGCTCGTGAAGTGACGTATAATATATTTTTAATTAAATATAAATACATTACTCATATTTTTTTATCAAATATTATTTTATGAAGTCATTCAACATAACACTTTTGTTGCGGGTTAGTAGTTTGGAGATAAAAAGACGTAAAAATTAAGTGATATATTAGTTTTTTTTTATTTTAGTTATGTAACACGTCATGCTACATCACGAGCAATCTCACATGTCATGTCATCAAAAACTATAATAGTTTACGAAAAGTTTGACTGCGACTGTTATTGATAACAAAATTGAAAATTTGGATTAATATTAGTGAAATTGTTAGTTGGGATTAATATAGGCTAATAGCTAATAGTTTGAATTATTAATATTCAATTTTCCAATTTAGAAACTTATATATCGCATTGCTGGAACGTAGGAAGGTGATTTGATATACTCGACAGTAGACCGGGTTAAAATCGCTACATACAAACTAAAATAAAACAGGATTTTATTTTTTAAACTTAATTTGGTTAGTTGGGTTAATGGACCCTCTCTAAAACATGTTATTGAGTATCCAGATCTTTATTAATTTATTAGATCCATCTAGAACATATTAAGTTTACAATTTCTTTAATATATGTTAATCGAAACCTGATACCTAAATGGAAAAAAAATTGGGGTCCTATGCGATCGCCATCCGGTACGCCCTTAGGACCGACCATGGTCTCGCTAATGGCTCTATCCCCACTCCCCAAAGCCCGTCATGGTAATGGTAGATTACTTCTGTAAACTAGAATTTATTGCTAGATTGCAGCGTGCATAAACCGTTAAAAATTGGCTAAACAGTTTAAACCGAAGTAATTAGGCTTGTTACGGTGATGGTTTGACGGTTTCCCCGTCAGTCCAGCTTGGAACTTGAATTGGTCTTGTAAACCAAACTGGCCACCGGATGTTTAACCTTATTATTTGTAAATGTTTTTTATCGTTACAATATTTAGTTACTTATATGTATTCTAATCATAAACCACTCTTATCATTCTAAATCTATTAATGTGAACTACTAATTTAGAAAAATGTGCTTTTTCAAACCGTCAAAACTGAATATTTGAATTGTCAAACTGGTAAAACCAGTTGGTTTTGCTGACTCACCCAACCCAGCTGGTTTTGTTTGGTTTGGTTTGTAGTTCCCCAAAACCGTAGTTAGCCGTTTAACATAAGAATCTTCGTCAAAACCAGTTGAGTCGGACAGAGAACACCGGTGCTAAGAACCAAACGATGATTAGACTAAGAGTCTTGATTGATATTGTATCTTAATATCTTGCAGGCATCTGTTGATTGTGGTATAGTTATAAGCCCAACAAAACAAGCTTTGATCTACAAGCAATGTGGATTCGATGGTTTGCAAGTATAAACTACACGATCAATGTCACCCATGGATTCAGCTTTATGTTGCGAATGAAGATGAAGATGCGGTTTTAAATTGGAACCGTTGTTGATATCACCGGAAACAGTTTGATTAACCCTTTGAGTATACAGATTGTTAATTTTTCCCATCAATTCTTGTATTGGTCACGAAATTAACCTTTTGATTTGTAAAATGTAGTGTAGTGTCAAAATTAACCTGATTCATACATTGTAACAAATACACACATTTTACTAGATATATATACGAGGTTGGTTATTGTTGCTTCAATTTTCGGGCTAGTCTTGGATTTGGTGGACTGAGTTCGGGTTTTTTTATGGTTCGAATGTGACCCCGTGACATGGTACGATTGATGCTAGAAGAATCATACGTTTACCAAGAACCATGGTTGATGCTACATTGTACAATTGTATGACATCCACGGTGCGTGAGTGTAATGACGTCGCTAATAGCTGAAAGAAGCAATAGACGAACGACGGTTGATGGGTGGTTCGGCCGTGGATCGCGTATAGGTTCTAGACAAACCAATCAAGTCAATCTTTGGTCTCTCAAGTCAACAATGCGTCTGCACATCATTCAACAGACTATATACATCAAGATAAAGGATTAGCGATTGCGTGTTTAAATTGGAGAAACACGACCAGAAAAGGTGTTTTATAAAGTTCATGCAAATATCTCCAAAGTTCTATAATAAATTTAAGGTTTTCCGTTTATAAAAACTTGATTAAAGGGGAATCGGGGATATGACATAAAATTCCAAAGGTGAAAGCAATCACTAAAACAGGTTTATTAAAAACAGTAGAATTTATTAAAGATTGAAATTTTATAAATCAAATAAGATATGTTGAGATTATTTACGCAACTTATTAAGTTTAATAAATCTCTTACAAATTATAAGCATAAAAACGAAAATGGTTGAAATAATCTTCCATAAGAAGCCTAAAGTTTTGAAAACGTACTTCAAACACATTGTGATACTACTACTACACTTCGCCAACTGAGTTTTGTCACAAGTTTTCATTCTAAAACCAAAATGTTTAAACTTACCTTTCAATAACATGATCAATTTTATTGCTTTCTAACATGTCAATCCTCAGTCAAATGGTTGAGAAAGTTGATTAGAAAACTCAAACAACAATTAGAAAACATCCACACGATTCGCGAACCACTAATATTTTTTATGTATGCGTCATCTTTCTATTACTTCAAACTTGTTAAGTATTCTTGTAGTCTTCTAAGTTTTTCGAAATAAATGTTTATACGATAGTAAGTTATATTTGTGCATTTCTATTTCTATTAGTCTTATGTGAATCATGTTGGGTTCTATAGAGAAATCAAGTAAATAAGACTAGCATTTTTGGTTTGCATGTTGTACCTCCACCACCCTTCTAAGTCTAGTCTTGATTGTTTAAAAAGAAGAAGGTGCAAACCATAAACTCTCTAATAACATTGTCGTTCATGGTGGGAGTTGCTCTTTCCATTAAGGTGTGTTCCTTATAAAAAGCATGTACCCATTTGCGTCTAGCCTTCCCTTCCCACGTACGTACATTACATACCTAGGTTGACGAGGAACCTCGGGGACTAGCCTTGCGAGCTTAATAGCCCATGCTCCTTGAGTATTTCTTACTTGAGGTTGGTGACACATGGAATGAACAATACAAACTTGATGTACTTCTTTTGTGAAAAACTATACCGTTTACATGATTAGGTGTTTGTCGTTGGGATTACAAGAAAGGGTGGACCACCCATATAGAGTGCGGGGTCAACCGTAGCGGCGAAGCCAATGTATTGAGAGGGGGGAGGCCTCCCATACACCAGGAAAATTTTAATAAATTGTAGTGTAGATTTTATAAATTTATTAATTTTTAGCTTATTTTTTATCGAAATGAATGCACTTTGACTAAAATACAAGTTTTTGTTAATAATTACGGGACACATTTTATTTGAATTTCAAACCAAAATTTTACCTTTTATTTTTTCCCCCTATCAAAAAATCATGACTCCATCACTAGTCAACCGACCCCATAGTTTATTCTTTTTTGTATGAAACGTAATTTTTTGACCTAACCTTGTGATTTTCAAGCTTACACTCAAAAGATCAATCTATACTTATTAAATTTTAAAAACACACAAGAATGAGTATCACATTTAGGAGTGTAAACGAGTCAAGCCGACCCGCAAGCTACTTGAGATCGGTTTGAAAAAGCTCGAATCGAGCCGCTCTTAAACAAGCTCGAGCTCATATATGGCTCACTCATTAAACGAGCTCGAAACGACTCGTGAGCCTATATGAGCTTTTGTTTATACAGTATATTTTATATTATCTTTTACATATTTAGTATATATTTATATAAATATTATTATTATATATAAATGTTGATAAAAAAACAATTAAATAATATATATTATCGTGAACATATACGAGCTTTTGTTTATATGATATATTTATATTACTTTTTACATATTAGTATATATTTATATAAATAGTACTAATATATATAATTTTGACAAAAAACAATTAAATAATATATATACATATATATGTATTATGTTATGTATAATAAGAATGATTATGAATAAATATAAAATATTTAAAAAGAATAACTTTTATAATACTTAATGATAAATGAGCCGAGCCCAAGTCCGAGCGAAGCTCGAGCTTGAAAATTTTCTGGCGAGCATTAGAAATAAAAATTCAAACGAGCCGAGCTTGAGCTTTTTAAAGTTAAATGAGCTGAGCTCGAGCCTAACCGAGCTAGGGCTCAGCTCGGCTTGTTACACCCCTAATCACGTTCAGTTAAATGTTCAAATAAGATAATACTTATTAATTTATTTGAATGATAATTTAATTGGTTATAAATAATATAATATATAATATAGTCAATTAATTATTAAATAATGTATTAATAATATCTATTAATTAATGTATTAATTAGAAGAAGTTTATTAAAGGAGAGACAAAATAAGAATTATTGCATAAAACAGTTATACCTAATGCTTAAGAAGTTGTATTAGGTGTCTAATTTTTTTATGAAATTACACTTATGTCTCAAGGTTTTATTTTATATAGTAGTACATGTACAGATGATACATTTTTTCTTCGGGAATGGAGGTTGTATCATGTATGCAGAAAAGAATGAGTTGAACACGTTAACTGAGCTAAACAAATTGAAATGTATGAAACTATGTTTCAACACATAAAACCTCCAAGCACCTAATAAAAATATATAGATTGTTATCATAATAACATAATCTTATGAAGTTATAATCATATTTAATACATTATTTATTTATAAAAGCATCTAAATAACTATACAAAAAGTATTTCGGGGTCAACCAATCTGACCACACAAGTTTCGACATGCAAGAGGTGCCATTTTGATCCGACCCGAACTTTTTGACAACTCTAGCATTTGAATACATGAAGCTACTTACAACCGAAAATCACAAATTTATAGTTTATATACATACACAACCCAAATGTCCATTATGCTCAATGTGTCTTCAAGGTACATTGAATGCAATTGCATTATTTCTTCTTCTTATCTTCTTGAGCTCTTTCGAGCACCACCGGAGCTGCAGGTATGCTAAACCACCATTCTCTTATTCTTCGCATCAATCTTTCTGTGTGCGCTCTTCTCATAGGCGAGTACTTGGTAAATTCTTCCAAAAAAGCAAGTAGAAGCATGTACCTAAAGGGTAAAATGGTCATAACAAAAGCAAGAGCCACAAGTGCAGCTGCAAATCTATTGCTTGCCTGAACACAAACATGAAACACCATATTAGTCCTTTTATATGTGGCAATATTTAGCTCGTTACTTCTGAACGGGTTAAGGTTGTGTTTTATCTCTAACGGTCATCAAATGGGTAAAACAAAAGAATAACTGAAAAGGAAGCAAGCGAAATGAATTAAAAGTCAGTCATATCACTCTAGTCTCTATAGTACATACAACCTTCTATATTGCTTTATTTTGACAAATCACACTTAAACAAAAGCACTTTTCAGAACAGGGACAATAAAGTGTTCCAGGTCTACCCAACGGCCTGCACCAAAACTACACTTTTTATGCGTTAGCTAACTCAACTGACACGCCAATTTTTACCTTGCTAGTAAGAGTTGCTGCATAATGGAAATGAAAAGAACAGAACATAATTTGTTCACAATCACAACATTTTCTTTCCATTCTCTCTTTAGATGCAAGCACTATGTTTTACATCAATTTCTAATTTCTTCCCTCATAACACAATATCTGATTTGTAAAAATTGTCTCTAATTTTTCAACGTGCGCAAAATGATCAAAATCACCTTTCCACCGTCCTTAATCTTGTATTCCTCCCATATCCATGTTCAATAAGGTTAAACCCCATATTCACCCTCCTTTGGTGCTATTAAGTATACTCATTTGGTTGCTAATAAGTAATGAACAGCCAAATTAAAGGGGGATATTAAGTATACTCATTTGGTTGCTAATAAGTAATGAACATCCAAATTAAAAGGAAAATCCTCTTGTAACATTTGAGTAATTCAGTTGTCTAAACATCAAACTTGTCATTATGTCAATGTACACACATTCTACTTAAATTTTTTTGAACAATTTTTTTCAACACCTAATTCCACCTAACTTTGCACTTGCAAGGATTTGAACCCAAGCAACTTTTGTGGGGGCAAACCATTTGTAGGTTTCAACTTTCTTAAATGAAAAGGAAACATTAAACTATGTCAGAGTTCCCAATTTCAAGTGAATGTTAATGGTTATGCTGTATCAAACCTACAAGTACAATGGCTAGAATTGATCTTCTAAAGAAACTTTGGTGGTTTATGTTGCATTTTAGCTAATACAGGTAAATATGCAACCAAACTACAAGTACGATGATTTGATAGGCCATTCACACTAATAATTTCTTGGTCACTAAGACAGGTGACAATAAGGGTGTATGTTACTTGAATCGAACTCGAAAAACCTGTAATTGGAAGCAGATTCGGGTTCTAAATACACGAATCGGGTCCTTATCCGAACTGAATTTTTGGTTCTGTTATCGTATCGAATTCGAACTTAGGAATTTTGAACCAACCGGCTACATTATTTGAATAATATAACATTATTTTTTATAGAAGAATGCATATATATATAATATATATATATTTATTTATTTATTATATATGTTTTTTTATTTTTTATTTTTGTCTCATGATTAGGTTATTTGAATCAACCTAAATACAAATCAGTTTCCGGAATTTGAATTTAAATTCAATCCCAAAATTTTTAAATTCGAAAAGTTAAAGACCAAAAGTCCAAACACCTGGAACCCATATGTGGCAAGGGGGAGGGGATAACAAAGCTGATCGGTTTGACCCATAACACTTCTTGTGCACATTTCAAAACTTACAAAAATTTATTGTGTTAAATGA
Organism: Flaveria sonorensis; assembly: GCA_025506505.1. NCBI lineage: Eukaryota > Viridiplantae > Streptophyta > Magnoliopsida > Asterales > Asteraceae > Flaveria > Flaveria sonorensis. The sequence continues at coordinate 9,362,110 of CM046424.1, forward strand.
TAACAAAATGATATTATATCAATAATGACAAAAGAAATAAAAAAAGTATTTAGGAGGCTGTATGTAAAAGTACACTTTTGATGCCTATAGAATATGTTACTTGTTCCTTTTAAAATGTTCTTTTTGGATTTATCTTGTTTAAGAGTAAACATAACCCAAATCAAGCCAGAAATAGTAAATGCATTGAAAGTGACACATCCAGTTACTATTAAAGTACCATAAATACGTATTTCCACCCTATTGGTTCACTAGGAATCGAAGTCTATATTAGTTATTTTACAAAATAGCATACCGTTAAGGGAAAAAGCATCAGAGGAAATATTACCTGTGGAAATATGGATAATAGCAGGCCATGTATTTTGAGAAGAATAATATTTCCCTCTTGGATTAGCTCTTCAGCTTGAGAAATTACATTTTGAACAGCTAAAAGCTGTTCCATTTTGGTCATTGGTGGAGGCACTGAGACCTTAAGTTCATTAATTGGCTTTCCACCACTAACATACCGTGCAAGCAACATATTAATTGCAATACATATGAGTAGCAATGCAAATACATAAGCCAGCCATCCGCTGCACAAGAAAACATGGTATAATTAAGGACTCATAACCAACAATATGTATAGAAGTTTCACATAAAGAAATAGCACAGATCCCAAATATAGCAGACTCCTGCAGAAAATATATGCATATTACGTATGAATGGGTTATTTAAGGTACTGTTTTATCTCTAACAGGTGAAATGGGTTAAAAAAATATATTAGAGGGAAATGGGTTGAAAGTGGTCCACAGTTCTTTATAATTCATTAAAATGTTCTGAACCATTTCAGTTAAAAAACTAAATTACTATTGAAATAATAAAAATATTGTGATCGTGCTTGACTCACTGATTATTTATAAGAAATTAAAAATTCTGACAAAAAGTGTTATTGGTCAACCCATCCCATCCATTTTGTGACCTCTAATAGTTGCCATTGAATTTAAAGTACCTTACCAATGACATGAAAACTCCAACATTTAAAACAGTTTTGTTAAACTCAACATCACCATTGTTTTGACAATAATACTGTAGCAGAAAATAAGATATCGAGGAAACAAGCTCACAAGTAAATGATGAGTGTGAATATTGAACAGAATGTAAGGGATTTTGTAGGCTCTTCCCAGTACAATAGTGCGAGAAGACGATCCCCAAGGATGGTTAAAGGAATAAGCAATTCCTGCAAGTAACAAAAAGGTAAAATAAGTTTTTTATTTATAATGATGGACACCATGAAAATTTCAATACAATTTGATGAATGCTACAAATTCAGGACACAAAAGTCAACATGAAATAACTGGTCAAACACGTATGAGTAGTACACCGGTTGGGGTTGTTTTTCATGTTGTGGTATTTGCTTGTTGGCAATACTAGTATTACAAACTTTGGGTGGGCATAAGATGCTGCCTCGTTCAAACTTAACTTTCTTATGAAACATTAGAGGTGGAAAAATGAATGTCAGTCGGGTTGGGTAATTATTCCAAACAGGTTTGGGTTGAAACAACAAAATTTTCATTTCTGATTACAAAAACAATATTATTACAAAATGTAGGTTTTATTAATAAATAGGATTTAGGAGATCTATGCATTATAAGTGGAGTTTAGGTGACTTTCAACCTGTTTGACCCGTTCCTCTTTTAGCAACTAAAAAATTGTTTGACCAGTAAGAGATTAAACCAACTCAAATTATGACATTTAAAAACACACACATGCGAATGAAACAAAGCTGCTAGGTTTTGGTTTTTGCAGAACCTTAAACACAGCCAAATTGGTGTCAAGGCCTTCAACTTTAGCTCCATCAACTGTTGCTTGTGCATCTGCAACCATCTTATAAGTGCTTCTACATTCTTCTACAGCTTTCTCCAAAGGAGTCATCTCACCAACAGTTATCTCACCAACACTAAGCAGTGATTGTTTAGGCATATTAGAATTTGTGCCAAATACAAACCCTAGGCTAGAAGCCATGGTAGTAGCAGATACTGAATGCATTCCATCACCGGATTTAAAATTGTTATTTCTTTCAGTCTCTTTGGAAGTCAACATTGTAGCAATTGTTTCCAATATACGGTCACCACCTGGCAGTTGATCACAAGCATTGTACATAAGACCTGCCTCATAGCATAATGGTATTATGGAATTCATATTACTTAGAGCTTGAATTCTTAGAATTCCAAATATTGCTTTTAGCAGTGCTTCGTCCCGTTCAACACCAGTAATTTGGAATTTTCTAATAAATCTGTGGGCATATAAAATTTCACGCACAATGGCTAGCCAATAGTCACGCCTGGCATGCCCTTTGAGCTCAGGAAGCTCCATAATAACCGGTTCTGATCTACATTGGAAAAAATCAGCTCAAACGGGTCACATATAAAAAATTATGCATCATGCATGGGTTGTTAATTAGTAGAGGTGTTGATTTCGGCACATTTACTTATAAATGGTTGATTTGGGTTTTGTTTTGTTTCAAACGGGATAAATAAAAAATAGCTAAAAGAGAAACTGACAAATAAGTTGAGTATTTAGAAAGTCATCCAAAGTGTATTTTTAAGGCACATAACCTCCTAAATGGTTTCATTTCAGAGATTAGATGATGATAATTATTATTGTTGTTGTTGTTATTATTATTATAAATAATTATTAGTATTATCATATTGTTTTTAGATCATAATTAACACACTCATTATTTATAAATTTCTCAATTAAAAGCACAAAAAGTGTTTGCAGGTCAGCTCTACCTAACCAGTCTTTTTGACCCGTACTACAAGATTATCCATTTTGATCTATTCCTGAATGTGCCCAACCCACGCAACTTGTCATCTCTACAAAATATAGTGATAAAAAGCATAACAATAACATATGCTTAACCCTTACAGAGAATTCGACTTGTACAAAACGGCTTTGTCAAAAAGTCTTGATCCCCAGGGGCCAGTCAACTCCGCCTTGACAACCTGCTTCAAGTCATCTGCCAACTCATAAACTGTGGGTTTATCATACGACACAACACGAAGAGCTTCAAAGTACAAAGCATGATCAGTCAGAGTCAACCGTCCTGATATCATAAATATGCATGGACACATGTAAGAACTTCATAAATATACGTAGCACCCTTATCTTTTATCATTTAATAAATATTAAATTGTAAAGATTTACTAATTGACCCACCAGGCCAAGTTGAAATCCCTAGATGTTGAAGAACTGGCTGTGTGGTGACAGTACCATCAACTTCCAGAACCCTTTCCCCTCTTCCAGATCGTTGGGATAAAAGGAGAGATGACTCTGAGTTAGATTTAAGTTTTTTAATAGCCCTGTGAGAAAGTCAAGTTTGTTCAACCTTGTTGAGTATATTCATGAAGTTAACAATTCTGAATTAAGAAATATCCTCTAAATGAACACATAACATGTATCTGATCAATGCTAATGTCATAGCATTCCTCCCTCGGCACCAGCGCACCATCTAGAGAGGAACTAAACCATTATAAGATAGGTTACTGCTAGTAAAGGTGGCAATTTTGATTTCCATTTGTAACTAATGGGTCAATTCAGGTTATACTTTATCTCTGATGGGTCAAATGGAGAAAGTTAAACAAAAGTAACAAAATGAAATGGGGTCGAATGTCACTCAACATGCATTTAAATTGCATAAAAATTTATAAATCGTTATTCAAAAAGCTGCATAATTATTTTATAACACAATAATTATGATATTTTTAAAATTAAAAAGTGCTTGAGGGTCCGCCCGACCTAAGACTAAGTAAAGAAGCATCGAGTACCTTTCTAACCCGATAAGGTATTTCTCAAAGGTAGAAAATGGAAGTCGGCCTCCAGTGGATGCAGTAAGAAACTCAAATACGTAACTACTGATTATTACATTAGCTATAATAGGCACTGCTGGAGCTATTCTGGAGAAGGCCTCTATCCCCACAGTTGCATCCTCATCTATCTGCACAGTGAATTTTCCAGCAAGTCAATTGTTTGTCAGGAATGCATTTGACCCATGTCTGCTTGCATTCAAGCTAAGGTGGCAATACCTCCATTATGAATGGATAATAAAATCTCAGAAACATGATTACAAGTGCACCAAGAAATGATAAGTTTACCTAGGATACGCAAGGAGACATATATCCACTAAAGACACTCATACAAATTCAAATTTTAAAGTTCTATGAGATCAGCATGCCAAATGTATTTGGTCTCGTATCTCCACGTAGATCATTGCCAATTGCAGATGGTTAGTCATATAGATTTCCCAACTCAATTGGACTGCAGAATTCAAGCTATTTCCCAATTTCACATGCTAAATCATTCTTTGACAATCAATCATGTTGTGCAATATTGGGTGCAAAAGAATCTAATTATGGCCTTCATAAGTGGTCAGGCAAGGATGTTATTTACCCTTAACATATTGCGATTAGACAAAAAACTGCAATGGATAGACATAGGCAAGAACTACCTTTTTACTATTCAATTTTGGCTTATGATCATTACATCAATGTAGGAAAAGAACATACATCTATGGAAGGCTGACTAGCAGCATCTGGAACTTCCCAAGCAAGCATCATATCATACGTCAATCTTCGAAACCTTTTGTCCTCCATATAACCACTAACTTGCGTCGTTTGAGCAAGGGCCCTGAAACATGAATACTCAAGAAAATTCCGAGCATACCGTGAAGGAGTTTTGGTGGCATCAGAAGCCTCCACCTCAAACTTTTCACGAAGCTGTTCCGCAGAAACATTAAGAACTCTGCAACAATCAGATATAAAGCTATCAATATCAACGATTATACGACGATGAATCCAATAATCCATTGATCTAGTGAATGATAAATCACATGCAATTGCACATAATCAGAAGTTTGCAGCAACAGACAGAACTTACTTCGAACATCGACGAACAACTGCATTTGCCACTGAAGACAGCTCGTAGATCCAGTTTTTCTCTTGAGCAGATGGAGATCTTTTCATCTCCTCAAACTCCTCATGAGATGAATTTTGGTTCTTATTCAACCATTTGAACGATCCATCTCTGACGAATTCGATGATGTTTTTGGTTTTGCTAACTGCAGCCATCTTCGAATTCTATCACGCATACGATCAAATTAGGGATTTGAGATTCTCGATTGCAGATTGAATTGGCATTGTACAGTATGCAAATTGCCTAATGACAGAGGAATTTCAACACAATTGCATCAACGTAGTTGCCACCACAATCGCAATATGAATCAGACATACGTAGGTATCCTTGCGTCGAATTGAATCGAACATGCATTTCCTTCGATTCGGATTCTATAAATTAGAATTAATCATAACTATGATCCTTGCGTCGTTCCGCAAACGTATCCTTTTATTTGAAGTTTTTAATTTTTAATACGCGGTTTAATAAATAAATAACAAATATAATAAAAAATTTTAGTTTTAAAATAATATTTTAAGAAACTATATTATTTTAAATTACGTATTAGTAAAAACCATAAATAATAAAATAATAAAGTTAATTTTTTGAATTTCTTTTATAAATTCTTTTTCTCAAAAAAAATTTAAACATTTTGTTTTAAAATATACCATTTTAGAAAAATATATATCATTTTTAAAAATATATCATTTTTAAAAATTTCCTTATTGTAACTTCTAATTTTAATTATTTTTTTTATAAAAAATTTGATTTTTGAACACTAATTTTAAAATATTTTATATTTTTAAAAAAGTTTGATGTTTTGAAAAAAATTCTTATTTTATACAAATTTATTTCTTTGGAAATTTTAATTTATTCAAAATCTATTTTTAATCTAAAAAACAATTACATAAAATTATCATTATTAATGTAATTATTTAATAGGAGAAAGGAGCGAAGAAATTTTGATTAGAAAAAATGTCATGTTCTCACGTATTCTCTTTAGTTACTCTTTTATTATAGTAAAAATATGTGTAAATCGAATTGGGTTGACAGAATTATTATTCATCCCAAACATATCTTTGTATTATGTTATTGTGCATCTTGTTACATTATGTAGATTCACTTCAAATTTTAGTTTAATACTTTTATTGTTCAATTGTGAATGTTAATAACTAGTTTTATGTCCTTCGTGACGTGACATGAATGCTCATTGTGGTGGGAAAGAATGGCAGAGATGTTCGGTGTTGAAAAAGATTGTTTTAAACATCGAAAACGTTGTATAAAAATGAAATTTTAAAACATCATTTTACGAATATATTAAACCGAGTTTCGTTATGTGATAACTGTATTAGATTTAGTGTTAGATATATAAGAGAATGCACAATGACTTTCATATCTTCATCATTATAAGTTAACTAAAAAGCATTATTTTCTAAATTGACCTCTCATTTGTATAATACTCTCATATCACAATTCATATTTTTCACACGTATCATTATTTAATTGAATCATACTTTTTATTGTTTTTCTGTTTATTTTCTTTTTCTACCACCATATATACTCATAAAAAACCATAAAATAATTGATATGAGAAGTGAAAAGTGAACCTTAAATATGGATTAGTTTGACATCCTTTAAAAGTATATGGTTGGGGTGTGAGGATAGAGAATGAGTTTGAACAATTTCGTAAGTGTTTTGCTTAAATTTTAAGTAAGAGGTTGAGGATAGAAAAATCATTATGAGTACTCTAAATTGGTCGTGAAATAAAAAATAAGTTGGTTAAATTGTAGGAAATGTAAGTGTAACTTGGTTAAAGGCAACGATATAAAATAAAATTATTAAAGTGTAGTAGTATAAATTCAAACATGATACTAAAAGAAAACAAAAAAATATAAGTATGCATTACACAACTGTAACTGATGCATAAACTTTTCAGAACTTGATAGTTGTATGTATATATAACTTCTATCGATTTAGTAGTAGTTTAAACAATCTTTTATCTAAATCTTTTGCACATGATTTTTAATTTGTATTTGTTTCTTTAGTTCTCATTTTAAGATTCATAAAATCGGTTTAATATGCAACTCAAGATCAAAAGAACCAAATCAAGATAGTTGGAGAGTGACCTTCTCTCCCTTATCGCTACTGTCACCTCACAACCATGCTTTTGGGCTTGAAAGTTTGTGAGATTTGTGAAATTGGGGGGGGGGGGGAGGGTTTGTAAGATTTGTAAGATTTGGGAGTTTGAGTTGTGATTTGTGGATACAAAGATTGTGGTAGTGGTGGTGTTTTCAGGTGATGTTGTGGCAGGAATGTTGCGGTGGAAGTGGTTTCAGGCGATGTGTGGCGGAGGTGTAGCGGGCGATTGTGGCTAGGTCACGCCTTTGCGGTTTTTTTTTTTTTTTTTTTTTTTTTTTTTTTTTTCTGTTACGTTTTAATGGAGATGGTGCTTGAGTGATACTCCTCCCTATTCTAATTCTTCCCTTCCTCTTTTCAAGATCTTAGATATTGCACCGCTTTCTTTCCACCATCCTCCGTTGTCGTCACCGACTTAATATGGCGGCAGTGGTGATTTCAAGTGGTGGTGTGGCGGTAGTGGTGACTTCAGATGGTGGTGTGGCGGTAGTGGTGACTTCAGATGGTGGTGTGGCGGCAGTGGTGACTTCAAGTGGTGGTGTGGCGGCAGTGGTGATTTCTGGTGGTGGTGCGGTGGCAGTGGTGAAGAGTGTGGCAGCAAACATGGTAGGCCTTAGATGGTGGTGGCTGGGTGTGGGGGGGGGGGGGCGGTGATGACTATGTAGTTGTTTTAAAAACATGGGTGAAGAAGAGATGGTTGTATGGATTAGGGTTAATTATTGTTGGACAAGGCTGGTGACTGGGAAGGGTATTTTTGTTAGTTAAAAGAGATATCCAACGGGGGTAGGGTTTTGGACTTAAATGGAGACAAAAATGAAAAGTCGGGTAGGTAAAATGAGGTTTTTAAACATCAAGGATTCAAGCAGTTAATATTTACAAGCGTCAGATATGCAAATTGTAATTTACTCAAAATGGAATAATGATTTAATACAATTTAGGGAATGTTAGATCTTTCAATCAAGAGAAATAATTACAATTCTAGTTTTACTACTTACAAATCATACACATCTTAAAATGAGTTCTAGTTTAAGTTACAACTTAAACTTTTGTCTAATTGTTTTTAAACACAACACTCCCCTCTCCTTAAGAATATTATTTTGAGAATTTAGGTAACCTTAACAACCGCTAGTAACGGCATAGTTGTAAGTCCATATGTACTCGCACAAATACAATTGGGTTTAAGACTTAATTGAGCTATGAAATAGATTTAGATTGAACGATTGAAGAAAGTAGAATCTTTCTATTCTAATAATTAATAAAAGGATAACTAAGGAAGACACGTGGCAACATTATATTTTTTCTTATTAAAAATTTTCCCGCTTCTCTCTTCTATTTAATACTTGTTTAAAAACCCGGTGTTTCTATACCGATTGAATTTAAATATTAAATTAATAGTTAGTAATTAAAATATGAAATGGTCCAGAGTTAGTTGAATTGCTGAGAATAATAGCAAAGATTGGAGGACATTTATGGTAGGGAAGAAAGGCACAAAGTATATGTACAATGCTTTTATGCATATATACAACATCTTTATGCATAAAGGTGTTGGTAATGTAATATAAAATGGTAATAGAAAATAAATCTTTACCATTTATTATGTGTTATAATGTCATATGATTAACATTTTATGCTAAAAATAGTAAAAATAGTACGTGACAAGAAGAGTATGAGAAGATGACAAGTGACATAATTTTTTTTTTTATTAGTATAGATTTACATTAATTACTAACTAGATTAGATACCCGTGTGCTATATGTAATGAAATAAAAATATATAATAGATTATATATATGTATAATCTAATATATTTATAGATAACATATCAATAAAATTATTATATATAACAAACATATTTAAGTTATAAACAATAGTACAAAGAGACAAATGATATTATTATTTATAAATATACATAAACCTTTTTATTTACATTTTAAATTTTTTAGTTTTAACAATGATTAGTTACAAATTAAATAATATTTTAACAAATTTAAGTTTCATTAAAATATTTTTAATGAAACCTTACTTATTTCTAGAAAGAAATTATGATTCATATAATATTAAATTAGAATTTATTAAATAAATATTTTGAAGTCAAGATGTTTACTAGAAATTATAAATTTAATATAGTGAGAACATGCGGACAATACTAGGTGGAGTCTATGTGAAGATGATGCGGACATACTGGAAAATAACAATACGACTGATAGTTATTTTATTTTATTAGTATAAGTATTAGTATAGATAATATTATTTAAATTTTTAGATCTAAAAAATTTGTATAGATAAATTAATAAAGAGTTTTTTTTATTAATGTTATTTTTAGAGAAACAAATTATTATAAAATAAGAAAGTTTTTACAACATCAAACTTTTTTTTTAAAATACGAATTATTTCAAAACTAGTGTTTTTAGAAAAGTAAAACTTTTATAAACTAAAATAATTGAAATAGAAAGTTATAATAATATTTTTTTTTTCAAATATGAATATTTTTTAAAACAGTTTGTTTTGAAATAAAATATTGTATTTTGATGTAAAAAAGTTTAAAAGTTAATATATTATCTTATAATATTATTTTACAATCAATATATTTTTACTATATTTAATATTTTACATATTCAACTCGTATAATAAACGAGTTACTAAGATTAATAATTAAGATTAATAATAATAGAAAGAGTTTAACAACTTGTTTAAACATTTATAGGAACCAAAAACCCTAAACCTTAACATATAAACTTGTTTCAATTCAACATTTGATTTAAACCGGTAACACCAATCAACGATCGCTCGTCAATCTTTTGCAGTTTTCACAAGCGAACCAGTGGTGACCTAAAACCCTGGTGCCGCTAAAACCCTCACGCAGTGCAAAATGGCAATTGACAGAAAAACCCTAATCGAAGCAGTGCAAAATGGCAATGACAGAAACCTAATCGAAGAAGAAGGATGCCTCCATCGATTCTACAAAATTGTTCTCGGTTGGGACTACATTCGTCTCCTCAAAGAATCCTCCGTAAATTCTCTCTTCCTCTCATCATATTCAATTTCATTAAACAAATTCCAATTAATGACTAATTCACAGTTAGTTTTTGTTTGATTTGGATTAGAAAGAGAGCAAAAACGCTGCAAATGAAAAGGATTTGGGGCTGAAACACGTGAAGGATACGTACAAAGATGTTGATGATTATCTTGCCACGTTTGAGCCTCTTCTGTTTGAAGAAGTTAAAGCTCAGATCATACAGGGCAAAGATGAGGAAGAAGGTACGTGTGTTTGATCCTGTTGTGGTTGTAATCAGAGCATTAGTTTCAGTGTTTGAACACTATCAGTGAAATTGTTTGTTTGTTTGTTTGTTGTTTTTTACTTCTAAGTTTATTAAATGTTTGATTTTGTTGAGGAAAATACTATTTAATTAGATTGTAGTATGACGGATTAGATTATTTTATGTGAAAAAACCAAAGCTTAGCTTTGTTTTGGTGGTTCTGCTTTAGAAGCCAGAAGAGCCCTTGGGAGGGGTGTCATTCGTGTGGGGTTGGAAGGTTGATCAGTTTAATCATAGAACCCGACGCGAAGACGACTCGTATATTTATTTGTGTCAAAAATAAAAACCCTATCCCGGACACAATTAAGTTTGTGTAACCTCTAAGACGGACTGTTTCACCCATTTATCTAATTGAGTCATATGGGTTGATGGGCTGTAAACGTGTTGAGAGGTTTGTAAATGGGTTGCAAGCAAGCTGTAAATCTGTTAAAGTTGTAATGAATAGGTTAAATGTTGTGCAGGTCGACCTTATGAAACGGGCATGGGTTAAACAGGTCAAACCAAACATGACTCGTTTAATTTAATGGGTTATACAAGTCAACCCGAACACGCCATGCTGATTAAAGGGATAGATATGACAACCAAAACCATGTTATTTCATGTTGTGTAAGAAATTGCCATACCAAAATAAATCACTTGAAAAATTAATGGATGGTGAATGCCCTTTTTTAATCCACAAGAGTAAAAGAGACATCTATAACTATACATCATATTTTAAAAGGAAATTATATGTTTCTTTTTGTTTCTGCCATTAAATGTGTAATTTGCTTCATGTTTCTAGAAGTCTGTTGTTTGTTTCTATGTTCTATAGTATATAGTTGTAGTATTAACTAGTAAACATTGAATTGCAGCATGTATACCCACTTATGATATTTTTGCATGCTTTCTTTTTTTACTGTTCTATAGAAACGGAATGGAAGATGGGTATCGTAGTTCAGTGTCATGAAACTGATGGGTTTCATTTACTAGAGTTATTTGGTGAAGACTGGGGATCTGTATCACAAAATGACTTGTTGCTACTTTCAAAAGAGAAGGTGAATATTATATTAAGTTGATCTTGTGTTTGTTTGGTCATATTATTGAACTCATATGTCGCAATTGGCAAGTGTAAATCGAGTACATTTTTGCAGTTTGGAGATGATAAAAAGCGTCCCACCGCTTATGCGTTTGCATTGGTTGAGCATCGTCTACCAGATAAGCTTAGACTCAGAATGCATTTAGATGGAGAAATAAAACAAGTACACACAAATGAAGTCACTACTTCAAAACTCTTTTGAAAGTGCGTTCTCGTATTATGGAACAAAAAGTAGCGTGGCACATAATGAAGGTAATTTTATTCATATCTTACAAACTTTTATGGTATAAGCATTATTCTTTCAATTAGTTCCTGCCATAAAGGATTTGATTTTAAAAGCTGCTGATAGTGTTCACAATTCTGAAGATCAAGCCTGGAAAATCTCTAAGCCTCTTATGGACTATATCCAAACAAACCACAATTCAACACAACTGGAAGCTATACGTGTGAGTATTAAGCAGTTCATAACTCTCAAACTATATCCCATTTATTCTTTTGCTCTCCTGAGACATGATGTGATCCAAATGTCTTGATTGTTGATTGCTGACATCATCTTCTGAGTGTACAATAACTCTCATTTGTATGTATGTTTCATGCAGGCAGGTCTTTCACGCAGAAAATTTGTCCTGATCCAGGTAAATCTTTACCAGAGTTCCTGATTTTCTGCTTCTTTTCTAGAATTTACTTATCTGAAAAAAACAAGTGATGCATACATTTATTGTGGACCATCTTATGATAGGAAAATCCTGTTTCTAAACGTAATTGTCAAGGTGTCAATATCGAACCATTTACTTATGAATAGGTAGATTCGGTTCATGTTTTATGACTTTATAAAGGGTTCAAATGGATATAATAAAAGAAGTGCTAATTGAATAGAAACGTGTCAAAAGCCACTAAAGTATAAGCCTCCTAATCATCTTATTCAAAAAAATTGACGGTGAAATAATATAATATATATAATCAAATCTGGTAAATCAGTACAATAGCTAATAATTAAAAAAAATTAATTTGGACAAAAAGTGACCTGGGTCAACCCTGCCTGATCCATTTCAACAAGTATGAAGTATCACAATTACCAGTTTTAAACTATCACCCAAACAGCCAGACATGACCATTTTGCTACCTCTAGTTCTGTACTTAATTGGTTGGACCAATGAATTTTTGTTGCTTCGCTATAAACTGATTGAAGGTAAGAAAATGTCTTGTTCTCTGATTTTGTGAAGCAACAGCAACCTCTTGCATTATTGGTCTCGATGGTTAATAAGACTTCCTGTCATTACTAAATTTCGCTTTAATCTTTGTTTACATGATCTTGAAGTTAAAGTTAATGGATATATAGTTATGTCAATGACTGACAACTTTTATCTTATGCTTTTTTAGGGTCCACCTGGAACAGGAAAAACACAAACTATTCTCGGGCTTCTTAGTGCCATATTGCACGCAACTCCCGCTCGCATACATACTAAGTGAGTAACCATATCGGTGATTGCTTAAGGTTGTCATATGATATGTATCTTTGGCTTCCTTTGTTCATAATGTCTTATGCAGGGGTAAAATAAGTGAGATAAAACGTGGGCCAGATTTACACATTGAAGACAAGTATGTCTTCTCAGATTTTTTTTATCTATTCCTTCCTTTAGCTTCTTTCACTCAAGTATCACTTTATTTGACATTTTCTTTTGCTATGCATCTTGTTTTGTTAAAACGTTCATTTTTATAGAAAAACGCATTGGGCAAAAGCTTCTCCATGGTTAACTGGAATTAATCCTAGAGATGCAAAGATGCCTAAAGATGGTGATGATGGTTTTTTCCCCACTACTGGCAATGAGCTAGTAAGTTACTAGGTTCCAGTTCTTTATTATTATATTCATCCTGGTGGTCCATATATATATTAGCTTCCTATATCTACACAGAAACCAGAAGTTGTTAATTCCAGCCGTAAATACCGTGTGCGTGTTTTGGTGTGTGCTCCATCAAACTCTGCACTTGATGAGATCGTGTTGCGGCTTTTAAGCACCGGTATTTATCAAGTCTACTGCAATTTTAGTTTTCTTCATTTCATTTGTTGTGTATTTTACTATTTTTTATAAGACATAATTGCTGATTTTAGGCATTCGTGATGAAAATGACCGTTCATACACTCCTAAAGTTGTTCGGATTGGTCTCAAGGCACATCATTCTGTCCAGGCTGTATCTATGGATTACCTGGTAATGTTCCTGGGAATCACCACTACAGTGACTACATAAATTACTTATATAGAGGCAAACACCAGCCTGGTTCGGCACTGGTACAAACGGGCTCAATTAGAGGGGTCATTTTTAGTACATGTGAGTACGAATCAAGTTGGGTTTGGTTGACCACACTTGTTCATGTATAATTTATGATAATTAACACGTTAGTAAGCCTATACGTTGAATGTAAGAAAAATGAAACCTGCAAGTTAATGATAACATTCGAAACTTCATAAAAAAACGACATTGTCACAAACTCGTGTGTTGGGGGCGAGACATAATATTTAGAACTTTACATAAAAAGCGTTAAAAGTTGACGTTGTAAACATTGATAAATATAAGCACATTCACAGGGAAAAAAACCCTAGTAGTTAAAAATATTAACGCATGGTCTAAGTTTAAGAAGATATTTTACTTTAAAGTAAGTGGAAAAAATTAAAAACATGAAAGACGCTAAACCTAGTAAATGAAAGTAGGCTAGGGAATTTATAACTGTGGTTTAAGAACTTGCACATTATTGTTACCGACTCGATTTTAATAAAATTTATATCTACATTTATATAGAAATAAGCATATTTTACATGTATATTCGGAGCCTATAATAAAGAAAAAAAAAATGATTAAAATTAATATAAAGATTAAAGAAAATGAACTTAAGAAAGTCATTGAAGGCATGAGGAAAGTGGAGCAAAGTAAACGACTCTATGAGAGGAATAAACACATGGCTCAAGAGAGTAAAAAGACATGCATATAATAGCTGTATCTAATGCATTGCATTGTAGGTTTTTATGCTTATAGTAATTTATGACATCACATGAATTAAGTAAAAAATGCAAGATGTGTCTATCTACTTTGCTGGCACATGCCACCATATATTAACGCTTGTATATTGAAAACATGCATGATAAGGGTGTGCATGCTGCATTATTGGTTTGGAGTCTGGGATTAAAAAGTATAGTAAATATTATTACATTAATAGTCTGAATCTTTGAACAAAACAATCTAGGTGGTTGTATACAATAGAAATAGAATTTATTCCTTTTAAGTAAATTCTATGGTTGACTCATTTGAGATAGAACACAACACAAATCGAGTAATAATTAAACGGGTTGAAACTGACATTTGTACCTACATCGAATCTACCAGGGATAATGACGTGTGCATTTTTTCAGTGCTGCATCCATTGAAGTTATTTAAAATAGAAAATGAATATTTAAGTGGGAGGTTTGATTTTTCAGGTGGAACAAAAACTTGCAGGTATGGATTTCCAAACTGCTGACAAACAAAAGCAAGGTGGTGGTGCAAGGGACAGAGATGCAATTCGTGCTTCAATCATGGATGAGTCTGCAATTGTATGTACTTTCAGCCTTATGGTCATATTTAAATTGCCATATGACTTGTACTTTTTGTTTTCTGGCAGGTCTTTTCACTCTTATTTCAGCGGTTCAAGTCTTTTCACTAAACTTAGTCGCAATTTTGACATCGTTGTGATAGATGAAGCTGCTCAAGCAGTAAGTTCTTCTGGACATTGTTGCACTGGAATTTGCTTTTCAAAGATCAATATTACTAATACCAAAAATATTCAATAATTTGTGGCATCACTGGTGAACTGTTACATACCTTTAGCAACTGTTATTTCTCCTGTTGCTGAGAAGTTTGGGTATGAACTTGACGAGCGAATACAATAGTCACTATCATCCTTTGGATATTTCCAACCTTGACCTGATTTATATGTACTACAGTTACAGCATGAGCCTGTTTAAAAGGTTCCAAAAGGCAGGATATCCAGTGCAGATGCTGAAGACACAATACAGAATGCATCCTGAGGTCCGGCTTTACCATCTGTACAAAATATTAGTTGCTTTTATGCTCCAAAACCAGCCTTGCATAGGAGTAGTTCTGACTCCGAGAATAGAATTATCCCTGCTGACTAAGGCTGGAGTATTTTGCAGCCCACGTAAATTTGCATTCAACTAGTATCAGTATAATCTGGCTATCCATAGTGGATAGCAGTCAGAGAATACTCACCAATTGAGGTGGCACACTGGTTGGGTTATGGGTCAAACACTAGCTTTTGTGTGCAGGCCAGGTTGGCTGACAACACTTTTTGTTGTTTTTATTGTTGGGGCAGTTGCATATATCCCTTGGTAAAACTTAGTAATTGCATATTTTACCCAATCAAAAACTAAAATTGCATATATCCCCTTCCTTAGTATTTTAATTGCATATTTACCCAATTTAAATCCAAAATTGCATATATCACCTACCTTGATGAAAAAATATCAATTTTATCTATTTTGATTATATTATTAATAAAAAAAACATAAAATGACTATTTTACCCCTTTAAATACTGAAACCTTTTTAATTTTCCAATATTTATTATTTTTTTGGGGATATATTTTATTTTAATATAGTAACTTAATAAGGAAACTTTTTGAATATAGTGATTGAGCATATATTAATTAAAAAGTAACCTTGGGCCACTTTTGACCCATTTAACACATCTCTGTAAGCTATTTTTTTCCCGTTTGACATGTTAAAGATTAAACATAAGCCAATCGACCCAAAGTAGAAGTAAACGGGTTGAAATTGCCATCTTAGTAATGAACCTAACTGCAGCAGTTTTATTTCTCAAAGATAAGAAGCTTCCCTTCAAAAGAATTCTATGACGGAGAATTGGAAGATGGAGTGGATGTTAAAGACAGGACAAAGCGTTTATGGCATAAATACCGTTGTTTTGGACCCTTTTGCTTTTTCGATATACATGAAGGGCAAGAAACACAACCTTCAGGGAGTGGATCATGGGAAAATGTTGACGAGGTTGACTTTGTGTTGCTAATGTATCATAAATTGGTCAGCAGTTATCCAGAACTTAAGTCAAGTTCTCGACTTGCAATAATATCCCCTTACAGATATCAAGTGAAGCTCTTTCGTACTAAATTTAAGGAAAAGTTTGGTGTGGATTCAGAGAAAGTTGTGGATATTAACACTGTGGATGGTTTCCAGGTTAGAATTTCTTTTTTTTTCCTCCCCAATATACGTTTTTTTTTATGTTCAAATCTTCAATAGCAGCGTGAACAGTGTTTTTAATCTTCAAATACAGGGTAGAGAAAAGGACGTTGCAATATTCTCATGTGTTAGGGCAAGCAAAGAGAGAGGTATTGGGTTTGTGGCTGATTTTCGGCGAATGAATGTCGGTATAACTAGAGCAAGAGCTTCTATCCTGGTATGATTTGTCATAACTTGTTATCTTTTCTAATATAGAGGTGGTAGGGGCGGACTTGAAGCAATGGTAAGGTTGCAGCCATGTGACCTGCGAATGCATACATCAGGCCCTAGTTTGGCCCGACACCCTTTGCACCTGCAAACGTGTGAGCCTTTTGGTTTGCCCTCTAATTTCGGTGTCGTGTGGTCAACACATTTTTTTATTTTCTTATGAACGGGTCAATTTGGGTTGTCTTTTTACATCTCTAACGAAAAAAGTAGCTAAAAAGGGAAGAGATTGACGGGTTAAACAGGTGTTTCATGGGTCAACCCAACCCGACCCAATTTTTTAAAATCTGTACTGGTTACCCAGCTTGTCTCTGCTCGTCTTTCCATCTCTATTTTGTGTTGTCAAATTGATGTTTTGGTTACGGTAGGTGGTTGGTTCCGCTGATGCACTGAGAAAAGACGAGCACTGGAAAAGCCTGATCTCAAGTGCAGAAGAGAGAAATTGTCTCTTCAAGGTAGGTTTTTCTATTTGCTTGATTTAGAAGCAGCTAGCAGGGATGTTCATGTTCTGTTCTGTCCATTTCAAATCTTAAAAAGAAGCCGATGATCAAACCCCATTTAGAAAATTTGTTTTAAACTATGCAATTACAACCCTCATCTGAACTGTATTTATCTTTTCAGGTTTTGAAGCCTTATGCTGAGTTCTTTAGCGACGATAACCTTGCATCAATGGCAGCAGAGGAGGCTGCACCAGATGGAATAGGCCCTGATGACATGGACACTGATGCACTGGGTTATGATCTAGCCATTGAAGCTGATCAACCTCCACCAGATGATGATTATGGAGATGATGTTGGTGGTGCGGATGATGGCGGCATGGATGACTAATAGTTTTCAGTTCTGTTATTATCGATCATGCGATCACGTTCATTGTTACCTAATTGGTGCTAGAAGTTCATGATTTTTAGTATCAATCTGGAAACGATGAAAACCACTACAGAAAATATAGAGGAAATATGCAAATTAATTGTGCTATGGTTTTGGTTTTTTTTAAGTTATGTTCTATCTCCCTCAAAACTTTGATGTAGTTTTTTGATATGTTTTTGTGTTGTCAGTCTTGGGAGTTTGGAGGGTGGATGGTGGTGGATCTGGTGGTTGGTGGTGGATTTGACGGTATACAGAGTCACAAAGATGGTTTGGTTATATGCGTGATGACTGATGGTGGTGTATGTTGATTCTAAACGTCACAAAATTTAAATGGTGAAAATGTAAAGGAATGTCTTCAAAGTGAGACAAAATATGATTTTTTTTTTTGGAGAATTGTCATAAAAATCATAAACTTGAAAGTTGTTAAAGATATTGTAATTTTAAAAAATCTTATGGAAGTCATACTTTCATTAAAAAATAGTTACAAATAACACAGATTTTATTTTATCTTTGTAGAATAGGTATTTTTGAAGAACATTTAAAGGTAATTTTTATTTAAAAAACATGATGAAATCTTACATGTATGTTACCAGTTAGATTATCTTTATGACTTAGAAGCCTATAAAGGATATAAAGTACTTCCTTTGTAAAGGGGTTTAATACTTCTACTTAACTAAGAAAAGTTCATATCAAATACAAATTTTCTAAATTTGAGTTCAATTGTACTCCAAAGTCGTAAAACCAAAATTGACATCTATCAAAATCAATTGAATCCAGAGGAGAAAAAATAAAACTTGTATATCTATAATCAAAGGAAGAAATTTGTTATTCAAAATACTTCAACGCTAATAATGTCTTATTCCATAAGTAAGAACTAAAATAGCCTGTTTATAATAATTAGGGTTTTATAAACCGGGTCGGACCATCCATATCGTTCACCCCTTACACCATCGTCACGTCAGTTGTAACCGAAAACAAAATCCCGCCAAAATCAACCACTCACAAATATCACACACCTCCTATTACTCCGGCGACAATGGCGTCATCTACCGGCATCATCACCACCACCACCATAATCATCTCCACCGTCATCCTCCTAATCGCCACCATCAACACCGTCATAGTCACCGCTGTCCGCGACGGCGAACTCACCGTCATGTTCGGCGTCCTAAGAGCCAGAGGCTACCACCTCTTCGCCAACGCCATCACCACCTCCGACGTCCACTATGACCTCAAATCCGACGGCAACTTCACCTTACTCGCTCCGATCAACTCCGCTCTGTTCGCTCTCGACATGACCATGCCGGCGACGAACTACGTCACCACGCTCCGGTACCACGTCATCCCCCGGCGTATGTCGATGATCGACCTCCTCAGCCTTCCTCCGTCGTCGAACTCCGTTCCGACGCTTGTTCCTGGACGAGACGTTCGCATAGAGCAACGGAGATCCGTGAGATCGTTGATTACAATCGGAGGCGTTGATATCGTCGTTCCGGGGATGTTCTACGGTAGAAATGTCGCCGTACACGGATTAGGAGGTATTCTGGAGTACAGAGCTCATCACTCGAGAAATCCCCCGGCGAATGCATCGGTAACCGCTTCAACACTCTCGAATCTCTCCGGTAATTTCACGAACAGATCATCACTAGTGTCTCCTCCTCCACCTTCGCCTCCGATCTACAACATAACTGGAAATTACACGTTTCAGTTTCCGGTGGCGATACAGTCTCCGCTCTCATCGCATCACGCGCAAAATCAGAGCGTATCGTCACCGGAAACTTCGCCTCCGGCGAACGGAACTCATGAGCAGTTGCATCTGAGCCCTGATCAGTCGGCGATTCATTTCGCCTCTGTTGAATTCAGAGGGAAGAGCGTATGCCTAGGGGAAAGTTGTTGGAGGTGAGTTCTGATGGTGCGTATGATCCTTCACTGGCTACTGGATCGACCGGTGGGGATGATGATCGAACCGTGGATTGCTCAGGAGGTGATGGTGATGGTGATGGTGATGAGCTGAATGTGCGTATGATTCAGTCTAACATGATCTGTGCACAGAAGTAGGGGCTAATGTTGATATGGTAAGATCTTGAAAGTGGTAGTGTATGCTAGTTTTTGTTGGTTGAATACTTGTTTTGAATCATGTAAATCGTTGAAATAAAAGTAAATCCTTCAGTTTTTTCAACAACAAGTTCTGAATTTTGTAAGATAATAAATATGTTACAATCTGTATAACATTTAGCTATAACATTTTAATTGTATGATATGTCATGTTAGAAAAATCCTTGATAGTTTTTAATGATCATATTGTAGAATTAATTACAGAAGGCTTCGATTCCTTGGGTTTTTGCTCGTTGAAAATTAACCAAATGCTAAACTATATAAATATGAGTTATTGGTTTTGGGTTGTTTGGCTTGTGTTAAATTGGGCTTATCCTTAATCATTTTCGAGTTATTCGGTTCGTTTTGTTTTTTACGAGGCCTTGATCTAAGAAGACCTTATAGTTAGATTTAATAATAACATAACAACAGAACATATATATAATTACATAAATATTTGTATTTTAACATATGGTTGAAGTTATATAAAGTAATCATTGAATGATAATCAATATTTATACACGTTTCATTTTAAAAGATTTAACAATATAGATTCAAACGTCTCAATTGACTTTAAAAAAGATTTATAAGAAAAAAAGAAAAATATGAAACAAATATTTAGAATGCGTCCAAAACCGAAAGAAACAAAAACAATTTGTATTTTCTTTTTATAGAAACCGAGAGAAGAAAATTTCGACACGCATCTGCCCGTGACAATCCCCTGCCCCTGCCGGCTTTCTTACACATCCAAAAATGACAAAACCACCCTCAATGGTTCCCCTCAATGGTTCCCCTTTCACACCCGCCGAACGAGGGCAAAACCGTCAACAAACCCCCTGCAATTCTCTCTCCCTCCCTACAAATGCTTTCTCCTCCTGTATTATCATTATCATTATTATTATTATTATATTATTATAACTCCGAACCGCTGGCGATACTCTCGTACGGACTCCTCTTCCGACTCTCTGATTCATTCATAATCTCATACTGTAAACTGGTCAACAATTTGATTTGAATTGCGTGAGTTGTTCGTATGGCGACGTCGAAGGTGATGGCGTCATCATCGCCGGCTAATCAGGATCTGCAACGTCACCTACACATCTCCGATCACAACACGAGTCTAGTGGTGTCGATGAATATGGACGATCTTCTCAAGAACATCTACGACGATCCTCGTGATGGAAAGCCGGTGGATGATCCGGAGATGACGCTTGAGGATTTCCTCACCAAAGCCGGAGCTGTTAGGGAAGAGGATGTCGTGAAATTGCCTCCGGTTGTTCCGGAATATTCTGGAGTTGTTGATCCGGTTGTGATCTCCGGTGGCGGTGGTGGTGGTGTGATTGGTGGTTCGTTTCAAGGTATGCCGCCGCAGCAGCAGCACATGCAATATGGTGCGATTGGGGGCGGCGGCGGTGGGAGGGGGAAGAGGAAGGTGGTGGTGGAAGATCCACCGGTGGATAAGGCGACGCAGCAGAAGCAGAGGAGGATGATTAAGAACAGAGAGTCTGCTGCAAGGTCCAGAGAGCGAAAACAGGCTAGTATCATAGTGTGCTATAGTTGATTTACTGATTCAAATTGACTCTGATTTACATGTTTGAATGCGAAATTGTAGGCTTATACCGTTGAATTGGAGTCGCTGGTGACTCAATTGGAAGAGGAGCATGCGAGATTGGAGAAGGAAGTGGTATGATTTTGTGCGAATTGATAGAACTATGTAGTCCTTTGTTGATTATCTATGATTCATCATTCTGATAGTTTTTTACTGATGAATTTACTTGAAGGATGAACTGAACAAAGAGAGGCTAAAGCAGGTTAGTAATCGTACATTATGAGCTGATATATGGTTTATTTTGAGAATTTTGATTCGGAAATTTTGAACTCTTTATTTGATTCTTATTCTGTTGGATTCCTCCGTTAGGATTCTCTATTTCAGGTAGTAGTTCTCTAGGTACTTATGCTGATGATGGATACTATAGTAGATCAACAGGGGAAACTTTAGGAATAGTTTTAATAATCATAGGTAGTCAAGCAGGACCAATTAATGGTGTGAGAAGTATGTCTCATTTATTTTGATTTTATTTTAAGAAATGAGCATAACTTCTTAGGACATGTATTCAAACAGATTGATCTCAAAATCCGGTAGATCTTCGAATGGTTTTGTCCGTCCGAAGACCAAAATTATCGAAAATTCATGACCTCTAGAGTTTTATATTTGAACTTATCATTTTGTTTTCTATATTGTTGTGAAGAAACGTTTTATTGATTCAAGATTCTCTTTTTTCAGAAAAGATGATTTTGGTGGTGATCTTTATCATCTTCATATATTTATTAAAAAATACTATTTTTACCCGGTAATAATTTCTGATTCCTAAGATGGAAGGATGACCACTTACTGGGAATTTACTAAAATCCAAACTTAACGTGTAATAGGTTATGGGGTTTTAATCAAACTTTTTAATCAGTGGTTGTTTAACCACACCACGTGTTACATGAAGTATATCGGCCTTTTGGGAAATCATCGCCTAGTTATAGTTTATCATTGGATGGTGGCCATAGAACCAAATGTTGGTTTCTTGGTGGCATATGAGTTTAATAAGATAAGAAAGTACTTTCCTTGTGTACATGAGGGAAGGTTCTATGTCTGGTATAATAGGTAAGGGTGTGGGTGTTGGATGGTGTTTGTTGGGTGGATGGGAGGGTGCTTTCATGTTACTACATGGTATATGCACCATCTCCAGGGGCCTACACTAATCATGCTGGTAACTAAATTGCCCTAAATTACCAAAACACAGTTTTCGATAATTTATGGTCATTTTTAACATTCTTGTTTTGATTTATTGTGAAACTTAGTTGATGGAGAACCTGATGCCAGTTGTGGAGAAGAGAAGACCGCCAAGACTTCTTCGACGAACTAATTCCATGTGAACGTATGTATGGTTTCTTATTCTAAATTATACGTCTACAATCTAAGTTAAAAACAAAGGTCTCGACGCCTTGGTTATACAATTCACCCATTTGTAAAGAGAGGTGAAAAGTACAAAGGTTATGACCAGGTTCTCTGCTGTGCATAGTTGTTAGGGGCAAGAGATAGCAGCAAGAACTCGTGAACACTTTAACTTATTTACATGTATCACTAATATCTAATGTCTTTCATTCAGCTAAACTTGTCTGTATCTCATGTGTTTATACAAGGGATTTAATTCTCTTTGAATTTATTTTGTTTTGCTTTTGTGATTATAAAGGTTGGGTAAACAGATTTTTAAATCCTAACTTATCTAAAAATGCTAAATATGAAGAAACAAATAAGGGAATGATTGTGCAGTAATGCAGTAATTGCAGTCTGGTGCTTGGGCCAAAGTCCACACACCACCACCATGTTCAACAGGGCTAGAACATCATACAACCATCTTCGATTAAGCTCATCAGTCGTAGACAGCATACATGTTCTCCTTGAGCTGATCCACATCAGTTTACTATATCAATTGAGATGTGTTATATCTCAAACAGGTGAAGTAAAAAAAGTTAACTACAAACCGAACAGGACAAAAGATCTCAAGAGTCAAGTCGTCGAAAAGTAATTTTTTGATGCATACGGCCTTTTAAATCATTTTTATACTAAGATTTAGATTATTGTTATTGAAAAGATGTTTTTATCGTCATAATTAACACATCAAACACTAGAAAAGGTTGGCCGTTATTCAACCCGACCATCTTGTCACCTCTATTTCAGATCTTTTCATTGTATTTCAAAGATCAAAACTTTCACAAGAAATGTGTATTTACAAAAGACAAATGAAATACCAACCAGGGCATAGATGAACTACATCAGAAGCCTCTAGGAATCATGACCGATCAAGTATACCCTATATATGTACATATACATGTATTCGTGTGTGTATGTATATATTCATCACACACAAAGCTATCTAATTAAACTACATGGTTTACCTGCAAGAAACCCATTATCCATGTGTGATCTTCTATTCTTCTACCTGTTTCCATAAGCTATTAGATCCTTAAGATCACGCCCTAGACAAGATATGAAGACCCTCCGACATAACATAATTCTACAAAACACTTGTCTCACTCGGCTCTCCAACAGATGCAGCCAATTCTCGTACGCATTACTAACCGAAGACGCTTCATTAACTGAATTTCATTGTCCTTTGGTCAATGCAAACCGGTGAGTCGAGTCAATTAAACTTGTAACAAAACAAACCGACTTTTCCATACGATAGATCTCCTTTAATAACCCAAAGTTTTTCTTGAGATCACGCCTCTTGGATTCATTATGCGAACATGAATTACAGACAAGGGATCACTCCGTAACTACTGGTTTGGTATCAAGAAATTAGTGGGGACTAAAGAACCTGTAGAATTCTAACCTCGATATCCAATTTGGTAGAACGAAATTGGAGTTTACACAAATGAAAGATCAATGAAAATGATAACCTCTGATTGAACTAGCACTAATCACATGAATTGATTACAATGAAGAAGATAATCTCAACTCACTCTATTGAACGGCTTATTAACAAGAATTAACAACCTAACCAAACACTACACATAACACCCCTAACTATCAAGAATGACACATTACACCCCTTTAACTAATATACAACGGAAGAACACTTAAGCTTCGGAAGAAAACCAAGTCACAGCGGACATTGAAAGCCTACTACGGACAAAGTTAAAGCACAATATACTCCAACATACTCCACCAAAGCTATCCAACTCCGAGCAACTTCAAACAATAGAAAAACTTTGATCCACCCAAAGCTTTGATCAACATATTAGCTAAATTTTCATGAGTATCCACATATGAGATTTGAACCTTTCCAGAGTCAACTACATCTCTAATAAAATGCAGCCTAATATCAACATGTTTAGTCCTCTCATCATACATGGGATTCTTTGACAAATGAATTGCACTTTGATTATCACACCAAACTATAGCACTGGTTACCATATCAAGGAGTTCAGACACAAACCCCTTAAGCCATAAGGCTTCCTTAATAGCTTCAGTAAGTGCAATATACTTAGCCTCTGTAGAGGACAAAGCAACTACACGTTGTAAAGTGGACTTCCAACTTACCAGACTACCACACACACTGAAAGCATAACCGGTCACAGGCCTTCCTTTATCTGGATCCTTAGCATAATCAACATCCACAAAGCTAATGACAGATGAATTAGAACTGTCACTATTACCAAAAACCAACCCTATATCTCTAGTCCTATTAAGATACCTAAGTATCCATTTGACTGCCTCCCAATGTCGCTTACCAGGCCTGCGGAGATACCTACTTACAACACTCACTGCATATCCTATATCAGGATGAGTACATACCATGAGATACATCAAACTCCCAACAACTCTTGCATAAGGAACATTCAACATCCGATTCTCTTTTTCAATAGACTGAGGACAATCACTTAAAAACAACTTGAAGTGCTGAGCTAAAAAAGTTAACATAGGCTTACTCTTGTCCATTTAAAAATTAGACAACACCTTAGCAACATAACCCGTTTGAGGCAGTCTCAACTCTCCAATACTTTGATCCCTAGCAATCTTTATGTCTAAGATCTTTCGGGCTTCTCCCAATTCTTTCATGTCAAACTCCTTCATCAACAAAGCCTTGACATCATCTACATCTGATTGAGCTCGACTTGCAACTAGCATGTCATCAACATAAAGCAACAAATATACATAACCTCCACTTTGAGCCTTCTTATAATACACACAGGCATCATAGGAGCTTTTGCTAAACCCTTGAGACACCACATAGTCATCAAACCTCTTATTCCATTGCCTAGGGGACTGTTTCATCCCATAAAGAGACCTCTGTAAAAGACACATCTTATCTTCATTTCCCTTCACCTCAAAACCTGGAGGCTGCTTCATGTAGATCTGTTCATCAAGACTACCATGTAGGAAAGTAGTCTTGACGTCCAGCTGCTCCAAAATCAGATCATATCTAGCAGCTAGTGAAAGCACTATTCTTATGGAGGAGTGCTCACCACATGTGAAAAGATATCATTATAATCTACTCCTTCTACCTGAGTAAACCCTTTTGCAACTAACCTGACTTTATATCTAGGTGCTTCACCCATATGCATTCCCTCGTTAACCTTGAATACCATTTACGGCTTACTAACTTCTGCTCCTTAGGTTTATCTACCAGTATCCAGGTGTTGTTCCTTTCTTAAGACTCCATTTCTTCTAACATAGCCTGCATCCACTTTGAACTATCCTTCGAAGTCACAACTTCACTATAACTCAGAGGTTCACACACACTTTCTATAGCATCTACATTAAAGACAAATGCTGAGATATCATCCCTTTCTCTGAGCCTAGGAGGGGGCATAATCTGTCTCCTAGGCCTATCTTTTGCAATGCTATAAGTGGATTGAGTTTTACTTGAGCTAGAGCTAACCATATCAATCCCATCATCCATGTGAGAATTCCTTGACTCTTGCTCCACCTTAAACTGAACCTCCTCAGGATTAGTTTCAGCAGCCGAGACATGTCCTGTCACCAGATCTTTATAGAGTACTTCCTCTCTGAATACAATATCTCGACTTACCAAAACTTTAGGTACACCCCCATCCATTCTCCAAAGTCTATATCTTTTAACACCTTCAGGATACCCAAGCATCACACATTTTACTGCCCTTGGCTCTAACTTGCCTGTGTTCATATGAGCATAAGCCAAAGCACCAAACACCTTTAGTCTTGAGTAATTAGCTGGAGAGCCAGACCATAACTCCCATGGAGTCTTCATACCTATGGCACTAGAGGGTGACATATTTACTAGTTGTGCAGCTGTACTCAACGCTTCTGCCTAGAACTATTTGGGCATACTAGACTCAATTAACAAGCATCTCAACTTGTTTAGAAGAGTCCTATTCATCCTCTCAGCGAGTCCATTTTGTTGAGGGGTTTTAGCCACTGTACGATGCCTTACAACCCCATGATCCTTACAATATTAATTAAATAGGTGATTACAGAACTCAAGACCATTATCAGTCCTGAGCTTCTTAACCTTCCTTCTAGTTTGAGTCTCTACCATCATCTTCCACTCCTTGAACTTTGGCAAAAGTTTCATCCTTATGCTTTAAGAGAAACACCCAAACCTTCCGAGAGTAATCATCTATTATAAAAAGAAAGTACCTTGCACCACCAAGTGATGATGTTCTTGCTGGCCCCTACAAATCAGCATGGATATAGTCTAGAACACCTTGGGAAGTATGAGCACCCTTACTAACCTCACCTTATGGGACTTTCCCATAACATAGTTCTCATAAAACCCAATATCATAACTGTTCAAGTCATCTACTAACTGTTGTTTGTTTAACTCATATAAACCTTGAGTACTTATATGACCCAATCTTCTGTGCCACAGAATGGCAGGTGCATTTTCCTTTGACTCTGCAGCATTAGCTGCCCCTACCTTTGCCTTCCTATCTAACACATAAGTGTTATTTTGCTTTCTTGTCCCAGATAGCAAACACATTGCTCCTTTTATGACTTTGGCTTTCCCATTCTTTAAGCTCACTACATGGCCATTACCTTCAAAAGTACCTAGTGAGATAAGGTTCCTTTTTAAACTGGGAATATATCTCACCTCATGAAGAGTGACATCAGTGTCGGAGGCCAATCTCAACTCCACTGTTCCTAGTCCTTGTATTTCACAAGGCCTATAATCACCTAGTTGAACCACACCCCTTGAACCCATCTTTAATTCTTTAAAGAAATCTTGTCTAGGAGTCATATGGTATGAACAACCCGAGTCAAGAATCCAGTCATCACTACTTCCAGCCTTTGACACCATCAATACATCTGAACTTTCATACCCTTCAGACTCAGCATTAGGTGAGTGAGGGCCTGAGCTCGTCGTGTAACTTGTCTCACCTTTCTTCCTTTTGAATCTGTCAGGACAATCTTTCTTTATGTGCTTCTCAGACTGGCAGACGAAACACCTTCTTTTGGCCCTTGATTTGGATCTTGCTTGTGGTCTTGACTTCTAGTTTCTTTGGTCTGTTCTTCCCCTTACATTGTCACACCCTCAAAATCCGCGAGCGGGGTTTTACCGCGAGGCGCGTGACATACCAGGATCTCAGTCATTAGTTACCAAGAACGACTCTATATGATTAATAAACAAAACCAGAGTTAACGTTTAAACTACTGCGGAAGCGTTTTTAAAAACAGGAAACCCAAAACAAGTAGTATGTAAAGAGAATGCGCAAAACATACGCGCCCCAAACACAAATGTTTAATATGAAAATAATCCCAAATTTGTAAAAAACAAATGTAGACAACTCAACGATGCTGGTGTGCGTGCTCCTAGGCAACTGGCAACCTTAACCTGAGAATAACATACTAAACAAGTCAACACATGGTTGGTGAGTTCAAGAGTTTGCGTTAAAATATAAACCAATCAACAGTTTCCAGAGCATAAGTAGTGTATTGCAATAGATAGCTAGTCTATTAACATAAAAATATTAATCATAGTGATTTCGCGATCGAAGCTGACTGTGTTACGTTTGTTGCCTCCCGTCACGACTTACCAGGTCGTGACGAATATGTGTTAGGACAAAATTGCACCCGTTTGACCTCGAGTCGCACAGGTGGGGCTCGTCAGACCCAGTAGTACTACCCAAAATTTCTCCGCTAGTCAATATTAACAATCCGAAAGTGTGAGGACTTTTCCATGGTAAACAGTACTATATCAATATTATACACACTCATATATAAAAGCGTTTGTGATCAACAGTATGCTATCTCCCCAAAAGAGATTATGTAAAATGAGTGGGGCAAGAACTCACCTGATACGCGCAAGAATTAACTTAGAGCTTAACTTGAAAGAAAGAGGGAAAAACAACCTTCAAAGGTCACCTAGAATACAAGAGTACATAAGCACGTGTACACAAAATCAACATGAAACCCTAAGTGCTCTACAAACCAAGGAACTCAAGGTTTTAGAAAGACAAGACACATTTGACCCAGTTGACCCGTTTGACCCGTTGGTGACATTATAGGTGATAACTCGTTAATACTAACACAACAGCATATCATACATGTTCACATACAACTTGATTACATATAGCACTTCATTTACCACATGTACCAACTAGATCATCACACAACTAGATATCATACAAGTCATGCGAAACTAACTATTATCATGCTCATAACATCCAAAATGTTCATTCTTAATCAATCATCAATCCACAAAAGTCCTAGCTTACCTATATAACTCATACCATGATTTTCCACTAACAGGCCAAAACAGGTAACAACCCAAATCAACATTCATACAACATAAACAACACATTTAGTCACCCTAGAAACCATCCATGAACACACTAGCATGATCCTAATATCCCAAACATGCTCAAATCATCCAATTCAAGGATTTGCACAATTAAAGTTTCCCTTTGGGAAAGTTCATCCCAAATTCATCAAACTCACACTACATTCATAAATTCATCAATTATATACCAATTCAAGTCCACGACAACATCTAAACATGATCAACAACACCTAATCATGATGATTCATCAACATTCAACACCAAAAGTTACTATTTTTAGCAATGTATGATCTATAACACATCTTCTTGATTTTCAATTGTTCATATCATCAACCTAGCATCTAATCATCATCACAAACACATCCATAACATTCATACATCATCAAATCATCAATTCATGCAAAATAAAGTTACTATTATTAGTAACCTATGAACAACGTATCAAAATCATAGCTTTCTTGCATAACCGACGTTAACTAGCATATATACAATCCAACTAACATAATAACAACATCAAACAACCAACATTCAACATCCAATTTGATCCAACATCGCCTCAAACTCTCGGCCAAGATGATCATATGAACAAACAACCAAAATCCAAACTTTCTTGCATAATCAACGTTAACTAGCATCAATACAACCTAACTAACATCATAACATCACCAAACAACCAAGAATTAACATTCAATTGCAGATTTTCGAACTAGGGTTCGGCCACCATGAAAAACCATCAAAAACATATAAAAATCTAACCTTTAAACGTGTAATGGCTTGCAATTGATGATTCTAACTTGTTGTATGCCTTGTAATCGATCAAATTCGAAGGTGATTGCTTGTTCTTGGGCTGAATTCGAAGAGGAGAGGGAGAGAGGAGGTCGATCGCGCCGTAGGGTGGGATTAGGGTTGGAGTTTTTGTTTTATTAATTTAATTTTGCATAAATACCCTTTAAACCCTGCATTTTGTATTTTATAAAGATTAGGCTTTTTGAATAGTTTTTTTAAATAGTTTTTAACTACTAAACACAATTATTATTAATCACAAATAACAATCATGCATAATTCCCATTTATCACAAAACACACGAAATAATATGCACGTTTTCACGTTACGCGATAAAATTACAGTTAACATTTAAATCAAGCATAACTTAATAATCACATAGTAATTATTTGTTTAACATTATTAATATTATTAAGTCACCAACGTTCAACGACAACTAGTGTGTGCTCCCGACACGTGTATGCAAGACTTAACGGAACTAACGGAGTTTGGTAACGGAAAATTACCGGATGTCACATACATTTAGCCCCTCAACACCTTCATCCTTCACTTCAGACATCTTCTGAAGTTCTTTTGAATTCATTGCAGCAATGGCTTCATCCATAGACAAAGTATCCCTCCCAAACATTAAGGTATCCACAAAGTGTTGATACACTTATGGCAACGAGGCCAAGAATAGAATAGCTCTGTCTTCCTCATCTATTGTTACCTCAATGTTTTCCAAGTCCAAGATCAACTTATTGAACTCATCAATGTGATCTTCAGGGGATTTACCTGCGTTCATCTGGAAGGTGTATAATCTTTTCTTAAGATACAATCGATTAGCCAACGACTTTGTCATATACAACCCTTCAAGTTTGGTCCATACACCAGTCGCAGTGGTTTCTTTGGAAACCTCTCGAAGAACAAGATCCCCAAGACATAAGATTATTGCACTATGTGCCTTCTCAACCATATCCTTCCACTTCTCTTGAATCTCTTTCTTCTTTTCATTAGACGCTCCATCAGGTACCTTTGCTTGACCTCCTGCCAATACCTCTACTAGACCCTGATGCACAAGAAGCGCTCTCATCTTCAATCGCCAGAGACTGAACTCATTTTCCCCATCAAACTTCTCCAAATAAAACTTCATAGTCACCATCGTTGCCTTCAATCAACTGATTGTGTACACACTGATGGATCAATTGATGAATTATATCAAATTGGGTTGAGCCATAGCTCTGATACCAATTTTAGAATTCTAACTTCGATATCCAATTTGATAGAACGAAATTAGAGTTTACACAAATGAAAGATCAATGAAAATGATAATCTCTGATTGAACTAGCACTAATCACATGAACTGATTACAATGAAGAAGATAATCTCAACTCACTCTACTCAACGGTTTATTAACAAGAATTAACGACCTAACCAAACACTTGACACATAACACCCCTAACTATCAAGAATGACACATTACACCCCTTTAACTAATATACAGCGGAAGAACACTTAAGCTTCGGAAGAAAACCAAGTCACAGCGGACATTGAAAGCCTACAGCAGACAAAGCTAAAGCACAATATACTCCAACAGAACCATCCCAAATCGTTACTATTGTCGAGCATGATATTAGACAAGCAATTTAAGCTCTCCATGACCATCTAAACTATCCTCTGCATATCAGTTTCTTGTGTTTTGAATTCAAAGCATCTGAAACAATCTCTAATTGTTAATATGAACACCGAATCTTCTCAATCCCGTCACAGACAGCATTATAGATATCAAAGGCCATGATACACCGATCATAAACCTCCTAAAAAACCTTATCTAAAGGCGGTTTTTCTTTAAAAGAATATGCAGTATGCTTTGAGATAATGTCCATAAAATCTTGATGACAGACAATAAAGAATATGTAATTCAAGCAGATTGTTAAAGACCAATGACTCATCTCACATGATCACTCATAATGAATATGTAATTCAAGCAGATTGTTAAAGACCAAACATGGGAATTCAATCCAAAATAGTATGATAAGTGAGAGAACCATTTGATCTATAAATCTACAAACCCCACATCAGTAGTTGTCCATACAACCGATGTGAGACAAGTCGCATACATTATAATAGTGTCAATACATAACACAGATTCATACCAAAAATCCCAAAAATTATACAAATTAACAATGTGAAATTGAATCAATTTTGTAACTGTAAGATCATGATTACTACTAAACCAAGATCTTACAAATTCAATTCATACAATGCAAGTTTCACCCCCTTCAAGATAAGATCTCAGTTTTAGTGGCACTTTCATCAAGGGGAATAATATTTAACAACACTAATCGTTCATTATGTAGGTTGGACAATGAAAACACAAACCATCTGCTTGTCTCATGTATCTTTGCAAGATCAATATGGTGGCAGGTATGTAGATGGTGCAAGGTTCTGATACCGTCTAGCTTTAGCTCTATAAAGGACTGCTTAACAATAGTGGCAGAGATGGAGATACCCGAACCCAAGAAGAAGCTAATACATGCGATTTTTCCTGGCAACAATGTGGAACATCTGGATAACCCGTAATGAAAAGGTGTTTCTATGCAAGGTGGTTTCCGAGTTCAGATGCGCTTTTAGGATCAAGGAAGACTCATTCATGTGGTGGCATACAAAGCAAGAAAACAAGTGCAGGACCGGTTAAGGGATGGTCAATACAATCAGTCTCACAATGAGGAGAGTGTTAGAACACTTAACAGATCAAATGGGGAACCAGGTGTATGTAAATAATACTAAAAACACAAGTAAATAAGACAAAACTAAGAACAAGAACAGAGTAATATGGTTTTCAAGAATGCTGTATATTGCTCTCAAGTTCTTTTATAAGTGTTACAAAGCATAAAAAGAAATACAAGGACCTGAGATACTTTATACTACATCCTACAGCCGGCCATACTTTGAAGGCCAGCTGAAAACACTAATCTAGATAACAAGATCAATGTAAAGTCAAAAGGTAGATTGCCTTTTGACTAGTGACTATGACATGCCATAGCTCACATCCTAATATATTATAAAAGGATAAAAGGTACAAAGTAGGAAGTTACAGACTCAAGACCATAATCTACAAGTTACTAAAACATGGACCTTTTCATCAACTTGTATAAGTTGGTGAGTCATCAGAGTTGTAGCGGAAAGTAAGCCAGCTTTATGGAAAAGTAGATTAGAGAAAGCATGTCCTCTCTGTCTTCAGAAGAAATCAGTCTTCACTTTATTGGCTTCGAAAGACTTTGTCTTTGAAGCTTCGAAAGATTTCATCTTTGGCTTCGGAAGATTTGGTCTTTGGCTTCGGAAGATTTTACACTTGGAATAATTTTTGTGATTAGTGTAAAACTTATGAAGTAACTTCTACCTTGCACATCAGTGCATGCATGCAGGAAGCTCCTTGGTTGTTTTGGCTTCTTTGGTTGTATCAGCCTTCTAATATAACCTTACAAACTCCCCCTAGGCTGATGCTAACAAAACAGAGAAGTTATTCACATGTTGACAGTCCTCATTAGGATCAAGACCATACCTTTCTTCATCATCTGGTTAGGATCCTTCAGACTCTCATAATATCTTCTCATGTCATGGAGATCATGTAGAGGAAGATCAAGCATGTCTTGCCAGAAATAGACATCTGACCTCCTTGATCTCTGATGACATACCACCTATCTTGATCTCTGATGACATACCACCTATCTGATTAGCAGTAAAAGTCCAGGACAAGATAGGTCTTCTAGTTGCAAAAAGGCTCTACTTGAGTTAAAGTTGGTTGAGCCCTCTTCTTGCACTAACCTCAATGAGGCTCGGACTCATCCTGAGGTTGTAGAGGTGGATGCCTTGATCTTCTTCTTGGAGAATGAAGAGGACCCTGCTGTGGATCCGAAGATGAAGTGGCTGAGATTCAGCTTTAGGTCCAGGTTGTGTTGTCACAGAGGGTTTAACCTTTACCTCCACTTCAGGTTCAGCTGGACTTGGTGGAGAATGCAAGTCAACAAGCTCTTCCTTTTTAATCTTCTGCTTGATCACCTTGATGTGCTCATCCATAGTGGATAGAGACATTGGATCAATCCTTCTTCTGGAGAATCCATACAGCTTCAAGAAGCTCATCATCCTTTGTCTGTCAGCAGACTTCTTTTGGCTCTTTTGGATGATGGCTCTTGACTTTGCAGCTTCTTCCTTTAGTTTTCTCTTAGCAGCCTTTTGTTCCTTGATGACTTATTGCTCCAGCTGCTTGAGATACTCAAATTCAACATACTCATATGATAAAGGAAGAAGTTTAGATGACTGATAGAGTCCTGTGGCACTCAGGTAGCTGATCATGTTCAGTATATCAGCTTCCTTGTCTACCTTAGGTTGTGCAGTTGCCACAGCCTTTGTCTCAGGACTTTCCTGAACTGGGGAGAGGGTAGGAGCATGCTGGTAGAGCCTTTTCTATCTCCTTTCTTCCATGTTTTTAAGGAGCAATGTTGCATCCTCTGCCTCCTTTCTCTCATTGTACAACTCCTTGTCAGTCAGTTCATTCAGTTCATCTAAGGAGAGAGAGAGAGTAGTTCATCCACATTGTAATTTCTGGTCCTCAAGTAGTTTATCCTGGCTGCCCTTAACTCATCATCCTGAGTATTTGGCCTGGGGGCAGCCCTGATGGCAGCTTCCATGAAGCCTGGAGACCTTTTGAACTTTCTCCCCTTAGCTTTCTCTTCCTCTCTCTTTCCTCCTCCTTAATCTCCTCAGAAGTCAGTTTCCTTTTCCCTTTGTCACTCACAGGCCTTGGTGACTCAGGGTGGAGAGAGCTTTGGGCTTTATTACTTGATTCAGCAGTCAAGCTCTGGCCAGAGAGAGGTTGTGAAGCACCTTCACCAGCTGGTGCCTCAATGAGGGTAATGGGTGCTGATGAAGTTCCTGTCTCAAAGTTCACAGGTTCAACTTCTGGGCCTTCAGTCAAGGCTTTTTCTTCAAAGCTAATCTTAGGGTCCACCTCAACATCCAGTTGACCAAAAGTCTTACCTGCTAGCCTCTGTCTATATAGTCTTGACCTCAGCTTGTATTCTTCAAACATCCTTTCTTGAATCCTATCTGCTAATCTTGTAGCTTGTCTGTTTTGGCTTGGGTTGACAAGTGGAAGATCAATCAGATGTATGCTCTCATAGAAGCTCAGGTTGAAAAAGTTGAAAATTTCCTATTGACCCTGAGATCAAGAGATGACTAGAGCTCTTCTATTAGTGTCATAGCTCCATCCCATGATTGGATTCTCAGAGTGAGGAGATGGGGTAGGCATAGCTCTGGGAATACCCTCATCAAACAAACTTTGTATGAGTGAGTCCATATCCATGTAGACTTGAGGAGGTTGCTGAGTATGGACCATTGCAAGTGAGGGTGGTGAATCCTCAAAGTCCATACTCTATGAAGAACTCCTAGGTTCCGTGATTGTTTGGACTTTCTCCTCCTTTTTGGTAGCATCACCTTCTTGCATAGGTGAGCTTGGGATTGGGTTTGTCATATCCACAGGTTCTTGTGGACCTGGTTGAGTTCTCCTGAGTGGTCTCTCAGCTAACTTGCCCTTGGGATTGGTGATCTCAAGTTGCTGGTCATTGACCCTCCTTTGTAAGAAAGTCACCTGAGATTCCAGGTGACTTATCTTTGAAACTAAATAGGTGCATGTTTTTGTCAGCTTTTGCACCTTTAGTTTCAGACTCCCCTCATCTTCATCAGAAGAATCATGAGGGGATGAGAGAATAGGACCAAGGTCTTCTTCCTTATCACCACCACTTTGTTCTTGGCTGCTGGATTTCCCCTGCACCATGACAGCTTAAAGTGAAGTGTCAATGGGCTGGGTTGCAATGGTTGAGGTCTTAATGATGTAGTCACTTGCTGAAGTGAGAGCCTCTTCCATATGAACCTCCTGAATAGGTTCAGGGAGATCCACTCTGTAGTAGGTGGATGATGTGGGCTAAACATAAGAGAAACATGAGTACTCATATCTCCTTGAGCAGGGGTGGGAGAGAGAAGACTCATGATACTCACTGAAGCCCATGTCTTCATCATCATAGAATTCAAGGTTTGGGATTGGTTGGTTTAGATCAAGAGGCTGGGGATGGTAACTGTCCCCTGAAGGTTGTTCACTAGAGTTTTAAGACTCTGAGTGAAGGCTTAAGGCTGTGGGGGTTATGAGCTCATTAGGATGAGCATGAGGAACCTCAGCACTAATCATTGGTGAGATGGGAGTGGTACGCTCCTCAAGATAAGTGGGAGCTCCAGTGTCCACTTTCTCCTGTATGGGTGATGATATAGGGGCCTGCACAAACTGAGTAGCATATACAGGGGTTTGTTTGGATTTTCTTTGGTAGGTGATGGTTATTTTTGGCTGTATAGGTGGTTGGGAAGTAGAAGGTGTGGGTTCAATACTAGCTGGTGTTGCTAGATTGTCACCTTGAGCAACGAGCTCTAATATTTTTGGGACAAGGGCTGTTTCTACCCCTGAGAAGCCAACAGTTGGCTTCCTCATAGTCTTGATCGGGCTTCATCTGTCCTATTAAGAAACCCAAGCCTCATTGGTCTTGGGCTTATCAAAGTGATTTGAAGACAATGTAACAGTAATTGATCCTATGTTTAACTTTTGAGGATCATCAGCTGCTGTAGATGAAGAACTTTCAGTCACTTGGTCTTCCTTCATTTTTCACACCATCTTTGAAGGATTAGACTTGACCTTCAATACTTTGGAAGTTTTGACAACTTCGGAAGTTTTGGAGACTGGACCTACAGAAGATCTTGCTTTCACTGCAGCAGGCTTCGGTACTTCGGAAGCATTCCTTTCTTCCGAGACCAATTTTTCTTCCAAAGGCAAGTTTTCAATTGTCTTCTTTTTCACCTTGGAGCTTTCGAAGGGAAGATTTTCCTTCCGAAGCTAGTTTTTCTTTCTACTTCTTAGAAGTTTTCTCTTTGATCATGTGAATAGTACTTTTAGGATTGTAGATGCAATCCTTAGCAAGATGAGAAGTACTACCACGTATGATGCAATCCATTTGCTTCATTCTGAGAGTCTTTTTTTGAGAGAAAGACTAAACTTGATCACTTTCCACCTCTATCTTCATCTTCACAGATAATGCAACAAGCTTCTTAGGGTGAGGCTTGCTCTTGGAACTGGATGGTTCAGGTTGTGTAGCAGTGGTACACAGCTGATCAGCCTTCTTCTCTTTGCTGGAATGAGTTGGACATGAACTAGAACTCCTGGTACTAGAGTTTATAGTTGAGTCTTCAGCCTTCACCACTTCAAATCCTGCAGAGATAAACACTTGTTTCTGCTTAGAGTTGAAAGTGGCCTTGATCTCTTGAGCCTTCTTTGATTTTCTCGTTGCTTTCCTGATCAAGTTCTTCCTCTTAGACTTGGTCATCCCAGATTCTTTTCTCTCCTCAGGAGAATAGACCCTTCTTAGGGTGATATTCTTTAATCTTCTCAAAATCATCCTTCACTACCTCCTCTTCATCCTCTTCATCTATGGGATCTATGAGGGGAAGCTTATCTTCACAAGTTCCACACCTTAAAGATCTTACAGACAATAGAGTGTGTGGAGGAGCTATCTCAGTAGATCCTAGTCCCTGCTTATTTTGATAACAAACTTTTGCATGCAAGGATGATGATATCATGTTCTTGAAGGTCTCTTCTTCGAGAACACATTTTTCTGCCCTGGCTTTGCTGATCACAAGCTCAACCTGTCATTCAGTTAACTTAGTGATGAGATCTTTTATCTGAGTCTAGTAGTTGGTATGTTCATGCTTAAGAGTTGAAATGGTTTTCTCTAAATCTTCCGAGACTTAATTGCTTTCCGAAGAAAATTGTCCTTCAAATACATGTAAGTAATTAGAAGCATATTTAAGCTTCGGAAGATATCTCAGAATTTCTTCCGAAGGTAAATTTCTTATAAGTAGTTATTTGACTTGAAGACATAATGTTCTTCCAAAGACAACTTGAAGTCTTTTATTTTAAGTTTGTAATCATTTTCAGCTCTTTTAAAATCAGCTTTTAAATTGTTTAATGACTCATGATC
The DNA here is from genome assembly GCA_025506505.1 of Flaveria sonorensis. Lineage (NCBI taxonomy): Eukaryota > Viridiplantae > Streptophyta > Magnoliopsida > Asterales > Asteraceae > Flaveria > Flaveria sonorensis. Next base: position 9,400,188 of record CM046424.1, read on the forward strand.
AGTTCTCATCTCTAAGCTATAGGACCTATATCTATTAACTTTAGCAATACATTCAGGTGTACAAAGATGTTCCAATACCTTGGCTTCTTCATGATCTATCATCAGTGTTTGGTTTGGAGATGCATCCTCAACCTGAAAGCTCCAGTCAAACCCTTCTTCTTCAACAGCAACTGCAGCTTGCTGCTTGGGCTTCTCATTCTGGGGAGCTCCACAGTGTAGTTTGGTCTAGTTTGTGCTTGGCCACTACTTGTTCTTGGTGCCTTGCACTCTCTAGAAAAGTTTCCCATTTGGTTACAGTTGTAACACTTCACTTTGCTTTTGTCTAGTCCAAACTTTCCACTGGTTGTATTGCTAGGAAATTTCCTCCCTGTCCTCTTGTAAAATTTTTTGGCTCTGTGAGTGAGAAGAGCCATCTACTGGACTATTTCCATGTAGTCCAGATCATCTGGATGGATACAGTCCAGGTCTTCAAGGGTAAAGAGAAAGTTGCATGTGCTTTTATCAGTAGACATAAAGGCTTGTGAAGAGCTTGTCTCTTGGAATGGGCTTCCTTGGATGTAGCTCTCACTTGGTGTCTCCCGGAAGGTGATAAAAGGATTCTTTTGTGAGTTGTCAGGGTAGTAGATGAGATGATGATGTGGTTCTTTGCAATCCCTTTCAACCACATGAAGGGCTAAACTCTGCTGATTGTTGGAGTTACCAGATGGATTTTGCATGTTCATCTCCATCTGGTAGCCACTGAGGATACCATACAACTCAGTGAGAGTAAGGGTCTTGAGGTTCTTAGTCCTTTTAATGACCACACAATAGTGTGTCCATTGTCTGGGAAGAGAGAACATGAACTTCCTCACAATGTCCCTGTTCTCAAGAGTTACTCCGACATCCATTAGAGTATCCACAATCTCAACATACCACTACCAGTAATAGCTGAAGAGGTGGATGGTACATGAGGTCTATAGACAACAGATCCCCACATCCTGGAGTCTTGAGACTTGATGAAGCCTTCCTCTCTTTGGCACCAAGTATCAAAGTCATCAGGAGTGATCAGTGGAGACTTTGTCATAGTACCGGTTTCCATATCAGCCTTTGTGATAGCTGCCATTTGAGTTGTTAAGTGTTTTGTGAAACTGAAGGGATTTAAGATGGTGAGATCTTACAATCAAGAGCCTGGAAAAGCTCTGATACCAATTGCAGGTCCGGTTAAGGGATGGTCAATACAATCAGTCTCATAATAAGGAGAGTGTTAGAACACTTAATAAATCAAATGGTAAACCGGGTTTATGTAAATGATACTAAGAACACAAGTAAATGAGACAGAACTAAGAACAAGAACAGAATGAACTGAAGACCAGAAAAGTAATAGGTTTGTGATAGAGGTGTTCAATTTATGGTTTAATAATATGTCACGCTTTGCCGTTAAAAAAAAAGTAATAGGTAACTGTTGTTTTTCATCCTTTAACTTCTGGTCCCTTCAAATCAAAAAATATGTTTGCATGTTTTATCTCTAATCATCTGCCATTGGGAAGCCACATAAATAGTTAGAACAAGCCATTAAAAGAGTAAAGTGCTATAAAAAGATGGGTATGTGTGCAATTTGTAAAACCAAACAGTTATGTGGCTAGAATAAGAAAACTAAAACTATAGTATTGATGCTAACTTCAAATTATTTTATAGATAATATCCAAAGGTTTAGCTTACTTGAGAATGAGTAAAAACAATCTTCATCTTCATCTTTATAATTGAACTAAATATTATAATTTAAAGTATTATAAATAATATAATATATAATATAGTGAATTAAATATTTTATACCATTAAATAATCTATTAATAATATGTAGTAATTAGAAAAAGATTATTAAATGATGGGCAAAATAGGAAAAATTGCATAAAACACTTGTACCTAATGCTTAAAAAGTTGTATTAGGTGTCTTAATTATTTTTTATAAAATTACACCTGTGTCCTAAAGTTTTGCATTGTATAATATTATAGATATACATAAAAGATGAATTTATGTAATTTACTTAAATTTTATTTTAAACCAGATTTTAGAGCTGCAAAGGAACCAAACATGCGACAAACTGTTCGGTGAGAAGTTAATTTATGTTCTTTCGTTTAATAAATGAATGAACACGAACAAGAAATTGTATTCGCTAAGTTAAATTCGACATGAACATAGGCCGCGTTTGTTCATTATGTTCGTGAACGTTCGATAGTTGTTCGTTTATATTAAGTTGTGTTTGTTCATTTAAAGATTCCGTATTTTTATATTATGGGTTTTCATTTTTAAAAACACGAAATTTTAGTCATGCTAAATGTCTCTGCCAACATCCTCCATTTGATCATTTTCAATTTCAGTTTATGCTAAACCCTAAAAAACTTCTTATTAAGTTTTGTATCAGAATATATATTTATAATAATCATGTCAAATATATTTGGGTAATTATGTTAAGCTTGTGTTAAAGTTGACAAACTTTCCTTTGTATTCTATTATATTCATAAACATGTCTATATCCATGAACATTTATCTGTGTTTGTTGTCTTTGTTTGAGTTCAGTTATGTTCGGTAAGTGTTCATGAACAGTTCACGAACAGTCCATTTCTTTAGTGATCAAACGCAAACAAGAAATCTCGTTTGATAAGTATTTGTGAGCGGTTAATAAACAACTTTAACGAACACAAACAAAATCTTATTCATGTTCGTTTCATTCATTTACAGCCCTACCAACCGGCGGAGTAACTAAATTTTCTAGCAATTACATAAAAGATTTAATCATATATATATATATATATATATATATATATATATATATATATATATATATATATATATATATATATAATATATATATATATATATATATATTTACTTGCTACTTACTTATTTTCCCCAAAATCTCCTTTCATCTCATACTCGCCTGAATGCCCTGATCTCCACACACACAGGACCTAATTACCTTACGCTAGATCATGTTCAGTTTTCTCATGAGAACGATGCTTCTGACTTATCAGTATGAAGCGGACAGTTTCAGAGGTCTCGATTCGCCTCCAACAAGGTTCGTTCGTGTGCTTATATACTTGAAATTATGAAATTCCCTTAGCAGGTTGAATCTGTATCCATCGATGGTAGATAATGACCAAAAATTGCTAATGAATGTCGGTTAAATTATGAAATTCCCTTAGCAGGTTGAATCTGTATCCATCGAGGTAGATAATGATTGCTAATGAATGTCGGTTAATGTGACTTTTATTATGTTAACTTTTTTTCTGATGTTTATTCATGTCAAAAAGAGTCGTAAATCATATATAGGTGATGATCGGGAATATCGTGAACTGTTAACTCTAAATGAGTTCAGTTGAATTTACATAATCATGAACTGAATTTCCTCATGTTTGCTTGACATTTAATTGCTGAAAGAATTTTCTGATATTCTAGGCGGTTCTAATTTATACTTTAGAAGTAATCGTGATATAAGTAGCAGTTTTGAGAGCTTTATCAACTTAGTGTTGGAGTTTTCCTGGTTAATGTGTTTATGTGATGTTGTGGCCTCTTATTTGGTCGAGATTCTGTTTTGAGCTGATTAATGGCGTATTTGTGAGATTATGTATATTCATCTAATTAAGTAACATGTCGGTCTTTTATGTTTACAGGCTATCAGTTCATAAAAGTTGTATGATGATCGTGCTTCAATCTTGACCGTTGGTTCTTCGATCTTAACCATTGGCTCTTCAATCTTGGCCGTTGGTTCTTCAATCTTGACGTTTGGTTCATCTTCATTCTTTTATGTTTACAGACTATCATTTCATAAAAGTTGTATGATGACCGTGCTCTAGGTTTTGGCCTCATGCAAAGGAATACACGTGATCATAAATAAAATCACCTTGATTACTTACTAAAATCAAGTGTATCAGGGCTGTGTTTGTCCATGTAATTATTTACTCCTATGGTGTTTTGTCCGTGTAGAATTCAATGATTTGCTGGATGTTGCATGAAAAGAAAGATCATGAGATTGTTGGTCATTAGTTGACAGGATAAGAATATAGAGATAAGCAGATTTTTAGCGTAATAAAGGACATCAGTCATGAGTTAAGTTGCAAATCTCTTGATTACTATGAAACTTGCATTGGGGATTCGCTGTTTACGAGGGCAAGTGTATTAGAGATTGAGTCAGTAATTGGCCAATAATGAGTAGTGATAAAACTAGTATCATCATTTTAAGAAGTGTTATCAATGATATTTGATATTGATTAGGTGAATGATTAAATGATGAAGAGTATATGTTGAAATCTATATAGAAGTCCCAACTATCTTATAACACTAAGGAGTTATTACTATGATAAATATTCCAACTTCTTTGATTTTGATAAATATTCCAACTTCTTTGATTATGATTGTATTTAACTAAATCTAGTTAATAAGGTTTTTTTTTGTTTTTTTTTCATTTGCAACTAATGCACTCACCCTTTTTGCCACATGTACACTTCCATGAGTAATAAGAAAAATTTATAGAGTGAGATTAAGAGGTGCGAGTTAGTAGATAGGTTCATGATCTTGTACGTGGAAGAGTTATCTTATTATTTTAGTATGATGACCGGCAATCCTCTCGGCTAAATACTCAAGAGTTTTATAAATGTGGGAATAGGCCCAAAAAGTCACTGATCCAGTAATTCCATAATAATTCTTTTCTGGCCCATCATTAATTTGAAATCAAATCTTAGCAATCTTTTGTGTATAAAATCTCTAGGGTTTTCCTAAAGAGACATTCTTTCCTTGTTTCTCCTCCAAATCCCGTCTTTTGCCGTTCACTTATCAATTTAAGAGGTAAACGTGTTACAAAACCAAGTAAACCTTTCTAATCCATAGAATCATGAAGATCGAGGAAGAAAAGAGCATCCATGTGAAAAAGGAAGAGGGTGAAACAACGGAGAAAAATGATGATGAACCAAACATCAAGATCAAGGAACCAATGGTGAAGATTGAAAAGCCAGTGATTGAAGAACAAGCGGTCAAGATTGTGGAACCAACGATCAAGATAGAAGAAACAACGCTCAGTGCTGAAGAACCACGGTTGATATAGAAGAAACAAGAGGAGAGATGACTGAGAGGTAGGTCAATGCTCAATACAAATATTGGAAGAGTTCAACTCTATTTTTGTACGATTTGGTCATTTCACATGCATTTGAGTGGCCTTCACTCACGATCGAGTGGCTCCCTTCCTGGGTACAATCATTAGACGGACGTACCCTGTCCAAAAGGTTATCCTCAGGACCCATACATCATATGGTGAACCTAATTATCTAATTATCGCGCAAGTAAAACTTCCTCTATCGGATGATGATGCCTATGACGAAGAGTACAGTATCAGTGGTGATGACTTCAAGGTTTGAGATTTCTTACTATAAGTAGATTTGTTTTTTGGAGTATGCAATCATCTAACCTTTGAGTATTCCATCTACTTTTGCGATATTAATTTATGTGCTTATTGAAGTTTTTTGAGAAGGGGATAAATAATTTTTAATCATTTTGTACAAACATTTTAAGATCATTTACATGTTTAAATTCACAAACTCTTTTATTCTTATTTCTTTGAGAAGCTTAACTCTAATATTATTTAGTCCTTCCCTTGCACCTGAAAACATCTTCAATTGTCTATTAGTTTCTATTGTAAGATTTTAGAGTTCTCAAGTCTCAACAATAGATTTGATATCATGATGGTTAATGGGATAGAAAAGTAGGAAAATAATTTTACTAACAATGAATATTAAAGTGAATCTCAATAAGGTAAAACTGATTTGTTGTCTTGAGATGATACCGGTGATGGCCTCTTTAATCATATTTTATTATAGTTGTCCCTATTGAAGTCTCTAAGCGCCTTTTGCTTTCTTTTTTTGAATATATATCATTTTTCCTTCCTCATCTTGATAAATCAAGTTGCTAACACTATATCTGCCCCTCGTTCAGTCTCTTTTCTTGAATTCTGAAAACGTCATCTAATGAACTGGAAAATGGAAATTGTAAGCAAGAAGAATGTATGCCCCTCATCCGGTCCCTTTTTTTATATGATCGAGTTTCTTTTGCAGATAGAAGTCTTACAACAAATCCACCATGATGGAGAGGTGCATAGAGCTCGCCATATGCGTCATGATCCTTTTGTTATTGCTATCAAACCATTACGTTCAGAAGTCCATATATTTGATTGTAAGAATCATCCAGCTAAGCCTCCAATTGATGGCACAAGCTATCCTGATTTGATATTAACTGGCCACTGCAGTGAAGGATTTGGGTTATCATGGAATACAATAAATCAGGGTTTCTTACTAAGCGGATCTGATAGATGCCAAAATCTGCTTGTGGGACATTAATCAGACCCCGTTGAATAAAGCCATAGATGCTTTGCAAACATTCGAGGTACATTTCATTTGCATATTAATAAAAACTGTGCACGTGCTTTCTTACATAATACATATAGTTATTGGTTAACTACTTAATTTGCTGAAACGGGTATTGGTTGAATAAAGCTATAGATGCTTTGCAAACATTTGAGAAACATTTTATTAGCCTGTTGGTTATCTTTTAGTTCCTGATGATCTTCAATTAGGTGGACAAATATCTTTTGCTCTATTTTTTTTGCTAACTTTTCAATAGTCCATGGTTTAGGATTTCTAGGTTCTGTAATTGTTAATGAAGAAAGGAGATATACTTGGGACTACTCTAAATTGTTTGGCTATATAAATCAGTAAGGAAGCTGAGCTGATTGCTGACACTATACATTTTTACATGTCATGGAAGCACCGTAGAAGTTTATCAACACTCAACTAGCTAGCCTAATCAACATGAACATGTGTAGATTATGATGTGGTCTCTATTATCATCAGAGGTGGCAATTTATGTGTGCCCAAGCTCTAACCCCTTGCATTCCTTAACCGCCATTGCCATCGTTCATCTTGACGGACCTAAGCCTTCATCTTCCATTGTAATAGAATCCTAACATTGATTCCTCTCTTGTTGGTAGTTATATGTATTGTGTAGCACTATTATAGTCGGTAATATAGGTTTTATTCTCTTAGTGCTAATGTATCATGTTTAAGTAGGAGAATGATTTAGTGGTGGTATTATAAGAAGGGTACCAAAAAGTTATTATATAAATACCAAGGTTAGCGTATACATTCCTAACCAAGCATAAACATTATTGAAGACATTTTTGTACTATTCCTTGCGCTTTCTTGTTAAAAGAAAGCTAGGGGTTGTGGTTTCATCAAAAAGAGGAGGCAAGTAACTAAGAGTCGGATTCGATGAGATCACCCTTTTTTTTCTTTAAGAACAACTAAGGCAATAACAAATCAAAGGTTCTGAAGGTGTTGCAAATTATTACCTTTGTAGTTTGTATCTTTATGATTTTATAGACAAACACCCTTAGAACCAAACCACTAGGCACTTTTATGTATTTAGGTCAGAAAGCTGACACGTGACGGTAGAGCTTCTCGTAGCAAGGCCTGCGGTATTAGAACAAGCAAACAAATGTACCCAATAATACTTCACTTATAGCTTGCTATATAGTGGGTCTGGAGAGGGGGACTCAATGGTAGAAAAACAACGGATGGACAAGTACACCAAATGATGGCACCGACATTGTTGTCGAATTTGTGGCTGACGTGGGTGTAGATGATGTGATTAAAGGGGCTCGTTTTGGTGGTGATGTGCTTGTTGGTGAAAGGAGGTGAGCAGCGACATTGTAGCCGGAATGGGTTACTGCCGGAGGAAAAGTGGAAAACAATAATAGCAATATGGGGGAGGTTCCCATTAGGAAACAACGGTTCAGCATGACCCTACTTAAGCATGCATATTATGTTAGTGAAGACTTGGTGTGAAGCCTTGGAGCTTACGTTAGAAGAGCAAAAGGTCGTGGACTAGGGTGAGCTGAGGGGGGACATCGTAAGTGAGCGAATGTTTAATCCTAGTCAAACATAACTGTTCTAGGCGGGGTGGGCCGCCCACCTTCGAATGGTGTTGTTCCTACGAATTGTGAACGGATTCGCCTTTGACCTCTGGGCATGTTGGAACCGCATGAGTTCATCAGGATGGAGCTTGGTCCGCCAAATTCAACATAGGTTAGGTGCTATTGATAGAACATGGTAAGCCTATTCTTCTCCGTATGGAAGTGTTGCGGTATAAGACGGTAAAGACTGATTGATTATTCATTAAAATTGTGATTAACAAAATCTATCAATAAAATTCATCAACTTTTTTACCATCTTACATGGTATCAGAGCCTTAGGGTTCTTGTTACCTTTTCCTTCTCCGCCGCGCCACCATACAAAAAATCCCTAGATGTTGCCATCGCGTTCAAACCCTAGACAGGGCGCCACCTTATCCATTCTCTTTGCTTTTAGTTCTTTTACCTTTTCCGTTTTAAATAAAGATCCTTTTCGGTTTTAGATTCAAGCCACTTATCTTACATCTTTCTTCCCCATAAAACCTGTTTGCTCGTATCCCGTCTTTCTTGTTTCTTTTTTTTCCGTTTGTTCTTGACGGACCATGGTCCATTGCCATCACAGAACAACGCTTGGCCATGGTAATCGGACTTCGGTATGACGCACCACCGCATGATCACGGTCGCCAGGTGTCGTCGTGTTCCTTTTTTACCTTTTCGATTGGGATAACAATCACGTGATCATGTTGTTGCCGCCGCGCCGCTTACTAGACTACGTTCAGTCGCCGTGCCACCCTATGTAGAGTTTATAAAAAACCCTAAAATTTAAACTGGGCCTGTGGGCTCAACCCTTATAATAGTCAATACCAAACCTTAATAATAATATAGTCTAATAGTAGGCATATCGAGATGTAGGTAGAAGAAACCTCAAAAAGTGAAGGCTGAGCTATAGGTCACGTGTCCAGCACCTAGTTGGTGGCTGACAGGGCTTTTTTCTCCTTGTTATCATAAAGCAAAATTTGGTCAAATGAAATAGGTGGGCGGGTTCTTTTTCTACGACCCTTTTGATATGGTAGGCCCTGCCCAGGAGCCCTATCCCTTATGTTTAGGAGCGGATCTGCCCAAGAATGACCTAATAAGGAAAAGAAAACCTCAACCAGAACTACATTCCTTTGCGTGCGGATGTAGCTAAGTGTCTGACTCTATTGGTCATAGTTGCATGCTGTTGCGGCCGGGGGTGCTCGCGTGAACCAACCCAACAAACAGGGAAATGACGCCTCTCGGGGCATCTGAGAATGATTTGATCCGTATGAAGGTTCTCACGTACAGTTTCTTTCTTTATAGGGGGAAGGAGCCTGATATACATTGGTTTCCTGACACAGGGTCCAACAGCCCATCTCAATGCCCAACTCAGTCCACTCCTCCAACTCGAGCAGCCCATCAGGCAAATTTACTACCGTTTCTGAAGTGAGTTCCGCATCTGGTACACATTGGTTTCCTGACGCAGGGTCCAACAGCCATGTCACTCCGGATTTATCAAGTTTAGACAACTCCGAAGCATAATTTGGCAATGATGCCCTCCATGTTAGTGATGGTAACCCTCTTCCAATCTTTCATATCGGTTCATCTAAGATTTATTCCCCATATAAAACATTGCATCTATCCAATATACTGCATGTTCCAGAAATTAAAAAGAATTTACTTTCTGTTCAACGGTTTTGTCGTGATAATAACATTTATTTTGAATTTCACTCGTCTTATTTTCTTGTGAATGACAAATCTACACACACTACCCTCCTCACGGGCCTAAGTGATCAAGGTCTCTATTCCACTAGTCTTCCTAACCTCAACTTAATCCGGAAGACTGCTTTCACTGCTACTAAATCTTCCTCCAAAATCTGGCATCAATGACTTGGGCATCCACATCGTCGTGTTTTTCGTTCCATTATTTCTAATTGTTCTTTACCTGTTTCCACAAATTATTTCCATCATTATGCACCTCTTGTCAGTTGGGAAAATCTTCCAAACTTTCTTTGAATAATTCTACTTTTCATAGTAATAAAATTCTAGATTTAATATATTGTGATGTTTGGGGACCTGCACCGTCTTTATCATTTGATGGCCATCGATACTTTATGTTGTGTGTAGATCATCACTCACGTTATATGTAGATCTATCCATTAGCTTATAAATCTGATGTGTATTTGACTTTTAAATCTTTTGTCACAATGGTAGAACGCCAATTCAAACACTAAACTAAAGAATGTTCTTACCGATTGGGGAGGGGAATTTCGCAACTTATCCCCATATTTCTTTGAACTTGGCATCATTCACAGACATCTTATCCACACACAAGTGAACAAAATGGTGTGGTTGAGCGTCGTCATCGACATGTGGTGGAAACGGGACTTACTCTCCTTGCTCAATCATATCTTCCCCAATGTTTTTGGTACTTTGCTTTTGAGACGGTGGTATATCTTATCAATCGACTCCCGTCTCATGCCAATTCAAATAAATCTCCATTTGAATTTGTGTTTCATCGACATCCAGATTACTCATTCCTACGTGTTTTTGGCTGCCAATGTTTTTGTAACACCTACGAAATTTTCATATTATTTTTGACAATTAAATAATCATGGTTATGTTTCAAGCGTAACTTCATGACTAAGTTTTAGATAAAACTTAATGTTTAAGCCTTGAGATACGACTTAATAATAAGCTATGGATAAAACTTAACAATTAAGTATCGGATAAAACTTAATGCCTAAATTTTAGATAAAATTAGGATGAAACTTAACGGCTAAGTTTTGGATGAAACTTAATAGCTAAGACTTGATAAAATATAAAACTTAATGGTTAAGTTTTGAATAAAATATAAAACTTAATTGCTAAGTTTTGAACTAAATATTTAAGTTTGGATAAAACTTAATAAGTAAGAAATACTTAATGAGTAAAAAATATCCATGTATAAATAGATGCCTCTTGCTTCATTTCATTTCATAACCTTTTGATCGTCTTCCCTACTCTCACACAAGAAACTCTCTACTACTTTTTAAACACCATAAAGATAACCCGAGATTAGGTAACCGGTGTATATGCTCTAGACAACAAGTATAGAAGTTCTGATTTAATCAATGTGTTAGAGGCTCGTGACATAATCCTTAAGTTATTTCGAGGTTCAAAAACAAAAGCTTATCAAGTTTAGAGGCTCTGTTCAATTTACCAGGTGAATGCGTTTAATACTTTCAAAACATTCAAATGATTTCATTTTGCGAAAATGGCATTAGTACGTTAACCATGTTAATGCATTGAGGTATTCTGCTAAAACATTTAAACATGAAGTATATGTATGTTTGATCAAATTATATCCTGGGGATGGGTGAAAATCCCATATCGGGGCTGGTTCAGACTCGGTGCCGATCCGGAGAGTCCCGTAGTAAGACTACCTGAGCACCAATACCAGTATATATGGGGGGGGGGACTTCCAGTTGAAATAGACTGCTAAATGTGTGGTTTACCATTAATTTATGATTAACTGTTTATCGTTATTCATGTCGAAATATTTTTGTGTCAAATTAAATGTATTCACCAGCTTTTCGCTGATGTATTATTTTTAAATATTTTCAGGTAAACATGATTAAATATGTTTAGTCAGGTGTTAGTGCCGAATGGACTATGAATCCTAGGCATGGAAATCCTGTGATGAATATATTAGCAAGAATAGTGCTGGAAGGACTAAAGTTTCCTAGGCATAGACCTTGTGGCAAGTTTTGAATATCTGTCGTTAGACAGAAAGTTTTGTAAACATTGCGTTGAACAATGTTATGTAAAATTTTGGGTATTTAATCCTCAACGAATATATGAAAGTTTGTTTTTATAAATCATCAGATAAATTGTGAAATGATTCTCCGCTGCGTAAACGTCTTTCAAGACAAGCAAATAAAAGATGAACAATAACGCGTACCAATCGGTCGCACTCCCGGGGTGCCCTGAAACCGGGGTGTGACATCTGAGCCAGTAGATGGTAATGTATGGTACCTCGATAACAGGGCATCAAACCACATGACAGGAAGGAAGGAGTACTTCACTGAAGTAGACAGTAACACGGTGGGAAAAGTTAGATTCGGAGATAATTCATGTGTCCAAATAAAAGGGAAAGGTTCTATCCTATTCATAAGCAACAATGGTGAGAACCTGCTACTAAAAAATGTCTATTACATACCAAGCCTAAGGAACAACTTTGATAAGTTTGGGCCAAGTTACAGAGGCTGGATATGAAATATCGATGAAGGAGGATATACTTCGGATACTTGACAAAGAAGGAAGACTTATGATGAAGGTGTACCGAACTAATACTAGGTTATACAAGATTCATCTTAAGGTTCAAATACCACCATGCCTACACACCATGATTGATGACTCGACATGGTTATGGCACATGCACATGGGGCATAATCGCATATGAATCTTGAATCACTAAAGAAGCTCATAGCAAAGAATGTTGAACCAATCTTGACATTAAATGAAGTTTAGGGTCTATTTTGTAGTTTTTTTAAACTTACTATCTGGTTAAATAAAGGGATAAGTCTTGGTGATTTAAAGATTATCTCAAAAGGATATGAGATAAAGCCTAATTTGTAAGAGTTGATTAACTTGATGGACAAGGTTAGTTAGCTATAAGTATAGGTAGGTTTTTCTTTGATGGATGTAAGTTTTTTTCCTATCAATTAATTGGAGGAGTTCCAAAACTATTGCTGTGTTTTTTTCTGTTTTCGAATCTGGTATCAATTATACTACAATTGGTATCAGAGTTGTGTTCAGAAGGGACTTGGGTAGTTGATTCGAAGGTCTGGATCAATCACCAGATCTGAAAACAGGGTAGCAATACAAGAGGATATCAAAGCTTAAAACGATAGGGGAAGTTGTGCTGCAAAACGTGAACCAGAATGAGAAGCTGAATCTTCAATTTCAGTGCCCGACTCTAACAGCAAACAATTATCAAATCTGGTCTCTGAAAATTAAAGCGATTTTCAAGGCTCAAGGAATATGGGAGGTGATCGAACCAGGATCCAATGTCGATTCAAAGAAGGACAACTCGGCAATCGTATACCTGTATCAAGCACTCCCTGAGGATCTGATTCTATAAATTGCAAGCTGCGACACTGCCAAAGCAATCTGGTATTCAATAAAAACTCGCCATCTTGGAGCTGAACGAGTCATGGAGGCCCGGTTTCAATCATTGAAGACCGAGTTCGATACAATCAAGATGAAGGAAAATGAAACAGTAGATGATTTTGTGGCAAAGCTTTATAGGATTGCCTCTAAATCAGCCACACTTGGATCGGTCATTGATGAATCAACTTTGGTCAGGTCATTACTAATAAGCATGCCTGAAAATTTCTTGAATTTGGTGTCTACAATCGAACAGTTGGTGAACCTTAAAACTGTGAAGTTTCAGGAGGTTGTCGGGGACTGAAGGCCTATGAAGAAAGGGCATGTTTGAAGTCAAAAGGATCAAGCAACAATCAAAACCAATTGCTTCTTTCATATGAGGATTGGGAGGCAAAGAGGAGACTTGAAAAGGGATATGGCCGAGGTGGAGGGGGCAACACTACAACCCAAGGCCGAGGTCATGATCGTGGAAGATTTGGAGGCCTAGGGCGTGGAGTTGGCTGAGGTCAAGCTGCACAAAGTGGAACTTAAGTCTCATCAAACCAGAAGAAGGATCGTTCACAATTACAATGTTTCAGATGTGATGCTGTAGGAACCTTTGAGGTTATGAGGTTGATGCAACCAAAGGATACCAAAACAACCAAGTCATCCAACATGCACTAAGGAACAAAGAAAAACTAGCTTCGGAAGTTTTACACACTCAAGTAAAATGCTAAGTGTAAAATCTTCCGAAGCCAATGTACAGAAGAAACTACTGAGGAAACTTTACACTAAGTGTCAAGTCTTCCGAAGCCAAAGACTCAACTCTTCTGAAGGTTAAAGATGAAGTCTTCCGAAGCTCTCAAGACAAAGTCTTCCGAAGTTGAATAAAGATAAGTCTGATTACTTTAGAAGAGAGAGAAAAGACACTTCTTCTGTCAACTTTATCATAAAGCAACCTCCTGTCCGCTGCATGCTCCGGTGGTTCACCAACTATCATAAGTTGGTGAAACTTCCATGCTTTATGATAAAGTAGATAAGGTCTTTGTCTGCAAGTTTCTGTATTTGTTTCTTTTTTTTGGCTTTTTGTAATAGGAAAGTTAGTGAGCTATGGCCTGTCATAGTCACTAGTCAAAAGGCAATCTGCCTTTTGTCTTTAGGCTGATCTTGTTGTCTAGATTAGTCACATCCAACTGTCTTTTTGCATATTGACGGTTGTAGGTTTAGTATAAAGAGTCAAAGGTTCTTGTATTTCAAATAAGTGCAAACACCTGTAATAGAACCTAAGAAGCAATATACTACTTCCTTGAAAATTATTTCTTGTGTTTTTGCTCTTATTTTACTTGTGTTGTGCATTAGTTCTAAGTTCCCCATTTGAATTGTTAAGTGATCCTAAAGATCCTCCTAAGTGTGTTAACTAAGTGCAAAGTCCCTTTTTAACGGTCCTGCATTTGGTATCAGAGCATTCCAGGCTCTTGTTTGCAAGATCTCACCATCTTCAAAACCTCTTAGTAACACACATCACTTAACTCTTCAAATGGCAGCTATCTCCAAAGCTGATATGGAAACTGGAACAATGACAAAGTCCCCACTGATCACTCCTGAGGATTTTGACACTTGGTGTCAAAGAATGGAAGGCTTTATCAAGTCTCAAGATTCCAGGATGTGGGAGTCTGTTGTCAATGGACCTCATGTACCATGCACCTCTTCAGCTGCTGCTGGTGGTGGCATGATACCAAAGGAGAGGGCTGACTTTTCTGATGAAGACTGGAAAAGAATTGACATTGATCAGAAAGCCATGACAGCCCTCCAAACTGCTCTTCCAAACTCCATCTACAGAGGTTTCAAGAAGTGCAAGACCGCTAAACAGCTATGGGATGCACTGAAACTGATGTATGAGGGTTCAAATGAAGCCAAGGAGAACAAGAAGGATCTCCTGAAGCAGTAGTTTGAAAATTTCACCTTCAAGACAGGTGAAACCATGACTCAACAATACTTCAGGTATGTTGAGATTGTGGATACTCTGGCTGATGTTGGGGTAACTATTGAGAACAGGGATATTGTTAGGAAGTTCATGTCCTCTCTTCCAAGACAATGGATACACTACTGTGTGGTCATTAAGAGGACTGAAAACCTCAAGACCCTTACTCTCACTGAGTTGTATGGGATACTCAGTGGATACCAGATGGAGATGAATATGCAAAATTCATCTGGTAGCTCCAACACTCACCAGAGTTCAGCCCTTCAAGTGGTTGAAAGGGATAGCAGAGAACCACAACATCATCTCATCTGCTACCCTGAGACTTCACAAAAGGGTCCTTTCATCACCTTCCCGAAGACACCAAGAGAAGCTACATCCAAGGAAGTCCCTTCCAAGAGACAAACTCCTCTCAAGCCTTTGTTTCCACTGATGAAAGTTCAGGCAACTTTCTCTTTACTCTTGAAGACCTGGACTGTATCCATCCAGATGATCTGGAATATATGGAGATAGTCCAGCAGATGGCTCTTCTCACTCAAGAGCCCAGAAATTCTACAAGAGGACTGGGAGAAGGTTTCCTAGCAATGCTGCCAGTGGCAAGTTTGGGCTGGACAAGAGCAAAGTCAAGTGTTACAACTGTAACCAGATGGGACACTTTGCTAGAGAATGCAAGGCACCCAAATCAAATGGTGGCCAAGCCTCATCCAGGCCAAACTACACTGAAGGAGGGCACCAGAATGAGAAGCCAAGACAGCAAGCTGCAGTTGCTGTTGAAGAAGGAGGCTTTGACTGGAGCTTTCAAGCTGAAGATGCATCTCCAAACCAAGCACTCATGGCTGACCATGATGAAGCCAAGGTACTTGAACATCTTTGCTCTCCTGATGTATTGCTAAAGTAAACAGATACAGGTCCTACAACTTGGAAATGAGATCTGACATTGAGTCCTTAAATATTTTAAAGCTGATTTTAAAAGAGCTGAAAATGACTATAAACTTAAGATAGAAGATCTAGAAAAAACAGTTTCAACTCTTAAACATGAGCAAACAAATTACAGGACTCAAATTAAGGATCTCATTACCAAGTTGACTGAATGCCAGGCTGAGCTTGTGATCAGCAAAGCCAGAGCAGAAAAATGTGTTCTTGAAGAGGAAACCTTCAAGAACATGATATCCTCATCTCTGCATGCAAAAGTGTGTTATCAGAACAAGCAGGGACTGGGATCTAGTGAGATAGCTCCTCCACACTCTCTACTATCAGTTAGATCTCCAAGGTGTGGAACTGGTCAAGATGAGCTTCCATCCATAGACCCTAGTGATGAAGAGGATGAAGAGGAGAAGGTGAGGGATGACTCTGAGGTGAGTGAAGAGAGTAAATCCAAAAAGGGTCACCATGCTCCTAAGGAGGAAAAAGAAGCTGGTTTGAGCAAAACCAAAAGGAAGAACTTGATCAGAAGAGCAAAGAGAAGATCAAGAAAAGCTCAAGAGGTCAAGACCACCTTTGATCCCAAACAAAAACAAGTATTTGTCTCTGCAGGGTTCAAGGTGATAAAAGCTGAAGATCCTGCCAAGAATTCTAGTACCAAGAGTTCTACTTCAGCTTTAACTCACTCCAGCAACAACAAAAAGATTGATCAACTGTGTGTCACTGCTAAACAACCTGAACCATCCATTTCCTTAAGCAAGCTTCACCCTAAGAAGCCTGCTGCATCATCTGAAAAGGTGAAAGAGGAAAAGGAAAGTGTTCAAGCTTAGTCTTCTTTGGAAAAGAAGGCTCTTAGAAGAAAAGATATAGACTGTGTTATGTGTGGTAGTACCTCACATTTGGCTAAGGATTGTCAATACAATCCAAAGGGTACTATCCACATGATCAAGAAGAAAACTTCTGAGAGGAAGAAGAAACAAACAGCTTCGGAAGGAAAATCGGTTTCCTTCGAAAGCTCCAAAATGAAGAAAAAGGCAAATGAACCATTGTCTTCGGAAGGAAAATTGGTCTCGGAAGAAAGGAATGCTTCTGAAGTACTGAGGCCTGCTACAGTGAAAGCAAGATCTTCCAAAGGATCTGTCTCCAAAGCTTCCGAAGCCACAAAAGCTTCTGAAGCATTGAAGGTCAAGCCCAATCTTTCAAAGGTGGTGTGGAAGATGAAGGAAGACCATGTGGCTAAAAGTTCATCATCAGAAACAGCAAATGATCCCCAAAGCCTGAGCATAGGATCTATTACTGTTTTATTGCCTTTAACTCATTCTAATAAGCCCAAGACCAATGAGGTTTGGGTTTCCAAATGTAACTAAATCATCTCTTTTTGTGCAGGGACAACTAAAGACCAACAAAAATATCTGGATTGTTGATAGTGGCTGCTCCAGGCACATGACTGGAAATGAGTCCTTGCTTCAAAACTTTGAAAGGATTGATGGATGACTAGTTGGTTTTGGGGGAGATACAGGAGGGTACATTACTGGCAGGGGCAAGGTTACAAATGGTAAGCTCAGTATTGAGAAGGTAAACTTTGTCAAAGAGCTTGGATACAATCTTCTGAGTGTGTTCGAATTTTATGACCAAAAACATCATATGCTCTTTACTGAGCATGACTGCACTGTTCTCAAGCCTGGGGTTGACATTCCTCCTAAGCATATTTTGCTTAGAGCCCCAGGAGAGGAAACATGTACAAGATGGACTTGCAGGAAGCATCTCCATCTGGAGAGGTTTCTTGCTTTCTATCTAAAGCAAATAGTGATGAGTCTCTTCTTTGGCATAAGAGAATGTGCCATGTAAACTTTAAAAACATGAATAAACTGATTAAGAATGATTTGGTAACTGGAGTACCAAAGAAAGAGTTGATAAGTGATGACCACTGTGTTGCATGCCTGAAAGGGAAGCAACACAAAGTGTCTCACAAGCCAAAGGAAATGAACTCTATCACTACTCCCCTACACTTGTTACATATGGATCTGTTTGGACCCACCAGTGTAATGAGTCTAGGAAGGATCTCATACTGTTTAGTGATCACAGATGATTTCACAAGATTCACTTGGGTGTTTTTCCTTAGAACTAAGGATGAAACCTCTGAAATCTTGAAGAATTTCATTCTGAAAATTGAGAATCAATCTGATCACAAGGTCAAAATCATAAGATGTGATCAGGGAACCGAATTTAAAAACCAAATCCTTGATACATTTGTGATGAGAAGGGTATTTCAAGACAATATAGTGCTCCCAGGACTCCTCAGCAAAATGGTGTTGCTGAGAGGAGAAACAGGACACTTATTGAAGCTGCAAGAACTATGTTGTCTGACTCTAAGCTGCCCATCACCTTCTGGGCAGAGGCTGTCAACACAGCCTGCTATGTGCAGAACAGAGTTTTAGTAGTTAAGACACATGGTAAGACTCCTTATGAACTGTGGCACAAAAGGAGACCATTTATTGGTTTTCTCAGAACATTTGGATGTCCTTGCACCATCTTGAATACCAAAGATCAAATAGCTAAGTTTGCTGAGAAATCAGATGATGGACATTTTTTGGATACTCTTCTCAAGCCAAGGCTTATAGAGTATACAATCTCAGAACTAGAATCATTGAGGAGTCAGCCAATGTGACTTTCAATGAACACACACCCTGTGTGAAAGGTTCTGGTCCGGATTGGCTATTTGATCTTGATTTAGTTACCAACTGTTTTAACAAATCTTGTGAGAATGTTTCAGGATCTATGGATAACAGGTCAACAGAGGATCCTGACCCAAGATTTGAGCTGAGAAGACCAAACAAGAAGACTACTTCAGCTCCAATGGTGACTAACCCTGTCATTGAGGCTCCAATCAGCACAAGCATGACAAATACTGCTGATTCAACTGAATTACCCTCAAAGTCCAGTTCAGAGGCTCAGAATTCAGGTGAAGGAACCTCCAATGCAGGAGGAATGGATGGTGGTGACAGTGATCAAGAATTTCTTGATGCTGATAACCACTCCATTGAAGACAACATCAATGATGTCACACACTCATTGGATCAAGTTTCTCTTGATAAGTGTGCTGATGTGGTGGGGGATTCTTCTTTGCCAGATCAAAATTTCTCTAATCTTGATCTGTCCAACCAACTTGCTGTGATTCCTCAACTCAGGATCCACAAGTCACATCCCACCACAAACATCATTGGAAATGTTGACTCAGGGGTGAGAACAAGAGGACAAACTCATGATAGCCATGTTTGTCTACATTCTTGTTTCTTATCCCAAATTGAGCCTAAGAAAGTTGATGAGGCTCTAAAGGATGGAAGCTGGATTGAAGCAATGCAAGAAGAGTTGCTTCAAATCAAAAGACAGAAGGTGTGGAACTTGTGCCCTCTTCCTCAAGGGAAGACTGTCATAGGTACCAAGTGGGTATTTAGGAACAAGAAGGATGATAGAGGGATCATCATAAAAACAAGGCTAGACTGGTTGTCCAAGGATACACACAAGAAGAAGGAATTGATTATACTGATGTCTTTGCTCCTGTAGCAAGACTTGAAGCTGTAAGGATATTCCTGGCTTATGCTGCATCCAAGGATTTCAAGGTCTACCAGCTTGATGTGAAGTGTGCCTTTCTTTATGGGGTGATTGATGAAGAAGTTTATATTAAACAACCACCTGGCATAGCAGACCCAGATCATCCTGATTATGTCTGCAAGCTTGATAAAGCCCTTTATGGACTACATCAAGCTCCAAGAAAGTGGTATGAGACACTATCAACATACCTCTGCAATCATGGATACAAAATGTACTATTGATGGGACTCTCTTCATCAAAGATACAGGAAATGAGACATTGCTAGTTCAGATATATGTAGACAATATCATCTTTGTTTCAACTAATCCAAAGCTCTGCAAAGACTTTGAGATGCTGATGAAGAATAGATTTGAAATGAGTGCCATGGGGGAACTCAATTTCTTTCTAGGAATTCAAGTGAAGCAGGTTGAAGATGGCATCTTCATCAGTCAGTCAAAGTATGTACAGGACATACTTACAAGGTTCAAGATGACTGATTGTAAAGTTGCTAAGACACCCATAGCCAGAAACCATTCCCTTGGTCTTGACCTTGAAGGGGAGTGTGTTGATGAACATCTCTACAGGGCTATGATTGGGTCACTTATGTATCTTACTGCTAGCAGGCCTGATATCATGTTTGCCACATGCATATGTGCAAGATATCAAGCAAACCCAAGATGTCACACCTAATCACTGTCAAAAGGATTCTTAGATATCTCAAAGGTGCTCCAAATCTAGGCCTTTGGTATCCAAAGAATTCAGACTTTAATCTGTATGCTTATACAGATAGTGACTATAGTGGCTGCAACATGACTGCAAAGTCCACATCTGGGGGGTGTCAGTTTCTTGGTGGAAGGATAGTCTCTTGGCAATGCAAGAAGCAATCCTGTGTGTCTGCATCAACTGCTGAAGCTGAATACATTGCTGCTGCCAGCTGCTGTGCTCAAGTGCTTTGGATTCAAAATCAGATGCTAGACTATGGATTCAATTTCAAAGAGACTCCCATCCATATAGACAACAACAGTGCCATCTCTATAACAGAGAATCCTGTGCAGCACTCAAGGACCAAACACATCAACATCAGGTATCATCTGATTAGGGATAATTTTGAAAAGGGCTTGATAAAACTAATCAAGGTTAACACAAATGAACAATATGCTGATCTGTTCACAAAAGCTTTTGATGAGCAGAGATTTAAGTATCTTGTATCAGCCATTGGGATGATTAACCTTGAATAGGTTTTTCTAAATAACTTCATCAATCTTACTACCTAAAATTGTGTGTCCTAGGTTGTCTATTAGATCACTTCATAAGCCCAGTTCTCTTTGGAGGAAAACAAATTTTCAAAATGATATTTTTTAGAGTTATGAAAATTTACCTTCGGAAGAAATAAAATTGCCCTCGGAAGAAATTTACAGCTTATCTGCCAATTATCTTTGGAAGAAATTCATGAAGCATCTTCCGAAGCTTAAGTTGAATATAAGCTCCTAAATACATTTTAGAATAAATCTCTTCCGAAAGCAATTAAGTCTCGGAAGACCTGTTTATCTCTTCCGAAGCCAAAACTTTCAAAACTCTTTGAAATATCTTCCGAAGCAAAATTGCCTTCGGAAGCTTTTTCTAAAAAGCTTCCGAAGCTAAAATAACCTTCGGAAGTTTTGCAACTTCCAAGAAAACTACCTTTTTGGGCGCCTTTTTTCTGAAGTAGGACCCACTTGCGGATTTCAAAGTTTATCTTTTGCTTTAACGTTGTTTCAAATCCTAAGTATATCTCCCCAAACGGTCCTATCTTCATCTCTCTACTCTCATTTTTTCTTAACCTAAAATTAACCCCAAATTCATCTTCTTCTACCTTCCTTCTCTGCAAAGCTTCTGCAAATGGCAAATCTTGATCGCCGAAACGACCCAGATTTCACCATGCATCTACACAGGCAACACAACCAGGTTGCTCTGTTAAACTCTGAGAAGGATCCAAGCTTCTCAGATGTTTGTAGGTATCTTTCTTCGTCTCATTATCTCACCTCCCTTACGATTGATCCTCCCCTCTATGAGGATCAGTTGTTTGAGTTCTGGCGGACCTGTCAAGAGGTCACTTTGGATGGGGAGAAGGCACTGTCTGCCACAGTGCAAGGGAGGACACTGTTCATCACTCCAGCCATCATCAACACCCATCTTCAGCTGGATGATGAAGAAGGTGAAATGTCCTTCCCAAAAGCTGCTGTCAACCATTCCTTTGAGCAGATGGGATATGAAGGTGACTTCACAGTCAAGACCTTCAGGAAGGGGAAGGTCTCATACCAGTGGAAGTACCTCCTCCATGTTGTCATCCACAGCTTGTCTAACAAACATGGAGGATGGGACCAGATTCCAGAAGACCTCTTCTTCATTGTCCATGGGATGGTTCAAGGGGTCAAAGTCAAGTATTCTCAGTTTGTTTTCACAAATTTACTTGCCAATTTGGACTCCCTAGAATATTACATGTTTCCCCGGTATGTTCAACACATTCTCAACTGTGAAATGGGACCACAGTTGAGGGGAACAGGTAATGTTCTTAAACTTGCACATATATGACCCGACATTTTCAAAATATTGAAAAAGCCAACTGTTGGGTTCTCAGGGGTAGAAACAGCCCTTGTCCCAAAAATGTTTGAGCTCATTGCTCAGGGTGACATCCTAGCAGCACCAGCTAGTGATGAACCAACACCCTCTACCTCTCAACCACCATCAAGGCCTACCATTACCCTCACTTACCAAAGAAAATCCAAACGAACCCCTGCACCTGCTATTGAGCATATGCAGACCCCCATATCACAACCCACACATGAGGAAGTGGACACTAGAGCTCCCACTTCCCTGAGGAGCAAACCACTCCTATTTTTGACACAATCAGTGCTGAGGTTCCTCATGCTCAGCCTGATGAGCTCACACCTCCTCAAATAGCCTTAAGCCATCACTCTGAGTCTCAACACTCTAGTGATCAACCTTCAGGGGAAAGCTACCATCCCCAGCCTCTTGATCTTAATCAACCCATGCCCAGCCTTGACTTTTACTCTGATGAAGATTTGGGTTTCAGTGAGTACCATGAATCTCTCCTCTCCACCCACACTCAAGGTGAGATGAGTACTCCTGCCTCACCCACTTCTAGCCCACATCAGACACCACAAACTGAGGTGGATCTCCTTCAGATTGTCCAGGAGATCCATGTGGCAGAGGCTTTCATTGTTGGCAGTGATTACATCTCTAAGACCTCAACCACAGCAACCCAGTCTCTTGAAATAGAGCAGGGGAAATCCAGCAGCCAAGAAACCTATGCTGGTGATGAGGGAGAAGACTCAGGTCCAATCCTTTCATCCCCCTATGATTCTTCATCTGAAGATGAGGGGAGTCTGCAACAAAAGGTGCACAAACTCTCAAACATGTGCACCTACTTTGTGTCCAAGATAGCTCACCTGGAATCTCAGGTGACTATCTTGCAAAAAGGGTCAATGACCAGCAACTTGAGATCACCGATCTCAAGGGTAAGCTAGCTGAGAGACCAATGAGATCAACTCATCCAGGTCCACAAGAACCTGTGGATGTCATGGATCAATCTCCCAGCTCACCTATGCAAGAGGGTGATGCTACCAAAAAGGGGGAGAAAATCCTGCCAATCACAGAACCTGGGAGTTCATCTCAGAGTATAGACGTAGAGGACTCACCATCCTCTCTTGCAGTTGTCCATACTCAGCAACCTCCTCTAGATAGTGATCTACATTTGTTAATACAACAAATGCTTGAGTAGGGAATACCAAGAGCAATGTCTGCCCCTTCTAAGAACCCAATCTGGGTTGGGGGTATGACAGTGAAAGGAAAGCTCTTGTACTCTCTAGAGCTCAGGGTCAACTAGAAATTTTAAACATTTCAAACCTGAGTTTCTATGAGGGTATAAATCTGGTAGATCTGGCACTTG
Organism: Flaveria sonorensis; assembly: GCA_025506505.1. Classification (NCBI taxonomy): domain Eukaryota; kingdom Viridiplantae; phylum Streptophyta; class Magnoliopsida; order Asterales; family Asteraceae; genus Flaveria; species Flaveria sonorensis. The sequence goes on from CM046424.1 coordinate 9,423,709, forward strand.
TCAACCCAAGCAACAACAGACAAGTTGCTAGACTAGCCAGTAGAATTCAAGATTGGGTGCTGGAAGAATTCAAAAGGAGATTAGAACTATATAGACAGAGTCTAGCAGTTAAAGCCTTTGGTCAACTGGATGTTGAGGTGGACCCTAAGATTAGCTTCAAAGGGAAAGCCTTGATTGAAGGCCCAAAGGCTGAGACTGTGAACCTTAAGATAATATCTCCTCCAGCACCCCATACCCTCAGTAAGGCACCAGCTGGTGATGGTGCATCACAACCTCTCTCTAGCTGGAGCTTGACTGCTGAATCCAGCAATGAAGGCCAAAGCTCTCCTCAGCCTGAGTCATCAAGATCAGTACTTGACAAAGGCAAAAGAAAACTAACTGCTGAGGAGACTGAAGAAGAGAAAAGAGAGAAGAAGAGGAAGCTGAGGGGAGAGGGTTCAAGTGGTTCCCCAGGATTCATGCAAGCTACAATTCTGACTGCCCATGTTCCAAACACTCAAGAAGATGAGTTAAAGGCAGCCAGACTTAATTATCTGGGGACCAGGAACTACAACATAGATGAACTCATCTCTCTCCCCTTAGAGGAATTAAATGAACTGGCTGACACTGAGTTGTCAAAGGAGAGGAAGGAAGCTGAGGATGCAGCCTTGACCCTTAAGCATAAAGAGGAAATGAGAAGAAAAAGAATATACAAGAATATTTCTATCCTCTCCCCAGTTCAAGAAAGCCCTGAGTCAGAGGCTGTGGCTGTTGATCAACCTCAGGTAGTTAATGAAGAAGAAAAGACAAAGATGATCAACTACCTGAGAGCCACAGGCCTCTACCAGGCACATGCACTTCTTCCCTTGCCATATGATTACATACTATTTGAATACACCAAGCAGCTGGAAGAGCAAGCCAAAAGAAATAGGCAAGCTGCTAGAAAAAGGGAAAGGGAAGAAGCTGCCAAGTCAAGATCCATCATCAAGAAAAGTCAGAAAAAGTCTGCAGATAGGCAGAAGATGATGAGCTTCTTGAAGCTGTATGGGTTCTCCGGAAGGAGGCTTAGTCCCATGTCTCTGTCCACAATGGATGAGCACATAAGGGTGATCAAGCAGAAGATTAAAAGGGGAGAGCTTGTAGATCTCCACTCACCATCAGAACAAGCTCAACCTGAAGTTGAGGTAAAGGTTGAACCTACAGAGACAACACAATCTGCACCTGAAGCTACACAATAGCCAACTTCATCTTCTGATCCACAGCAGGGTTCTCCTCCCTCTCCTTCTAAACCTGGGAGAGAGGAGATCCCAACTGAGAGGGAATCCACTGAAGAACCTGGTACTGAAGAACCTGGTACCGAAGACCAACCCTCTCAGTTAAAATCATCTGGGAGGAAAAAGAGGATGGCCAAAAGAAGATCCTCTAAGAAGAAGAAAAGAAGAAAGGCATCCACCTCCCAAACTCAGGATGAGTCAGAACATCCTGAGGAAGTGCATAAAGAGGGATCTCAAGCAACTCCTATCATAGTAGAGCCTCTCTCTGTTGGAAGACCAATTCTATCATGGACATTTGCTGAAGATCCTGATAGATGGCATGTCACTAGAGATCAGGGAGAACAACGCGTCTACTTCACTAGTGACATGATTGAACTCCCTCTGCATGATCTCTATGACATGAGAAGGTACTTCATGGGTCTGAAGAATCCTGATCTGCTAATGAAGAAAGGAATTCTGAAGATTCCCATGTGGACTATCCCAGTCTGAAGACCTCTCTGTTTTGGTAGCATCAGCCTAGGGGGAGCTTGTAGGAACCTCTGAGGTTATGAGGCTGATGCAACCAAAGGATACCAAAACAACCAAGTCTTCCAACATGCACTAAGGAATACAGAAGAACTAGCTTCAGAAGTTTTACACACTCAAGAAAATGCTAAGTGTAAAATCTTCCGAAGCCAATGTTCAGAAGAAACTACTGAGGAAACTTTACACTAAGTGTCAAGTCTTCTGAAGCCAAAGACTCAACTCTTTTGAAGGTTAAAGATGAAGTCTTTCGAAGCTCTCAAGACAAAGTCTTCCGAAGCTGAATAAAGATAAGACTGATTACTTTAGAAGAGAGAGAAAAGACACTTTTTCTATCAACTTTATCATAAAGCAACCTCCTGTCCGCTGCATGCTCTGGTGGTTCACCAACTATCATAAGTTGGTAAAACTTCCATGCTTAATGATAAAGTAGATAAGGTCTTTGTCTGCAAGTTTCTGTATTTGTTTCTTTTTTTTGGCTTTTTGTAATAAGAAAGTCAGTGAGCTATGGCCTGTCATAGTCACTAGTCGAGAGGCAATCTTCCTTTTGACTTTAGGCTGATCTTGTTGTCTAGATTAGTCACATCCAACTGTCTTTTTGCATATTGACGGTTGTAGGTTTAGTATAAAGAGTCAAAGGTTCTTGTATTTCAAATAAGTGCAAACACCTGTAATAGAACCTAAGCAGCAATATACTACTTCCTTGAAAATTATTTTTTATGTTCTTGCTCTTATTTTACTTGTGTTGTGCATTAGTTCTAAGTTCCCCATTTGAATTGTTAAGTGATCCTAAAGATCCTCCTAAGTGTGTTAACTAAGTGCAAAGTCCCTTTTTAACGGTCCTGCAGATGCTTTAGGGCACTTCTCTGCAAATTGCCTGATAAGGAAAAAGGAAGAAGTCAACCAACCATTGGCTAAAGTTGACAAGCATGCACTCTTAATGACCGTTGCCTTTCAAGATCAAAAGGAACTGGTCTATCTCGCTGAGGAAAAGGTGTATCCAGCCAAATATGTGTCTATTCAAGATGAACAATTCGTGTGGCACTTAGATAACGGGGCATCTAATCACATGACGGGAAATAAAGGGTTGTTTTCCAAACTTGACACAAAGGTAGGAGGCAAGGTGAGATTTGGGGACGATTCATGTGTTGACATTGAAGGAAGAGGCTCAATTCTGCTGGAATGCAAGAATGGAGAACATCGTCTCTTGACGGATGTGTACTACATTCCATTCTTGAAAAGCAACATCATCAGTCTTGGGCAACTCACTAAAATGGGGTGTGAGATCCTAATGAAACATGAATTCATATGGGTGTACGATCCCGATGGAAGTTTATTAATGAAGGTACAATGATCACCAAATTCGGTTGTACAATATCACTTTAAAAATTAGCTCACCTATTTGTCTGCACTCAAAAGTAGAAGATCAGGCATGGATATGGCACGCTCGTTTAGGTCATGTGAACTTTGACACCATTACATGAATTAGCATAAAAAAGATGGTTCTTGGAGTACCAACAATAAACCATCCTACCCAAATGTGTAAGGCATGCCTAGCTGGTACACATACACGGCAAAGCTTTCCTAATCAAACTTTTTTTAGAGCAGAAAAACCACTGGACCAGGTGTATGTAGACCTGTGTAGCCCAATATCTCCACCTACACCAGCTGGAAACAGGTATATTTTACTTCTTATTGATGACTACAGTAGGTTTATGTGGGTTTTAATGTTAAAAACGAAGGATGAAACCTTTGAACAATTCAAAAGGTTCAAAGCCTCTTTCGAAAATCAATATGGAGGAAAAATAAAGGTTCTCAGGACTGATTGGGGAGGAGAATTTACCTCCCAAGAATTTAACTTGTTTTGTGAGCAGGCACGTATTACAAGACAATTGACCGCACCCTATACCCCTCAACAAAACGGAATAGTTGAGAGGCAAAATCGTACGGTATTAAGCACAACAAGAAGCATCCTCAACGCGATAAGTATGCCATAAAACCTGTGGGCTGAAGTTGTCAGGCACTCAGTCTATATGCTGAACAGGCTGCCCACGAAAAGCTTGACTGATCAGACCCCATATGAAGCTCTAAAAGGAAGAAAACCAAAGATGGATCATCTATGTGTATTTGGATGCGTTGCTTATGTGAGAGTGCCTTCTGTTGGGTTTGTGAAGGCTTTGGGCTTGGGCCCATGTTTAGTTTTCTTGTTCATTAAGTTGTTAACCCAAATTAGTCTCTATATATATCCATGTCAGGTATTTGTAATCTTTGTACTGAGCAAATAAAGAAAACCTTAGTTGCATCCCATGGACGTAGGTCACCCCGACTGAACCACGTTAAATCCTTGTGTCGTTTATTTTCTGTTTTCTGCGTGATAATCGTTTGTGCGTGCTCGTGTGTAGGTTCCGCGTACCTAACAAGTGTAACCGGTCAAAACAAATTGAAACTTGAAAACATAAAACCCTAACCTTTACCCGGCAATTCCAAGAGTTCTTCACCAAACCCTAATTGACGGCTTCAAAGAGTTTCAAGTTGGTACTTAATTTCATCACAATCAATTGAACAATCACCAACTTTTTTTTTGTTTCTTTGTTGTTCGACGCAATCACCAAAGAAAGAAAATATATAAAAAACAAAATAATAGTGTTTCTTTAAGATGGAAAAAAAATCACCCAAAAGAAATAGCTCCCTGTTTTGTTTTTCTTTCTTCTCTTGATTTTTTGGTAAAAGGAACCCCACAAAAATCAAAATAAAGGATCTTTATTTTTTCCTTTCGAGTTACGCACCTTACAGCACCAACACCAAAGTCTTTTTTTTTCTTTGATTAAATGGCACAAATTTCAAGAGGAAAAAGAAAACGAGATTTGAACTTTCCTTTTCTTTCTTAATCGCAATCCCGCACAAGAAACCAAAAAACGGCGATGACAATCTTCAAACAGACAACCTTATGCGAATCGTCTTCCGTGCAGAACACTTTTTTATTTGCTTCTTGTTTGCTATTTGAGATGGCTGAAGACGGGAAGGTTATGATCGAAAAATTTAACGGTTCTGATTTTAGTTGGTGGATAATGAAAATAGAAGCATTGTTATGTTAAAAGGACTTGGATATGATACTAGAAGAAAAATCTGAGGAAATAAAACAAGCTAATCGGGAATCAAAGGACAAAATGGCTCGTGCGGTTATTACATTGGCTTCGACGAAAAATGTTGCTTTTAACGTCATTAAGGAAACCACGGCTCGTGGTATGATGACTTCCTTGTCAAATATGTATGAGAAACCGTCTGCAGCGAATAAGGTGTTCTTGATTCGGGAGTTGGTGAACACAAGGATGAAAGAAGGAAGCTCAGTGATTGCTCACATTAACAATCTAAATTCAATATTAACAAGACTTGTATCTATTGGAATTAAGTTTGATCATGAAGTTCAGGCTCTACTGCTATTGTCGTCTCTACCTGATAGTTGGTCTGGAACTGTGACTGCAATTTCAAGTTCTGTGGGGACTAAGGGTTTCACTCTGAATGGTATTCGAGATCTAATTATGGGTGAGGAAGTCAGAAGAAGGAACTTGGGTGAATCATCTAATAGTGAACTACTAAATGTTGGCAGGGTTTGGGGTAATAACAGGAACGGTGGGAGTCGGGGAAGGAGTTCATCTAAACCTAGGAAGAATGTGAAGTGTTGGAGCTGCAATAAGGTGGGACATGTTAAGAGTCGGTGTCTGAATAAGAAGGAATTAAATACTGCTGCTGGTGATATTTCTGATGATGATGCATTGATACTCAGTGTGGAAAATAGTGTAGACTCTTGGGTCATGGATTCAGGGGCTTTGTTTCACACCATGGACAACGGGGAAACGATGGTGAATCTGAAGTAATGGGCATGGGTGATATTGAGGTAACGGGCATGGGTGAAATTGATCTGGTTACTTCACTGGGTACTACATGGAACCTAAAGAATGTCAGGGTGATTCCGGGTCTGAAGAAGAAACTAATTTCAGTTGGTCAGCTAGATGAACAAGGACTAGAAGTGAGGTTTGGTGATGATAACTCGAGGGTGATCAATGGTAATCTTGTTATTGCTCGTGGTATGAAGCGTGGGTCATTGTATATGGTTTAGGTACCTGCTGAGGGATGTATGACCATCCCGGTTAAGCACGACAAAATCCGGTTCGCTAAATCTGGTGCTAAGAGAGTTCATTTTGTTGGACAAAATCCCAGTAGATGACATCCAGATCGATGAGACATTACATTTTGTTGAGAAACCCGTTGAAGTCATAGACCGCATTATGAAGAAGACTAGGACCACTACTACCCCAATCGTCAAGGTTCGTTGGGAGAATAAGCGTGGACCTGAGTTTACTTGGGAGCGTGAGGAGCATATGAAGAAGAAATACCCGTATCTGTTCATTTAGTTCATTCTTAATTTTGGGACGAAATTCTTAAAAGTTGGGGAGACTGTAACCTTTCGTGTTTTCGTTAATTAATAGTTAACCCTGTTATGCCCTTGTAAGGACCATTTATGTCAATTAAGAAACTATATGGGTTGTTTATGAATGTTTCTTTTATTGTGCATTAATTCATTAATTTAAGAGTTAATAATTTGTTTTTAATATAATAAACATAATAATAATAGTCAAAATAAAATAAAAATAATAATAATAATAGAAATCATAAGTTATAAAAGTTAAATAATTAATAAGTTATAAAATAGTTAAAACTAAAAGTTTAATTAAGTTCAGGGGGCTTTATTGTCAATTTAGAAACTTTAAAAAAATAAAGTTGTACTTAAAATAACAAGAATTGAAACTACAGGGACCAATTGTTTAAAATTCAAAAACCAAACCGGATTTCCCCCCCCCCCAACCCCATGATTCCGGCGAGGGGCTCCGGCCAACTCCGGCGAGACCCCAAAACCATCGAAACCCTTCGAATCTTGATCCCAAACCGTTCCAAATCGATTCGTGAACATGGTTCGAACTTAAACACACACTTTAATTACGTTTAAACGCCGGTTACGAACACCATCGGCTTGAATAACCGAAGCTTTAATCATAGAACCGTTTGATCATTGAAACCTAATAATAATCTAATTAATTGCACCAAAATTGATCGTTAAACTATTCCTAAACTTTCAATAAACATAATTCTATCTGAAACACACGAAATCGTCCCATTCGATTCCTTCTTCATCGCGAACCTGCAACCCAATCGAAACCCACCTTCCAAGCAACTTAAACTAAAATTGACAAAGGGCTTAGGGTCGTGAACATTCCCAGAAACTTCACACGAATTTAATTCGATTATCATCGCCAATTGCATTTCAATCGGATTCACCACAGTCGCGATTGTTCTTCGTCTCGTTCTCATCGATTTAAACTTCCACCCAGGTAATTAGATATGCGGATACACTCGAAATCACTTGGGGATTAAAAGCCCCAACGCTGATTTCATTATCTTAAACGAATGGATGTTCAATTTGATCAAAATTTGGTTCTAGGGTTTATGTGATTTGGGGGTTTCATCTGTAAGCGCGTCTTTTAAAATAGGGGAACCGGATTCCAGCAGGCATAGGCTACCCAGCCTACTGGTTAAGCGCGTGTTACCCCATCCTTGAGGTCCCGGGTTCGAACCCGGGCACCCTCAACCTATTTTTTTAAAGGGTTTTCTGTAATTATTTTAATTACAGAAATTTTTAATAATTATAAAAATCATTTTTGTAAACTTTAATTATTTTTAAAGTCACATAATTAATTTCTGTAAATTTCTTCATTTAAATACTTTAATATTTTATTTTGTATAAAACGTTTTTTTTTACAAATGTCATACTTAGATTATTTTTATAAAATAGACTTTAAATAATAGTTTAAATTAATAAATTATTATTGGCCAATACGTTAGTTATTGTTTAATCAATGTTTATTTCAAATAATTATAAAAATTTATTTGCATCTTATATTTAAATTTTACAAATTATCATAAAGAATTCAATTTCTTTTCTCCATATTAAATTACCTAAATGGTATATTTTTTTCATTGGGTTAAAATATATATATGATTTCAATAGATAACCTTATTTATTTATAAAAACCCCAAATTCCTATTGAAACCCTAGTTCGCGTTTAATCGTTAATATTACCTTTAAACTTAACCTTGAAATATATACGTTAGGTATCTTGTAAAAGAAATCGTTGGAGCACCGTTTAATTTCTTGTTATCATCTTATATATATAAGGTGAGTTTTTCCATGCCCCTCTTTTACTTTATTTCACACCTTTTGGGGTGAAACATGTTAATTTTATAAACTTGCACTTGTAAACATCTTGATACTTGTAAACGCACATGCAATTCATCTTTACTTTTTGTCATGGTTATTTGTAATATTGTGAGCCTTATATGATGAACATTATATGTTGACAATCATTAACTATTGCTAGCCTGGCGACGTCATAGATCTATGGGCCTGACAAGCCTATTTGGTGCTAAAGCCGAGGTTATTGCCGGCTCCTGATGACGTATGCTTGTTCATCATGGGAACCAAGTACACTTAGCTAATCGTTAAACTTGTAAATGATATTCTTGGTCAAGGTTTGATTGTAGCTATATGTTATCTATAAACTTGCTTTATTCGTAACCATTGACATGAATTGCTACTTGTAAACTTTTCTGTATATATATATATATATATATATATATATATATATATATATATGTATGCTTAACCCATGGAAACTCACCAACTTTTAAAGTTGACCCTTTATTTTTAACATGTTTCAGGAAATGCACAAGGTTGATGATTATCTTTTGAAGCATGCTTACACCTAGGATTTGGACCTAGGAAAAATAAATAAAATATCTTGAAACTTGAAAGTTGAACTTTGTTTTTTTTTTTTTCTTTTGTTGAGACATTTGGTTGTAATGTTTATTTCAACTTATGAATTTTTATATTTACAATTTATGGTAGTGTTATGTGGCTGTGAACAATCTTAACCCTCACATCTCGACGTTTCCGCCGTTAAGGTTGGGGTGTGACAGAAAGTCTAAACCATTCAGGGGATTCGGTGACAGTGGGAGCACGAGATGTGTTCTGGGTGCAGTTACAAAGAACCATTGGGTTTTAAAGACTACGACTAAAAAGTTCTCTCCTGGTAATTGTTTGCTGAATTTGGAGAGTGATGGTGATCCTCGGTGTATCTTTGAATCCGGTGGAATGTCCAAACCGGTTAAGATAGAGGATGAGTCATTGGCGGGACTAGCCATGACTGAGTTGGAGCTCGGGGGAGCTTCAATTGGCCCTTCTGGTACTTGATGATGAGGGGTCGCTTCAACTAGGAGATGTGATAAAGTCTTAGCTTGTTCTTTGAGAACTGGAGGCTTGAAAGACTTGTTTAAAGATTACTGAAGTTACTAGACGACTGGGTTGCTTTGTACTTGAATGGCGGGCTAGAATTTACTGCAAAGCCTTCAAGTGGGAGATTGTTGGGTTTGTGAAGGCTTTGGGCTTGGGCCCATGCTTAGTTTTCTTGTTCATTAAGTTGTTATCCCGAATTAGTCTCTATATATATCCATGTCATGTATTTGTAATCTTTGTACTAAGCAAATATAGAAACCCTAGTTGCAGCCCGTGGACGTAGGTCACACCGACCGAACCACGTTAAATCCTTGTGTCGTTTATTTTCTGTTTTCTACGTGATAACCGTTTGTGCGTGCTCGTGTGTTGGTTTCGCTGCGCCGCTTGAATACCTAACACCTTCGAACCAGCTAAAGAAACTAGACAATAGAAGCTTACCAATGGTACATCTAGGAACCGAAGCAGGTTCAAAGGCCTATCGAATGTATGATGTCAAAGAAGGAAGGATAGTCATCAGTCGAGATGTAAAATTTGATTAAAATAGAAAATGGGACTGGAAAGAGTACTCCGATAATTCTAGTGACAAAGATGCTGATTTTGTGATCAAAATAAATCCATTCAGAACTGATCCAGAGGAATATAATAAAGAACCTGAGCCTGGTGATCCAAACAGCCCACAAGGCTTAGATCAAACAGGCCCATAGCAGCAAGACCTTCCTCATATAGATCATGAAAACTTTTCAGCAGAGCCATCTGGTGATAAAAATCCACTACATTCTGTATCTAGCAGCCCAGAAACCACTTTTACAAATCGAGGACCTATGTTACCTCGGTTGCCTACGGATAAAGATGACCCAGCAGACCCATCTTTAGCTGAAGAAGTAACCTTCAATGATACACCACCTCGAGGCTGGAAGAATTTAAATGAGGTCTATGATCTACTTCTTACCGAAGGAGATCCAACACAATTCAAAGAAGCCACAGGTCATAAAGAATGGGAGCAAGCAATGAAAAGTGAAATTGCATCCATTGAGAAAAACAACACCTGGGAGTTAACGGATCTACCCTAAGACATCAGCCAATTGGTTTAAAATGGCTATATAAAAGCAAAAGAGATGCTAATGGTGTGCTTACACATTATAAAGCCCGGTTAGTTGCAAAAGGTTACATCCAGCAACATGGAGCAGATTACGACGAGGTGTTTGCACCCGTAGCCAGAATTGAGACTGTTAGACTCATTCTGGAATTAGCAGCTCAAAGAGGGTGGCATGTACATCATCTAGATGTCAAAACAGCTTTTTTACATGGGGATCTCAAAGACGTGGTATTTGTAACTCAGCCTGAAGGTTTTATCAAGAAAGGGAAGGAACAAAAGGTGTATAAACTGAAAAAAGCTCTTTACGGATTGAAACAAGCTCCACGAGCTTGGAATACAAAGTTAGATGGGATTTTAAAAGAGTTTGGGTTCAAAAGATGCATGCTTGAACAAGCCGTGTATACAAGAAGAACTCACGGAGGATCTCTCTTAATGAGAATCTATGTGGATGACATGATAGTAACCGGAAACAGCCTTGAAAAAATTCTGCAATTTAAAAAACAGATGGAAGATAAGTTCGAGATGAGTGACTTGGGTCAACTTTCTTATTATCTCGGACTTGAGGTTATGCAAAGCAAAGATGGCATCAAAATCAAGCAGTCGGGATATGCTAAAAAGATCTTAAAGCAAGTTGGAATGTGGGAGTGCAATTTCACCAAATTCCCAATGGAACCAGGGCTGAAATTGAGAAAAGATGATGGCAGCAGAAGTGTGGATGCAACTGAGTATAGAAAAATAATTGGGTGTCTGCGGTACCTAACACATACGCGACCAGATCTTGCATACTAGGTTGGATATGTAAGCAGGTACATGCAAGAGCCTAAAACTACTCACTCACAAGCTGTAAAACAGATTCTAAGGTATGTGAAAGGGACTACAGATCTGGAAATTTACTATAGAAGGAATGGAAGTTATAAGCTGTTGGGATTTAGTGACAGCAGTCACTCTATTGATCTAGATGATGGAAAAGGAACTACGGGTCTAGTGTTCTACTTTGCTGATGGACCTATCACTTGGAGCTCTCAAAAATAGCCAACAGTGGCTTTATCCTCCTGCGAATCGGAGTTTATGGCTGCAACTTCAGCAGCCTGCCAAGCGATTTGGTTAAGGGGATTGTTAGCTGAAATTACGGGAAGGGAAAAGGAGCTGGTGGTAATTAAAGTTGACAACAAATCTGCAATTGACCTAATGAAACATCCTGTGTTCTTCGGGAGAAGCAAACACATTGACACTCGCTATTTTTTCATACGTGAATGTGTTGAGAAAGATCAGATCAAGGTTGAACACATCAACGGGGAACAACAACGAGATGATATCCTCACCAAAGCTCTACCGAAGATTAAATTTACAGAGATGAGAGAAATTCTGGGGTGAAGATGATTGAAGATACTGGAAAATAACAGAAGACTCAAGGTCAAGATTGGGGGGGTGATTTTTGGACCAATCTTGACATTAAATGAAGTTTAGGATCTATTTTGTAGTTTATTTTAAACTTATTATCTGGTTAAATAAAGGGATAAGTCTTGGTGATTTAAAGATTATCTCAAAAGGATATGAGATAAAGCCTAATTTGTAGGAGTTGATTAACTTGATAGACAAGGTTAGTTAGCTATAAATATAGGTAGGTTTTTCTTTGATGGATGTAAGTTTTTTCCTATCAATTAATTGGAGTAGGAGTTCCAAAACTATTGCTGTGTTTTTTTCTGTTTTTGAATCTGGTATCAATTATACTACAAAGAAGATGGTAACAGGTATGCCAAACTATAAAGATGTGTCTAATATGTGTGACATATGCTTGATAGGGAAACAAGCTCGGCTACCATACCCAAAAGAAGCAAACTTTCGAGCACAGTGGCTACTAGAACTTGTTCACGATGACCTGTGTGGCCCCATAACACCTCACACACCGAGGGGAACAAGTACATATTCCTTCTAGTTGATGATCGATCGCGATATATGTGGTGCACTCTCCTAAAGACGAAAGACCACACTTTTGATGCATTCAAGAAATATAAAAGTATGGTTGAAGTTGACACCGGCTTTAAATTCAAAACCCTGTGAACGGACAGGGGTGGAGAATTTATGTCTAAAGAATTCTTACAATGGTGTGAAGATAATTCAATTCGAAGAAACTTTACCGCCCCATATTCATCGCAGCAAAATGGAGTAGTCGAGAGGCGGAATAGAACAGTCATGAGCATGGTACAATGCCTGCTTAAGACCAAGATGGTACCACTTAGATTCTGGGGAGAAGCCGTGAATCATGAAACTTATATACTAAACAGAACACCCACCAAAGCAGTGGAGGGTATGGTTCCTTATGAAGCCTTATACAACCGAAAGCCTAATGTATCCCACCTAAAAGTGTTCGGGTGTATAGGCTATGTGAAGAAACTTGGCACGTACAAAATAAAACTGGATGATAGAAGTCGAAAAATGGTTTACTTTGGGACCGAAGCAGCCACAAAAGCACATCGGATGTATGATCCCATTAATGAGAAAATACACATCAGTAGAGAGGTTCACTTTGATGAAAGCATGAGCTGGGAATGGAACAAGGCAGGAAGCGAACTTCACATATCAGCAGGTAGGTCCCTACCGGATCAGGGACCCATAATATATGAAGGTGAAGAAATCTCAGTGGATGATCATGGAGACCAGCAAATCCTAAACAACAGTGGGCAACATGAAGCTTATCAAACTAGTACTGATTCACAAGACACGGAGAATGAAGATCATCCTCCAAATGGGGAAACTGGTTCAAGCTTGGAACAATCCTCGAGTGGTGAAAGCCAGGAGTATCAGCCTAGAAGATCAACAAGGCATCATACACTTCCAAGACGACTATCAGATTTCGTGATAGAAGATGGAGTTAACAGAAGTGAACAAGGTGAACTCCTGCTAACAAGTGATGATGAACCAACAAAATACGAGCAAGCAAAACATGATATAAGATGGATGAAAGCCATGGAGTCTGAATTAGATTCAATCGAAAGAAATAAAACATGGATCCTAACCAATCTGCCTCAAGGATGCAAAGCAATTGGTGTTAAATGGCTCTTAAAAATCAAGAGAGATTCAAGTGGGAACATAGTGAAACACAAAGCAAGACTTGTAGCAAAAGGCCACGTTCAAAAACAAGGAATAGACTTCGAGGAGGTATTCGCCCCGGTAGCTCGAATCGAGACAATTAAGCTAATAATCGCTCTCGCAACACAGCATAAATGGGAACTGCATCACCTAGACGTCAAAACAGCATTCCTACATGGAGAGTTAAACGAAGTCGTCTACGTTGATCAACCGGAAGGGTTTGTGAAGAAGAATGCTGAACATAAGGTGTATCGATTAACAAAAGCACTGTACGGTTTATGACAGGCTCTGAGGGCATGGAACATGAAGTTAGATAACACACTCAAAAGACTTGGCTATACACGATGCACTCGAGAACAAGCTGTTTATACACGACATGTTGACAACGAGATAGTTATTGTCGGGGTATATGTTGACGATCTAGTGTTAACCGGATCAAGCTTAAAGGAAGTAAACAACTTCAAAGAACAGATGAAGAAAGAATTCGAGATGACTGACTTGGGGCGGTTATCTTATTACCTCGGAATAAAGGTAATAAGAACCAAAACAGGAATTGTAATCAAACAGGAGGCATACGCAAATAAGATCTTAAAGAATGCAGGCATGAATGACTGCAACCCAACGACCTGTCCCATGGATCCAGGTGTAAAATGGTCAAAAGATAAAGAAGGTACACCAGTTAATGCAACCGAATATAGAAGATTAATTGAAAGCCTACGATACCTACTCCATTCGAGACCAGACATCAGCTTTGCTGTTGGAGTATGCAGTCGGTACATTCAAGAACCGAAAACCTCATATTTACATAAAAGGAACAGCTTCAAATGGTATCAAATTCAACACTGGAGGAATCGGTTCACTCTATGGATATAGTGACAGCAGCCATGCAGTTGATAAAGATGATGATAGAAGCACAACAAGGTTCGTGTTTTATTATAATGATGCTCCGGTAACATGGTGCACACAGAAGCAGCCAACCGTCGCGCTATCCTCCTGTGAAGCCGAATTCATGGCTGCCACAGCTGCAACCTGCCAAGCCTTATGGCTGAGAGGCATACTAAGCGAGATAATGAATTGGAAACCTCAACCTGTGATCATAAAAGTAGATAACAAGTCAGCAATGGAACTTACAAAGAATTTGGTGTTTCGCGGCTGAAGCAAACACATCGATGCAAGGTTCCACTTCATCCGTGAATGTGTGGAACGGGAACAAGTAAAGGTTGAATTTCTTAGCTGAAAGATTCAAAAGGCAGGCATTCTCACTAAACCATTGCCTAGAGTTCAATTCAAGGAGATGAAGACGTTACTCAGTGTTGAGGATTTCTCTAATCCCCGATTGGAATTAGTGGGGTGATTGTTGGGCCAAATAGAATTCCAATCGAGCCTGCGAGTTATGTGGGCTGAAAGAAACACAAGTTGGTAATCTAAAAGTGCAACGTGATACATATCTTCTTATCTCAAGATGGAGATAAGGAGGAGCTAAACTTAAATTTTGAAATTAGAGATAGACCAGTCTAGCATAATTATAGTTAATCGGTTTATGGTTAACACTATATATACCAAAGCCAAGTTTTGGTTTTGGCAGAGCATGTAATCAGTTTTGAGATTGATTTTCTGATTATAGTGAAAGTTTACGTTGCCAAGTCTGTGATCTTGTTTATTTGTCTTTGATATAGGTTATTGTGTTTTTATTGGATCCAACCTTGTCACTTGGAGTTTCAAGAAAAAACATACAATAGCTCCATCAATATCTTGCTCTTACTTAAATTACTACAGAGATTCGTGAATTATATTAGTTTTGTAGGAGTTACATGTTAATATACATCATCTCAGACCCGAGTCCTATAGAGAGGTTTGTTTCTTATCCTCTGTGGTAGAATGATATGGTTAGGGCACTTACTGCTCTTTACTAAACTCATACGTGAGATTTAGATGCATTCACAAGGTCATAATTGTCACACCCCGGTTTCAGAGCACCCCGGGAGTGTGATCGATTGGTACGCGTTGTTGTTCACTTTTTATTTGCTTGTCTTGAAAGATGTTTACGCAGCGGAAAATCATTTCATAATTTATCTGATGGTTTATAAAAACAAACTTTTATATATTCGTTGGGGATTAAATACCCAAAAATTTACATAACATTGTTCAACGCAATGTTTACAAAATTTTCTGTCTACTGACAAATATTCAAAACTTGCCATAAGGTCTATGCCTAGAAAACTTTAGTCCTTCCGGTGCTATTCTTGCTACTATATTCATCACAGGATTTCCATGCCTAGGATTCATAGTCCATTCGGCACTAACACCTGACTAAACACATTTAATCATGTTTACCTGAAAATATTTGAAAATAATAGATCAGCGAAAAGCTGGTGAATACATTTAATTTGACACAAAAATATTTCGGCATGAATAACGATAAACAGTTAATCATAAATTAACGGTAAACCACACATTTAGCAGTCTATTTCAACTGGAAGTCCCCCTCCATATATACTGGTATTGGTGCTCAGGCAGTCTTACTACGGGACTCTCCGGATCCGCACTGAGTCTGAACCAGCCCCGGTATGGGATTTTCACCCATCCCGAGGATATAATTTGATCAAACATACATATACTTCTGGTCTAAATGTTTTAGAAGAATACCTCTATGCATTAACATGGTTAACGTACTAATGCCATTTTCGCAAAATAAAATCATTTGAATGTTTTGAAAGTATTAAACGTATTCACCTGGTAAATTGAACAGAGCCTCTAAACTTGATAAGCTTTTGTTTCTGAACCTCGAAGTAACTTAAGGATTAAGTCACGAGCCTCTAACACCTTGATTAAATCAGAACTTCTATACTTGTTCTCTAGAGCATATACACCGGTTTCCTAATCTCGGGTTATCTTTATGGTGTTTAAAAAAAAGTAGAGAGTTTCGTGTGTGAAAGTAGGGAATATGATCAAAAGGTTATGAAATGAAATAAAGCAAGAGGCATCTATTTATACATGGATATTTCTTACTCATTAAGTATTTTTTACTTATTAAGTTTTATACAAACTTAACTATTAAGTTCAAAACTTAGCAATTAAGTTTTATATTTTATTCAAAACTTAGTCATTAAGTTTTATATTTTATCCAAGTCTTAGCTATTAAGCTTTATCCAAAACTTAGCCGTCAAGTTTTATCCTAATTTTATTTAAAACTTAAGCATTAAATTTTATCCAATACTTAATTGTTAAGTTTTATCCATAGCTTAATTATTAAGTCGTATCTCAAGGCTTAGACATTAAGTTTTATCTAAAACTTAGTCATGAAGTCACGCTTGAAATATAACCATGATTATTTAATTGACAAAAATAATATGAAAATTTCACAGGTGTTATAATAATTATTGCAAAAGGATATCGTAAAAGTATGGTATGGATTATGAGAAAACTTCAGCCCTAGTTGTAAAATGACGACCGCCATACTATTACAGGTAAAGTTAATAATACTAAAATGACCTTGATGACACTTAATTCATCAACACAACAAACAATATTGAAACTACTTTGCAACTTGCTACCAAAGTGACAATGGAGCTAATAGTTATAAAACTTATCGCCGAAAGAGTAGAAATCAAACCTCTAAACGGCGAGTGCGACTTACGAGACTCGATTCTTGAACCCAAAAGATGGAGAAAGTATTCGTTTGATTACTCAAAGTCTCGATCTCTCAAGATAGAGGGGGTGGAGGAGCAGCTGAGTAAGATAGAAGAGCTAAAGCGATGACTAATATCTTCTATTATTTCATGTGGGAAAGCAAACCGAATTGATTTGGGTAAACTAATATATATGTTACACCTTTATAAATGAAATGAAATGAAATGAAACACTCGTACTTAATACGATTTTAAATCATTAGTTGTTTGTTTGAATGAATGAAATTTTAACCGAAAACCTATTACATTTTTAAATTAAGGGTTATTGGATTTTAATAACACCAATTTTCATTTATTGGTCGGGATTAATCCCAACCCAAGAAATATTTACAGACACTCCCAACTTTGAGTTTAGTTTCCTCTAATGATTTTTTACTAACTGAGAATTAACACCATTAGTTTTTGATAATGTGAACTACTTATATGTCCAAAACACTAAGCAGAAAATTGAAATCAACCATCAGGTTCATCAATTTTAAAACTTCTGCACCTTGAAACCTGTCAATCTTCACATTTTGATCTGAACCACTTGACTCGTTGGAGATAGATTTTAGATGAAAATGGAGGCTAAACAATGAAAAACGAATTTGATAGAGGCTGGGCGGTCGCGGAGTTGAACATAGCTCAAAATTAACCCCAATTCATCAAAAACAAAAAAACTAACTGGCGTTAACTCTCAGTTAGTAAGGAATCGTTGGAGGAAAATAAGCTTAAAGTTGGAAGGTGTGTATAAACATTTTTTGAGTTGAGATTAATTCCGGCCAATAAATGAAAGTTGGGATTTTTTAAATCCACTAACCCTTGAATTAAAACCAAAATTATGCAATTCATTTTGGTGCTAAGTGATGTTAGCTCGGTTAGATTTCATTTTAAAAGTGGGTATTTAACACACATACATAACATAGTGACATCGTAACATGCTCTACAGTTTGTGAAAAGGTTTGACGAATCTGTTTATGGTTTGAACCTTCACATTGCTGGTATCAATCAAACCAATCATTCACCTCTATCTTTTAAATTCTTTTTTCATCTCAAGAGCAAACATATGTATAATTAAACTATACTTGAAAATTTAATACAAACTAATGCTTTTAAAAAAATTATATAACAAAAAACTCGCTTCCAACAGCTAAATGAAACTGTTTTAGCCCGATCAAGCAAACCTAACCAACCTAGCCGGTTAGTTTGACGGTTTATGAAATAATAGTTAGCATTTCAACCCAGAATTTCCCGAAACTATGTGGTATTAATGTGGCTAAATCCATAACCCCGTGCAGCATTTCTAAACCCATTTTGAAGGATGCCTAAGTATTACTTTGAAAGACTGGAAGAGGTCGTTAACGACCCGCAAGGTGCAAGGGGAATCAAGGCCTAGTACGGAGAACACACAAGGACCTTGAGACATGCAAGAATGTAAAAAATAATAATAAAAATAAAAATAAAAAAAAATAAAAAAAAAAAACTCGATCACAAAGATGATGAAATTATAAACGATTGATCAGAACAGACAGCAATTACACACAATCTCAAGCACGCGTGGACTACTAAAACCCGGTTCACCCAATCAAACAATTGTCTTTACTTTTTCCTTGTGTCAAAAGTATGTACAAAATCCCTCTATAGACATATTTTGCCACTTTTTACAACAGGATACAAATGGCAACGACCTCAGCGAATGCAGCCTACGACAGTGCGAACCAATTAAACCACAAACCGAAGAGATTTTCATAGGTGAATCAACATCATTGGGGAAGAGGATGAATTGCTGCCGTGCAGACTTGCTCTCCATCCACAACCAATTCCTGCGACAATTAAGACAACATAAACCATGTAACAGAATCAGAAAATAGCCTGATTATTCTAAAAAATTTATAAAAAATATCATAAATAACCCAATTCTTCTAAAATGTCAAGAAATTCCATTCGTGAAGCAGTAGGAAATTTACTAGAAATAATGGGTCGATTTGGGTCATGTTTTACCTCAAACAATTAAAAATTAAAATATGGTTAGCTAAAGTGGGAATACATCAACCGGTTGAATAGGCCAGGTTACAAGTCACCCAAAGTCTTTAAGGCATACAGCCTCTTAAATGGATTTTATTTAAATATTTATTTTATTATCGTAATTGTTTCTGTAATTAAAAGCACGTGATGATTTTATTTTAAGGGAAGAAAATTATCTTTTGTCAGCCAAGTCATAGCAAATAATGACCCGTTATTCACGCATTACCAATCACACCTATCTTGCACATTTAAGCTACTAAAATAGAACCAATGCCAGAAATTGATCAGATTGATGGTTAAAATGCTTATCATATCATATATGAATGCTTATAAATTCACGTGGTTAAAATGAAGTTTAGAGCCCAGAACTTACCTGTATCGTTTACCATGGGAAAAGCCGCTACAACTGTGTGGCATTGTAGTGCGGAGAAGCAGGGGCAAAGTTCATAGAACTTCGTCTCCTCAAAAAAGGGTGATCCAGTAGCTGGGCGGCAGTAGGGCGGTCATTTGGGTTGACTTGCAAGCATTTGAGTATGAAATCCTGGGCCTCTGTAGACAATGTGTTAGGTATTGGAGGAGGTTCACCCCTGCCAATTCTAAACAGTGCTTGCAGCTGGGAAACCAAAAAACATTATACATTACAATAGTGTAACTTGGAAATAGCTATTACGAATAAAGCAGATTACATTACACAAATTGAAAATAATTGTTTGATATAAAATGATCAGAATCAGATGATCAGCTGTAAGAAAATGGGTGTAAGAGAAACTCTTCCGATGACTTTCTGTTGTTTGAAGTCGCAGACTTGCAGCAATTAGATAACTAGATGATTGAATATTACAAAAATTGAAATTATTTAAGAAACCAAAAAAAATACAAGTTTATGAGAAGATGAAAAATGTGAACTTATAAAATAGGATATGAGATCTCCTTGATTAGGTTAAGAGAAGGGGCAATTGGTAGTTTAACTTAACCCACAAATAATCAGTAATTAGTACCAAACTGCTTATTTGAACCCTAGATGATCAGATATCAGAAACCAAAACATATGTTAGTCCAAAGAATAACAAATATTATGGACAATACAAGCAAATGCTACAAGTCAACATGCTTAATGCCATTTCAAGTTTTGGATGTGATATCAACATTTGAAAGTAAAAGATCATTTTCTTTTGCGACATGTCCAGTCAGAATATAGTTTCATTCAGCGTGCTTCTTTGTAGTTGCAGTATGAGTCATTTATGGTTTGTCATGGCCTAATCCCGTAATGCTTCTAACAAAATAATGTGTACATATTTCACACAATGCATATGCTAGTTGATATGCACCTTATGCTAGAATATAGATTGTTTAAGGGCCTCTTGCATATGTTAGTTACAGTTCCAACAACTGCTTTAATAAAGAGACATAAGATAATAAGGTAAATGACATGCATACCCCTTCCAAGTGGGAGTATGGAATTTTACGTGTTAGCATCTCCAACACTGTGCAACCAAGGCTCCATATATCAGCTGCAAGTCCATAACCATTGTTTGATCTATTATTAACAACCTGAGGATGCAGGACACAAGTTGTTAATGCAAAACATACAACATAAATCAATCAATAGTACCAGGATCGTTATATGTAGAGGGTCAACAGTCCCAAGTTCGGGTTGAAAAGTACGTTTTTTTGGATAAATCAGAACAGGGAAGGCAAGGTGGTTGCTCGGAAAACAATTTAGTCCATTTATAATTTTTAATATATGTTTTGTAAGTTGATAATGATTACAAAACAAAATATTGTGATGATGATTTTAATATTTGAATAAAACAATATAGGAAGTTATATGTATTATAAAATAGACTTTGGGGGACTTCAACTAGTCTGAACATTTTGACATGTTCTGCTTTCTACTACATTTTTCATTTTGACCAGTTTGAGATAAAACACAACCCAAATCAACCCATTCACTTTAACATTTTCACCTCTAGGTACAACGACTGACAAAACTTCATTTAAGAGAATGAAACTAACCTCTGGCGCCATCCAATATGGAGTCCCTTTGCAAGATTTAATGTCATTTAATGCGGTCGCCTGTAAAGTGTAGATAAATTGGATGTATATGTCATCACTGATATTCAAAACTAATCATACGGAAATTAAATGAAACTGGAATAACAAAATACTTGTTTTTTCCTTACCTTTGCCAATCCAAAATCTGCCAGCTTTACAGATCCATTTGCATCAACCAATATATTAGCACATTTGATATCCCTACAAAATGTATTAAAACTCAAATAAGAAAATCGTAAAGAACCTCACCATGCACCAAAAAGAAAGAAGGTTTACCTGTGAACCACCTTTCGTTCATGCAAGTAATTCAAACCACTCAAAATCTGCCTGGTGTAAGCCGAGACTTGGGAATCCCGCAGTTCATACTTTTGGTAGAGCCTTGCCAGTGAACCTTTAGTTACAAGCTCAAGAAAGATATATAGCTTGCCATCAGCCTGAAACATCATTTCAACTTAACATGTACCCAAATATATGGTGAAAGAAATGGTATAAGCTTTTGCTTTAATTAGGAAATTAAGACTATACTTTTTGAGCAAGGAATGTGGGCCAACTAAAATGACATTTACATAAAAAAGAACATATGTGATATTTTACATGGTTAAGACTAGAGGTGGGCTGTGTTTTAAAAGGCGTGAGGTGCTCCAAGGTTATTGGGTCTTCAGAGACTAGTCGAAGGTGCAAATATCACGCATGCATGGGGCACGTGCCGTATACAAGCGGAAAACTATATGTAGCTTCGTAAAACAGACTATAATGTTTGTGCGTGTGTAGTTCATAATCTAAACAACACATGAACCATGAGGAAGAGGAAGATAACCGTTTGAAGTGTTGCTTAGATTCCAAGGTTTTTAGGGACATGGGCTTTTAAAACCATCTAATCTTTCAAGGTGATGGCCCCTTTATTCCACTAAAAACGCATGGGCTATAAAAACAGAAGAAAGTAGCCAATATATGAGCAGCCTGATGCAGAAGAACCTCACTGAAAACCTCAAAAGAGCTCGCCTCATCTTGCTTCCTGTATGCTCGCCAGTAGCAACCTTGCATAAGATGATCAGATATCTTGATCGCCATGATGTGCCTTGCACCTACTTATGTACTCGGGCTTCAGGTTTTGTTTCATCCCTAATGGGTCAATCGGATATAAAAATCTTAAAAGGGTTATGTGACATATGGCCCTAACAAGTCCAGTGTGGCCCAATTGTATTTTCATGCATAAAATCTCCAATATAATTTCATTCAAAAATCATTTTATTTATCTAAATGTACTTTATGGTTAAAAGTCACTACATTGCTGTAGTTAACAGTGCTGAATGTTAGCCGTTAATCTAAAATTCCAAGTAAAATACAAATTTAGTTTGCTGAATTTTTTAGTAGACATTTATACAATATAATCATTCATTAACATTTAATCCTATAGAGTAGCTTTAACTGAGAAGCATTTTTATCCAACACGTCATTGTCAGCCTGTTTTCATCTTCATCATTTGTCAGTTTCTTAAGATTATTTAAATCAAGTTTACCAAACAAACTAAAGAACACATACAACAATAACTTATTATATCACACTCAAATTAAATAATCTTAATCGTATTCAGAAAAATTAAACAATATCTATATTGATAAATTATACTTTATCTCATTATTATCATCAAAATCAAAGTGTCAAGTCCCAAACATTTGTATCAGAAAGACCTTGAGAGAAGAATTGCATACCGTATCTGTTCCAAGATATTGAACTATGTTCTCATGATGGAACTGGCTTAATAAAGATATTTCCTGAAAATTTTAAAGAAAGACAAAAATAAAGCTAAGTATGCAGAAACTCAGGATCTGATCGATATTTAACAAAGAAACAATGAAAACTTATAGATCACCTGCTCAAGTTGAATAATGCTCTGCTTTCCCTGGCTACCTTCATCAAGCAAGGAAACCTCCTTCACAGCAAAAAAGTACCCCATTCTGCAAACAAAAGCAAATTTTATATCAGAGACACATGATGACAGCCCAAGTATAAGAAATGAAGAGGGGGAGAGAGAGAGAGAGAGAGAGAGATGTGATATACTAGTAGACCACATTAACAGAATCTGCAAAATGATACATTTTGGTACTGTAGTGTACGTGTGCTGAGAATAAAGCCACAACAAATAGGTCTAATGCATCAACTAAGCATCTCTACTCATTGGGACTGGATGACATATTGACATCCTCATTAGGTGGGAGCTTTATACAAATATATTGGCTAGATTGTGAATTCTCCACTATTTCTCTAATATTATAGTCAAATCTTATTCATTGTCACTTTTCACTGTTAATCATTATCTTCCTACGCTTAATATGGTTAGGTCAGGGCACCAATGGTGCTATTGGCATAACAAAAGGTTGTGCCTATCCAAGAAAAAGCTGCAACTTTACGAGGCATTCAGGCCTAATACAGCTAACAGCTAACTCACCCCTAACCTTTATATTACAATAAGCTAGTTATTAAGCAAACACAGGGAAACAGATGGAATCATCAGCAATCAACCTCTTACAGGATGTACTACAGAGTAGTTCATTTTGGCTGCATCTTCTATAGAACAATACTTTCGAAGATTCTAGGAAGATTACAAACCTAGCTACGGAGATGGTTGAAAAGTGAGCGAACTTGATTCCTAGGACAGTTTTTGACTGGTTGCTCTGAATTCAATGGAATATTAGACATAACATGTTGAGATAAGATATCTGTTGCCTCCTATTTCTGGGTCAGGTTATGATGTAATCAATCTTATTCTTTGTTATTTTGAATGGCTAATTGGAATACCGACAGGCCACTGACCCACCCGCGCATCTCCATTACTCGATCTTATTCTATATGCTAGAATAAAGCTTCAGAAATGAGTACACCAAAGCCTGTGTAGATTAAACTAAATGCTTTTCAAGTTCCCAAACTCTAACTACGAATGAAAGCCTTGGCTAACCAAGTAGTTTGGGACGAAGATTTCCATTTGTTTTTAACATACAGAGTCAGCAAAAAAATACAATCTATCTACTGGCAAAAAGAACACCTACTACAGATTGTATAAAATATCAAAAACGATAAATGTGCACTTACTCGTTAAAACCTTCATAAACAGTGCCAAACGAACCGCTCCCAAGAAAATCACCCTTCTGCCAGTTTTTAAAACCCCCCCTGAACGATCCATTGGTCGAAAGGGGATATTCAGCCTCAACAGCTAAGCTAGAAGACCTTTCATCCTCATCACCCAGCATATCTGAACCAGAAGGTGATTCAACTGTACCAATTCTTGATGTCATCATCCCACTTGTCTCAACATTCGCATCATCTGGTCCATCTGATGCCAACTCTTCATTATCCGTGGGAGCAAAACTCATAATCAAATCCCAATTTGAACCCATATCATCCACAATCACTCGAGACATAGCAGGTGGAGGAGCAAGCAACGGTGGCCGGACACCCTTGATTCCACCTCCACTCTCCAGACGCCGCCCCTCTCGCGTTCTATCCATCTCATCGTCACCACCATCTTCCAAAACCCTAGCACTTCCAACTCCTAACATGCTCTCATCAATTCTGCCAACGCTGACATCATCTGCAGTTTTAATATCATCATCTGTCACCAAAACCCTAGCATCCCCAACCTCAGCTGACCTAGAACACTCACCATCAGTCTTAACCTCATCATCGCTAAAGCTAATCTTACTCTCAAAACTCCCAGACAAATTACTCTCCAGTGATTCTCTAGTCACAACCATATTAGAATGATGAAACCTAGAAGTAGACGCGAAACTACCTCCCGCCGGAGGATACGACCTCCGCTTCTCCCAATCAGCCGTCGATATCGCGAAATCATCCGGACCTGAAAGCCCTAACCGTTTGCAAATCACCTCAAACTCCCCCTCGGTACCTTCAATTCGGAAACTCGATCTATCAGCTAACGATAGGATATCAAGCGATCGAGTTCGATGAGCCGATTGATCGCCGAATTGATCATCAAACGATGACGATGGAGATGTGGAGGCGTCGTAATCGATGTTCTTGATGGCGTTCCTTCGTTCGAGTCGCCTTGGAGCTACCCGCTGCTTTTGCCTAGAGTACAGTTTCATGCTCCGTTTGTTTCTCTGTCTAGATCTCGTATCCAACATCAGTTGCTGTATCTATATGTCCATGTGTGTGTGTGTGTGTGTGTGTGTGTGTGTGTAGACCTGTGGTTTGAAGGTGGAGTTGCAGAATGAAGATGAAGACGATGAAGATGATGCTGATGATGATGGTGTCTGCGTGAATATAGATGGATGATGAATCTACGCGGTTGTGGGTTTTGTTGACGACCGTATAACTACCATCAGGAAAGACAGAAGTACCCCTCTTATTCGTCAAGTATGTTTATATTAACCCTCTACTTTATATTTAACTCCCTTATACAATTTTTTTGATCTACAACTATACGATTATGTTTCAGACGGTATGTATTGTTTTAATTGAGCTCGTTTATTTGTTTTTCAGCTTGAACGGCACCCCGAACCTCCTAAGAAGAAAACTCACAACTGAAAAACTCTTTGGCTCTACCTAAAGAAAGACTTAAATTCACGACCTTTCATTTAAGAAGCCATGAGAATATCATTAGGCAAGAAGACCTTGTGGTTCCCTTATACAAAATATCCTAAATGTTTTCATGTTTTTGTTTTTTTTTAAACTTATTTATTAAATAATTGAATGTATGTGATATATGAATAAAGGAAAAGAAGATAAACAAATGATTTAGTTGGTGTTTGGCATGCAGGAATTCAATAAAATTTAATGGAATTGAAAATCTAAATCCCATGGGCCATTCGGTAAGGCCTTCTCTGCAATTCATCACCTCCTCCATCCACACCCCCAAATCCCCCTCAACTCTACTCCTCTGTCGCATCTCCTCCGCCGTACCACCGCAACACCACCACCACCACCGCAAACACAAACACAAATACCCTCACCAAAACCAAACCATCTCTCACCCACCTCAATCACCCTTAGCTCCATCTTACAGCCTCCGCCCAACGCTCTCTCTGCAGGAAACCCTGGCGCAAAAGATCGGAAAAACTATCTGCCGCCCCGACGCCCCCTCCAAAGCTAGGGTTTTTACTGATGTCAATGTTATCCGCCCTAAGGAATATTGGGATTACAAGTCGTTGACCGTTTAATAGGGGCTAGGGCTCGCATGCGACTTTTGTTTATTAGTTTGTGCTTTTTGTTGTTGATTGTTGTTTTTTAATCTTGTTAGGTTTTGATTTGTTTACAGGAAACACGATAATTATGAGGTGGTGAGGAAGGTTGGGAGCGAGAAATATAGTGAGGCTTTTGAGGGGTTTCACTGTGATAATGATGAGAAGTGTAAAATGACCAAAGTACTATTATATTTAACTGTAAAAACTAACAGAATTAGTGTCAGGGACCAAACCGTTATAAAAGTAAAACCACAGAGCATGATATGATCAAAAATTCATTTTTGGCTGAAATGGTTAGAATGGTTAAACTACATGGACTAAAACTAAAATTTACTCTTTTTTTAATGACATGTGTCTTATATTTATATGTATGGAAATTTCTCTTATCTTTACTTTTGAGATACAGATAAAAATAAATTAATAATTAGAAAACAATATATTAAAGTGAAAATATCCAACTCTATCAAGTTATATATTACAGCAAAGTTCTTAATAGTTTTAAAATTATTATACAAAAATAGAAAACCATATGAAAAAAATAAGTTTGTACATGTCAAAAAGAAATTTATAAAAACATGAAGGACTAGAAGTGTAAATTTGATAAGGTCAAAACGATCATTTAATCATCTTTCCTTTCAAACCCAAGAACTTTGTGCTAGCCGATAGGTTTGCTGTTCATGTTTAGTAAGACCAAGTTAGGGGCTGTTTGGCAATTTTTAAATGATTAAATGTTGAACCAATAAGAGGTCTGAACCATGAAGTGTTGAACCATTAAAAGGTCTGAACCATTAAGAGATCTGAACAATTAAGAGGTAGTATATCACTTACCTATTCAAAAACAAATATCTGACCAATTCAGATAAGAGGTTTTAACCATTCAGCATTAGACCTCTTAACCATTCAGCATTAGTATAATGCTTAACCATTCAGAGACAAATGTCTGAACCATTCAGACATTTGCTCGCGAAACAAACAGTCTGAACCATTAAGTGCTGAACCATTTAGACATCTGAACCATTAAGAGGCTGATTCAGATGCTGCCAAATAGCCCCTTAGTTGTGAGGTTACTTGAGATGATTTTCAAGACTTTGACATATGTAAGCCTATAGCTTTTACGTATGGACTTAGGCTCATTTATGTTGGTCGTTCACCTCGTCCTTGCGTATAATATGGTTTATTGTTGCTATCTAATTTTGGAGGTTTGATAGTTGGTTCGGTTAGTTATATCACTGACGAGATAATAATCCATCCGATTATTTTCATTTCTTAAGTGCATAATTCGAAACCACCTTCAGTAAAAAACTTATCATAGGTGAGAGAAAATATTCTGGTCCAACCTGAAAAACAATGTTATTACCATGGATGAGACTTAAACCCAAAACATCCTCTTATTTTTAATAAAATCTTAAGCTATCTCATCTCAAACACTTGAGCTAAAGATAATTAGTTGGCAGTTGGTTTATATTTATTGTGATTATGATTAACTCCTTGCATATTAATTGCACTTTTAAAAAAATAGACATGATAAATACATGTATTGAGGTGAGAATCATATAAGGGCATATGCCACGCAGGGTAGCAGGGCTAGCTCAGCGTTTTTTGAGACCCGATCGAAATAAAAAAATTGGGTTCTATTCAAAAAATTTTTATTATAACTCTCCTATTTTACCAAGGTTTAGGACCGGCAATAATAAACTAAAACATTTATAGTTGACGGAGTTAAAATTTTATTGTATTTTAATGATATATTGTATATGTATATATTTTTAGATATTATGTATGTATAATGAACTAAAATGGGCCACTTCTCAATAGCACGATTCATCGTTAATTATTCAATTGTCTTTTTTAATGTACAAGCTCATTGTTTAATATAATCTTTTTAAACAATAGGGGCTTTGGAGGGCTCCAAATTTAATGCATCACTCAATATTATATGGAGTCGGCCCTACAGGGTTGATACCCCCACGATGCCAATATAGAGGAAAGAGGTATCAACCCCAGCTAAAGTGGAAACACCAAGGCATGATAAAATTGAATCATAACATAATGATAAAGAGTATTAAAGGAAATTACTTATTAAAATCAAATAATTAGTTACATCCAATTTTAAAAACAAATAAACTGAACAATCAAATAAATCTTTATTTTATTTAAAGTCTAACTAGGTCTAACTAAAGCTTATCCTTGAAACCTAGCGTGAGCAAAGCAACGAACTTAATTTTCATTACCTGAAAACATGCTAAAATATGTTAACTAAAAAGTTGGTGAGAACATAGGTTTATAAGTATACATATAGTAGATGACAATGTACAAACCAATAAATAATTTTCCAAATACAAGTAAACTATTATACATGAGTCCACAACCAACCCTAGTGATGGAATACCCTCCTGTCCAACCCCCTGACACAAGAGGTCAGACTAATAGTATGCTTGCCTAGTATGCAGTTTCTGAACATCCAGCTCCTTTCAAGTCAAAAAGAATACGTTGACTCAAAGGACGCTCAGTATTGATCGGCATGCATCAACCCGAGTACCGAATGGGCTTGTCAGGCTAATTGATCTATCTACGTACTCCTGTGGCTTCCCCGAAGTTAATGGTTGTGTAGATTTTAGAAAAATAGAGGGACTTTGTAGTAAAAAAAAGAGTCATAGAATATAGCAACATGTATAATCAGTTTAGTTTTACTAGTATAAGAAAGTTATCATTAAGTTTGCAAAAGACTAGTTTGACTTTAAAATTTGAATTTTCAGTTTGATATAGAGAGCATGTTTCCACCTTAAAATATAAAAGAAAAGGGGGCTATGAAATCATCTTGTAAAATAGGTGGGTTGATCTTGCAACTTGTAGTAACTTGGAATGAGGACTGCCCTAAGTAAGTTTTTATAGTTAGTTTATTGTACTTGTGAATAGTTGAGGGGTTGTTGTTGTAAAAAGTTCAAGAATGGTTGTCGTATACTAGATATGTGTCATCACAGAGTAGCACATCCAACAAAAGGATTCCCAGGAAAAAGTTGGTGGATTTTCATCACTTAAGTACCCCGTCTTTCCTTAGCCAGAACCTTTTGTTTGCCATATAACTACGTACCAGGTGAAACAATTCTAGATGTATACTAGACCAACTCAAAGGTGTGTTTAGTATGTTTATAAAGTATAGAGAACAAGTGCAAATATAAGTTTATCAAGGATGGTAATAAACAAGTTGTATAGGATAGGGTTATAATTGAAAATATAAAGAGTTTTACTAGAAACATGATTCAAGTTGATAGATAATTATAAGAATCATTAAAATTTAGATTTTTATTGTTTAAAACATGCTTATTTTATAATAAAAACCATTTCTTTATATTATATTCATGAAAATATTAGAATGTTGCAAAATTTAGGGTTTTGATAGCTTTGGATAGATTCGCGCACTAAACTTGCGCGAGCTGTTTGAGAGATCAAATCAATGAGTTAGAAGATGTTCTTTATATGATTAGAAATATAAGACTTTGAATTTAATTTTAAAAAAAGAATCACCGAAAAAGGATTTGTTATGAGGAAGATATGGTTGTCCGAAGTTGGCCTCTTAAATCTGTCAAAATCCGAAAATTCTAGCTTGATATGTTTAAGCTAAGTTTTTGATGACTTCGTGTTTATTTAATGTTTCGATCCATATTAGATCTATGATTATCACACAAGAATGTTATTTAATAATAGATCTAAGCTAGTTATAATTGAATTTTGATAAAACACAATTGGAAAGTTATGAACTAGAAGAACGCGAAGAACATAAAAACTTACTTAGGGAAAAATTCTTGGATCTTTAAGAGAGGTGCTATGAGTTGATATTTGATTATATGAAAGCTCTAGATTTAGAGTTTGATGTGAAAAATAATTAGAATAAGATCTCCTATTTATAGTGGAAAAATTAAGGTTTTAGGTGTCAATTAGGATTTATTTTCATAATATTTTTATTAATAAAAATCATATATTTTAGTAGGGATAGGTATGAACGAGTTTTTGTCATATTTTAGAGTATAATAAGTTTGGTTTATTATTTGTTAGATTTAGGATAATTACTAGTTAATTATTTATTAGTTTATTAAATATATATCACTTAAAATGATTAAAATAATAAAATAATATATATATATATATATATATATATATATATATATATATATAATTTGCAATTATCCATGCATATATATATATATATATATATATATATGTATATATATATTTATATTTTATTATGTCTAGATAATTATAGGACTTAATTTAATTAAATCTTTATCCTTTAAACAAAAGTTACGTATGTAACCTTAAGTTACACATATGTAAAAAATTTCACCTTATAGTTAGCTATATATGTTTCACTATGTTGTAATTTTGCATTGTTTTAGAATTTGGTTAATGTTATATTACTTCCAAGTTACTGTTTATAGCAAGACCTAATATATACACATGTGTTATCATAGAATCACACTAGCATGCAATAATATCACAATGAACCACAATGTATAGAACATGAGATAGCTTTCACAAATACGTTCTTGAAATCAATCAATGTTTACATATGGAAATGTCATAATCATTAAAAGAGTTAAGCATGAAAAATCAAGGATGTTACAGTCTCCCCTAGTTAAGAGAATTTCTCCCAAAATTCAACTAGTAGTGCATGTGTTATCTTGAAAAAGATGTTTGTTCATTATATTTTATCTAGGAGTAGTTCTTGGTCCAGATTCTAGTCTCACCTTCGATGCATCGTTAGTGTTTATATATAGGGTGTACAACAGCTAACCCATCACACTTTTGGCACCTCAAAGGCGTACTAGTCACCAACCAAAACTAATCATTAACTTGGATAGTGATGAGTGACATAAATCTCTTTTCAAAGCCTTTGTCATGGGAGATTGAATTTAGAAATTTATAAAAGGTATGGGGTAATAGCTACACAACAGAACTTCAACACGCACCAATGCACCTATAAATTCATCGTTACGTTGCGCACCGTAATGGTCAATTCACCTTACATGAGTGTGTTATGTCCTTCTATTATGCATTCATAAGGTGATAATAGTTTTATAAGAGAGAAGTAGTGGATGTCATAGAATAGAAATCGAAATGCAATAGAAATGATAGAGTAAATTAGCTTGAGATTTAAAAATCCTGATCAAGTAAGAAACAATGTGGATTCATGAAAATGAAATATCCAATCCAGATTATAAGATAGAGATCAAACAGATAAAAATAGAATTCAAATTGAGATAAAGGAAAGTGCTTAACACAAAAGCAATAGAATATCATGGTTGTCACGAACTCCCCTAGTTAAGGAAATTTCATCCTAAGATATAACTAGTAGAGGTTGTGTTAGCTTGAAAAAGGTATGGATATTTGAGCTTCATCTGGTATTCGTGTTCCTAGGTGAACTCCCCTGTTTAAAGTTCCTTCTGACTTTGACGATGGGAATACGACTCTAAGCATATCCTCAAGAGCTATAGAGTTCTTTCAGTTTGGCCAACGGTTTGAGTGTGATAAGTCTTGCTAAGATCCACACGCATTACTAAGGATTTCTGTGATGTTTGCCTAAACCTAGAAGTGAACGACTGTCTCGATCAGGGATGATGAATAGTAGCCACCATGTCAAGTCACGCTCTCATTGATGATGTAGAGTTTGGCTAACTTCTCCAACTTGAAGTCTTCACAGATAGGGAGAAAGTGAACGGACTTAGTCAAGCAATTGATTATGACCCAAACTAAGTCATGTCCACTAGAGGTTTTGGGTAGTTTGGTGATAAAATCCATGTAAAAAAATATCCCTATTTCCATTGAGGAATTTTATCTTATTGGAGTAATCTAGGGTTTGTAATGTTCAGCTTTAACCTTTGAACACGTGAGTTGTTTCCCAACATACAAGGCAATGTCTTTCTTCATTCATGGCCACCAAATATCCCTCAGCACCTGATACATTTTATCGGTGCCTAGATGAATTGAATGTCGTAACTTATGAGTTTCATTCATGATAAGTTCTTGAAGATTGTTGGAGTTAGGAATCCATATTCGTCCCATGAAGTAGAGGATTTGATCAGTCTTAAATTCTAGCTGATGCTCAGTTATACTTGCCAATTCTTTCATCAAATCATCTCTGACAAGGACTTGTTTCTGAGCTTCTAAAATTTGATTTTTGAGATTCATTTGAATAATCATTCCGCTTAAGAAGATTTGGTTTGTCCGGTTCTTGTTGTTGCTCGATCCTTCTTCTCTCTGTCTTCGACCTTATTTCAACCACAACCGTTGTTGTCTCCCGTTGTCACAGTGTTGGTTAGAACTCGAATTGTCATTGTCCTCCTTTTGAGTTCGCCATCCCTGGAAAAAAAATCATAACTTTAAGCATAAGAACAATAATGATAAAGAAAATCAATTCATCGAATACAAACACAATAAGTGGCATTCACATGCTTAAAGTGTGTACACTAAACGAACGAATTTGATTGAGTACCATAATGAGAAATTATATAGGTTCTTGATCACTTTTGATTGGGTACCATACCAGTTCACAAATCCTTATGTACACAATAAGTAAATTGAGATCCATTATAATTGCCTACTTTCCAAGCTGGTAAGAGAAGAATTGTCTCTGGCAACACGATCTGAAATTTTGATGGTCATAGGTTCCTTAATGGCCAATCGAAAAGGTTTGTGACTCAATTTGGGTTAGGATGCCACCAGATGGCTAGGTAAGGGAATTTGAGGACGAGCCTGAGAAGGAAGAGGAGATGGGGTTTGTTTGACTGGTAAAGAGGAGAGGGATGCAGAAGACCTATTGAAACTGTTAGGGGCATAAGAAACATAATCAGTGTTGGCTACAGAATTGAATTGTTGGTCACCAATTACAACTTGGAGGGGGAGGCAATCATAATTTAGAAAGATAGAAGCGTGGTGATAGGGTGAGTTTTTTTTTTACTTTTTTTTTTAATTTTATGGGTAACAAGGTATTTTTATGCTCACATATATTTTTAACAAACATCCATGCCGGGGACGAAACCATTCTCGTTGGGTGAACAATATGGACTAATGCACTAATTTCTAAAAGTTAAGGGGAAGCTGAAATTTTAACAAACCCTGAGACTTACTTAACTTACTTTATAATCTATATCAGATTCAGCTAAATAAATGTCTAACCATAAACATGCACTTAAAAATGTTGTGAATACAAAAGTATCTTTTATATAGATCTACCGTAAACTAATTAGTTGAAAAAAAATCTTGTTATTTTATAGTACTTTTAGTATCTTATTATAAGTTTTATATAAACAAAATCGAATGCTCCTTAGTTCAGTTGTGTCCGAATTGTATAAGTATAAAACGTTTGGCTATTTTAGACTTGTATTGTTGTAACTTATTTTATCCTCATATTTCACTTGCTAGACTTTGAGTTCGTATTTAAAAGTTTGACTTTTATTGGTGATTATTTGACTTTTATCACGCACGCGATATTTTGACTTGTGGTTTTTTCCCTTTTTGATAAGTCGTAATATGAAGTCAAAATTGTCCCCTTAAACAACTTTCTATTATCTTGAGTTCAAATTTCAAAGGGATATTGTATTAATGTATTATTTTCAAAAGCTAAAATATCTATATAAGTTATCAAGGCCATATTTACAAGGTCAAGGCTATAGATCCTCTAATGTCTTGATATATATGGTTAATAAAAATGTATTATGAGTTGTTATTAAAAAGTATCTATTTAATGTTTGACTTGACCATTTTAACGTAGATTTTTTTAGTTTAGGACATAAATTTCAAATAACATATATTATTTATGTACTAAAAAATGTATTCTTATTTCAAAGTACTTATTTTAAAAGTAAAAGAAAAGCAAATATATTTGCAAATTTCAATTATACCATACTAAATTAAAATAATTTATCACATAATTAATCGCACAATAACATCAAATTAAACACACAAAATGTTGATTACCTTCTAGATAATTGCTTTGACTATAATATTTTGATCTAGATGTATTTTTTAATGTATTTGTAATTTTCTGACTTTCTTATTTTTATTTCGTTGTTTTTCTTTGACTTGTAGAAATCATTTAAAAATTACATTATTTTTCGATTTTAGATTTGATTTCAGTTTTACCTTTATACACATTTAGTAATATTTTTATTTAATTACTTAAAAATACTATTTAGCATCATATTTGAAGAATTCTTGGATTTTGTGAAGATCAGGTTATTTTTTGTAATTCCGGTATCTCGAACAACTGTTTAATCAAATTTGAACGGTATTTTCATTACCGCAATTTGAGATTTGTTTTATAAAGTAATCAATTTCATGCGGTATATGCTGGTTTCTAAAAGTAAATAAAGCGGGAAAGGTTCAAATAAAATGGCATTTAAAACTAAAAAATGTAATAAGAAATTTTAACCATCAATCTTCTTAATCGATGCTTAAGATCAAATTGTAATGAAAGTTTGTAAAAGAAATATTTTAGTAATAATCACTTTTGCTGACTTTTTGCCAGTTCTCTTATTTTTTAACGTTCGTAACTTTTATGTACGGTATTATTTTTTCAGTAAATTACTATTTTGGTCCTTATGGTTTGGTCATTTTAACCATTTGAGTCTAAAAACGAATTTTCTAACAAATCAAACCATATGATTTGTATTCTATAACTCTTTCAGTCCAATAAACTAACATAGTTAGATTTTTCAATTAGCTTCTAACAAAATCACCAAAATGCCCTTGTACTGAAATGATTATTTTTAATAACATCAGGGACCAAAACGTATTTTACTCTCTCACACAAACATATTATATATATATATATATATATATATATATATATATATATATATATAAGATTTTTTATATTTATTTTTGAAGTTTTTAATATATTTTTTAAACCATTTGGATTTTAAACCGATAATGTAATTACTAAAAAACGTTTTATAAATGTTTTTAAACCATTTGGTTTTCTAAACATCATTTTTAAACAATTGGTTTTTTAGAAATGTTTTTTAAGAGGTTGATTTTTTTAAAATTTTCAAAATCATTCATCTTCAAACTGTTCGGCTTTAAAATCTTTAGATTTTTAAACTTATTTTTTATAATTGTTCGTCTTACTTAAATATCTTTTAAAATCTTTACGTTTTCAAACGTTCTAATCAAATGGTTTTTTAAACCGTTCAACTAACTAAACTTCTTTCTAAATTTGTTTGTCTTATTTAAACATTTTTTCAAATCGATTGGTTATTCAAACGTAACGAACGACTTAAAAAAGTTTAAATAAACTAAACACAAGTAATTTTAATATCGTAGAAACCCTAATTATAACAATCAAAACCCAAATTAATACTAAAAAAATACAAATGACGTAAAAGTATAAAACACTTTCAAGTCAAATTAAATAGAAGAAGATAAAAACATCGGAAAGAGAAAAAAGATGTTTTAATAAAATGAATGGTTTAAAAATGAAGCTTTTTAATAAACGAATGGTAAAAAGACGTTCAAATAAAAGAACGGCATAAAACTACGTTTAAACGAGCCGAATCGTTAAAAAACTTGTATAAATAAAAGACAAAATTAAAAAAAGGTGTTTAATTGAATTAAACGATTAAAAAAGACGTTGAAATAAAATAACAGTTAAAAAAACTTTTACGGTTTAAACAAAACAACTAGATTAAAACGGAAGTTTGAGTAAGTCTAATAGTTTAAATGAAAAGTTTAATATGAATGGTTTAAATACGACGTTTAAAACCGAGCAGTTTAAAAATAAATTTTAAAAAATTGAAAAATAAAACAAAAAACATTTCATATAATATATATATATATATAATATATATATATATATATATGTGTGTGTGTGTGTGTGTGTGTGTGTGTGTGTGGTGTGTGTGTGTGAGTAAATTATATTTTTGGTCCCTGAGGTTATTAAAAATAACCAATTCAGTCCAATGTTATTTGATCATTTTGTTAGAAACTAACTGAAAAATCTAACTCTGTTAGTGTATTGGACTGAAATATTTATAAAATACAAACCATGAGTCTTGATTTGTTAAAAAATTCTTTTTGGACTTAAATGGTTAAATTGACCAAATCAAAGGAACCAAAATAGTAATTTACTCTTTTTTTATAAAAGTTACACTATAATAACGATTATTTTTTATCTTTAAAATAAGTAGAGTATTGTTTACATAAAAAGATAATAATTTTTTTTATATTTTAGTTCATATCTTGTCATTGTGTCATTGGTGCAATTCATTGTATCTATTTATTAGTTATTTTTTTTTCTAAATACTATTATATTTTTGTAAAATGATGAATTTTAAATAATATATAATGAGGAATAACATTATTGTGTATCTCTACTATGTAAAATATAATAATAAATAACAATTAGTTAGTCTAATACATTAAAAATAGTGACAAATAACATAATATCTCATTGAAAAAACATTATGAGTGTTGAAAAAACATTGGTGAAATTACATTAATGTGTATTTCTTATTGTAAAACATAATGATAGATAACAAGATTATATAATTTATAAAAAAAAAACAATAGTAAAAATAATAGATTGTGTATGTTATAACATTATGAGTTTTGAAAAAAAATATTAGTGAGATAACATCATTGTATACTTTTAATTGTAAAATGCAATTATAGATAACAATAAGTTTATATAATCTATAGAAACAATGATCATGTAAGATACAATGATGAACATATAACACATAATATAACATATTTGACCCAATAAAGTGATATTTTACACAACGAACGTATACGACATAATTAACTGACGTATTTGGCATATTAATCAAGACTACACTATTTCTTAGATTTTTTAAATTAAATATTGGTTTTACTGTAACTTTACCCAAATAAATCTAAGCTAATTTAACTCATAAATAACACTGAAGACATAAATATCATATAAAACATCGATTGATTCTATAAGTCTTGGAGACTTCTTTAACAATAATTTATCTTTACAAGTCATATGTGTTCATGATTTTCTTTTCACCTATCAACTTATGGTATTCATCAACGTATCTATCACCCACGGGTATGTGATGACATATATATATATATATATATATATATATATATATATATATATATATATATATATATATATATATATATATATATATATATATATATATATATATATATATATATATATATTAGCCTATTGTCAACAAATTCAAACAACTCCTTTTCATAAAACGTGTTTAATACAACCGATAGCAAATATAAAGTGATAGGTTGGTACGTAGCTGATAAAAACCTACAAATAAATCGTGACGCATGGGTGATTCTTTTTCATGTTTTTTTTTTTCCTAAATGATTACATGTTAAGAAAAAAAAAAGAAGATGTATTTTATGTTTGATTTAGCTCTTGCTTTCCAAAGGGATATTGAGGAGCTGGACCACTTCACGATCTAATGTACATAACATTACCATATATTAAGTGTTGAAAGCTGTTTTGTACGGCTTGAACTTATGACCTCAAGTCACAAAACACAAGCTTACTAGTTGTTTTAATGTTCACTCTTAGTTACATGATGCTACCAGCTAGTTAATACTTAGATATATAAAGTTAACGCCAACTACTCAAGTGTCAAATCATACCGGGAGCAGTATATATAAACAAGAGATTTAAAAGATATATATAGTCACAAGTTATTCTTCGTAACATGTCGTGCAGTATTATGGAAATTGTAAAGTTTTGTTTGAAAAATAATGAAACATGTATATATTAAGAATAATTTTTTTTTCTATTCTAATTTGTTTTCTCAAGAAATACAAAGAAACAAAAAATAGTAAAAAGCAATTTAGGAATGAAAGAAGATAACCACAAATCAAAATTTAAATTTCTAAAAGGTTTTTTTATATTGAAAGTATAGTATAATATAGACTTAATATTAACAGTATATATAACACTTCAAAAACAAACATTTTTCTAGAAGTTATGGATTTGAGATAAGAATAAATCTTTTTTCAAATCTACGAGATATAAAACACCAAATGTCTCATTTAATTTTGACTTAATTGCTTTCTCCTTCATAAAAGTAAACGAGGCGACCATAAAAGAAAGTCAAAATTGTTCCCATTAGAATTGATCTTTATTATCTGCTAACGTTTGAGTTTAAATTACAACTATGGGATTATATTAGTCCTCATTAAAATTAGTTGACAATCTAGTATCTAGAAAAATTTAAGTTTTTCTTCCCTATCATATGTAGTTATACATACGTATTTCTTTTTGAACTTATCAAATATCATCTACATCAGCCTTTCACCTTTTATGAAAGATTTATCACTCGTAAAAGTCTGGGTTGTGACTTAGTCTTGATGTGGTTGTTTTTGGTTCATGTACCAGATGTAGATGTGTAGTTGTCTATTTGTAATAATTTAGGATCTAACTCTAACTTACATTATTAATTTGTTATGTTTGTGTAAAACGATTAATTTGTCTTTTACAAATCACATTCATTGTTTATGTAATTTACTGGATATATGCAACCAAAAAAAATTGAAAACAATAAGAAATAAGCAAAATAGACCCAAGCCCTACGCACCCCATCGCAGGTTGTCTTCCATTCAGGGGCAAAAAAAACCTTAAGGGTTGTTTGCTTCAAAGAATCCATAAGAATTAAAATTGAAATTGGAAATAATTCTTTTTAAAAATCATATTTGCTTGGCGGAATTAAAATCTTTCCATTATTTGTGGGAAAGTAGGGCCAAGTGTGGATTGTTTATTTTAGTTGAAAATTACTTTTGATAAAAAAAATACTTATTAACTTATGATTTTTCAAAAAAAGTTTTTTAAAAAAATATTTGAATTATCTTATAAACTAAAAAGTCAATAAGTTGTTTTGTAAAAATGTTTTTTTTAGCTATTCATGTAAAATGATAAAAAAAATGTCATGCTTTTAAAATTCAATAAGCTATTTTCTAATAAGTGTTTAAGATTGTTTACTTATACTATTATATACATTTTTCCTCTCTTGCAAATTGAAAAAGATTATGAAATATATAAAATAAGATTTGTTTACATAGTTTATAATTTCTTGGTTAGACATAATAATACTATGTTTAAATTGTTAAAAATAAACCAAAATGCATAATGATATGAAACTAATGTCATGTTACATTCATCTTCGTGAGTCCATTAAATCTTGCGTAATAATATCTCTTATCGCTGCCATAAGGTTAACATCATGATCCGAGCGATTTGTAGCCAGAAGTTCTTCATGAAGTTCATTTGTAGTACCATATTCTCTAAGATTATAAAATTCTTGTTGGGTATATTAAATGATTCATCAAACCTACTAGCCTTTCTAAGAATGTTATGGATCACCATTGATGCTATCACAATACTTACTTGGTGCTTGTATGTGTAGTTAACATGCATATCTCTTAATAAAGCCCATCTAGCTTTCCACACTTCAAAGGTTCGTTCAATGATGTTTCACAACGATGAGCGCTAATAGTTAAATGTCTCTTTTGGTCCTTGAGGAGCACACATAGTACTACTCTATCCATGTTGAAATTCTAGTGTATGATAACGAATGGTTTGACCTTTGTTTGGAGCAAGATAAGCTTTAGTATTTAAGTATCCGGCATTAATAACGGAATATGTATCTACAAATAAAACAAACAATAGTTAGTCTTTTCAAACATGTATAAAAAAATACAAAAATACATGTACAATTGATCATTATACTTACCACCAGCGGTGTGAAAACTAAAGCTCCGGCCTCCGTCAAGCATCATTGAAGATTCTCATGTCATGCGTAGTCCCCTCCCATCCAGCCCATAGAAATAAATCACATGTTAAAATCACAAACAACCATTATATTTTGTGTCGATATCCCTTTCGACCAATGTACTTTGTCTGGTCCATAGATCGAACTTATGCCCTCACGTGTGTCCCATCAATAACGCCAATGTAGTCCTACAAATACAAAAAGATATCAAAATTAATTCATTTGTTAAAGTAATCGGAACATTGAAAACCTTGAACATTAGAAAATACCTTGAAATTGGATAATACTGAGGATTGTTAATATATATGTGGGTACATCACCAATATGGTTTGCGGGTGGTCTGATGATGTCAACACTCATCTTAAGCATGGCTGCCATAACTTTATGAAAATGTCTATAAAATGGTTTCCCTGGAATGATTAAAAGGTTCTTGGGCAAACCTATCCGTACACCCATGAGCCAAAGTCATCAAGAAGATTCCGACCAACTCCTCAATAGACATATTATGGGTTTGTTTCAATCCGTAAACAAGATCTATGCATAATTGCTTAAAACCTTATACGTCCATTTCGTAACACCCTATTGGATGCCCATTTAATATTTCATTTATAAACATGTGCCCTCATGTGCAAGTCATATGACTAGATTTAACAGCCAAATTTAACGTCTGTTAGAGGAAAGGATGAAGTTTGCAAACTTTTTTAAACGTAAAGGATGTTTACTGTAATTTCCTTAGTTTAAGGACGAAATCTAAAATTTACTACAAACCAAAAGGACGGAAAGTGTAATTTACTCAAAGTAGAAATAACACACAATAATGTCAAATAACAACATAATTTTTAAAAATAAAAATAACACATATTGTCAAATGATAACACATAATGTAAAACGACAAATCACTCTTCCATTAGTAACTTAAGGAGCTCCATCTTTGCTTCATGAGTCGTTGAATACATAAACTCTTCACGATTTGGTTTTTTTTATTAAAGCACGCATTGCACGTCAATAATCTTTTGAACCTTCTTCGAAAAAGGGAAAAATGATGACAATGTTCATGCAAACAACAATTGTTGGGGAGGCATTCTTTGGTGGAAAAGTTTGTGTGCTTTTTGTTGACAAGGAATCTAATAAAACATCTAGCTTCTCTTTCAAAGATGAAGTTCTTCTTTGGTTGAACGTTTATTGGCAACATCCTTAGACTTTTTCCTTTTACTCGAATTACTTTCAACGTAAGTAGGAAACAAAGGGTCATCATCACCTAAACATATCTCATCACTGTCTCCTTTGCATGTTATATTTTCTTCACATCCAACACCGTTTAGATTGATATCATTTTGAAATTGTAACGAAGTCAAAGCTTGATCTCCTACAACAACCGATTCCCAAAACAAAAGAGCATAATGCGTCCCAAAGATGTCTAAATTTGCATCCATAAATTTGACAAAGTTTTTATTTTCCTACAACATATACGGATTAATTAATGGATTTCACGATGTAACCATAACTACAATTAATTAATTAAAAGTAAAAGTAGGCAAAAATAAAAAAAAATATTATTTGCGAGTGATACCACATGTAGCTGTATTGCTACATATCGCTAGGGCTGTTCACGAGCCAAGCCGATCCGAGCGAAGGTATGCTCGAGCTCGCTCAGATTTAAAATCGAGCTGCTCGGATCGGATCGAATTTATAAAAGCGAGCGGAAAAGTTATGCTCGTGCTATGATCGAATTTAACCGAGCAGCTCGGTTTCGCTGGGTTTTATAACAAATTTAGCATAACAAAATACATACCGGCTCCGTTTAGCTCGGTTTTTCATTCATTCAAGAGTTTCAAGTTCCAATAACAAACATAACAAGTTAACAAAAAACCATTCGAAATAAAAGTAACACAAAATACAAATTCATACACATTAAGTTCTAAGTCAAACTTCAAATTCTTAGAAAGACAATATATCTAATCTCCAAAAAGTCCACCAATGATGATTTTCACAACTATTTCCATATCCAGCTAAAAAAAGCCAAAAACAATGTATAATTAAATATTTTAGACTAAGCATAATAGTATATATTGTAGGCTTCAATATTATTGACAATGTACATACAAAGGTTTTATAGAAATATATACCTTTCATATCTATTAGTTGTTACCACACTCATCTAGAATCAAGACATCAATCTCCAATTTTTCTTCTTTTGTAGATTTCTAGACATTAAAAAGATACCAAAAATATTAGTCTAAAGTATAAAGTAGAAACGAAGAAAAATATGAATATAAACTTACTTCCAATGTTTGTATGGTTGTTTTTTAGATGACCTTTAATCAATCGCTTCCACAAACAAAAAGTTCAACCATATCCTTTGTAAGAGAGCTTCTGTAGTCATCCAATATACACCCCCAGCACTAAAGGCCGATTCAGAAGCCACAGTTGTGATCGGGATGCCAAAATATCTTTATCCATTTTACTTAAAACGGGAAACTTGCTTGAATAATGACTCCAAAAATATTATATATATATATATATATATATATATATATATATATATATATATATATATATATATATATATATATATATATATTCGAGCAAAACCGAGCGAGCGGACCTTTGCTCGTGCTCTGCTCGTTTACAAACCGATCCGAACCGCTCTGCTAGTTTACAACCGAGCAGAATTCAAACGAGCATTTTCCGAACGATCATCGAGCAGTTTGGACAGCCCTACATATCGCTAGTAGTGATACACAATCCATTTCTTATTGATGGCTGCCTGGCTATATTTATGATAATATTTTTAAATCATTATAATATTCTTTTAAAATCCATGTTAGTATTGAATTTTCATCTTTGAAAAATTTAAAATTAAAATCTTAAATATTAAAAAAATTATTATAGTAATGAAAATCAATTATAATTACAATTTTATAATAACAATTAATATTACATCTATGTATCAGTTCAATTAACAAATCATCGCACCAATCTCCTTTCAATATTTCATCTCTTATAAAGTTCAAACTCTTTATCATGTCACAAAGTCCGTATGCAATTTATTATTTTTCCAGCCTAACATTTTATATGGTGTGGTTTTATAGTCG
The DNA here is from genome assembly GCA_025506505.1 of Flaveria sonorensis. Taxonomy (NCBI): domain Eukaryota; kingdom Viridiplantae; phylum Streptophyta; class Magnoliopsida; order Asterales; family Asteraceae; genus Flaveria; species Flaveria sonorensis. Next base: position 9,466,843 of record CM046424.1, read on the forward strand.
TTTTTAAAACTAATCGTACAAAACTAGTCGTGACAAACATTATATATAAATAAAATAATTAAAGTCTTAAATTATTTTTTAAAACAGTTTTCATATTGATCTGTACAAAACATTTAGCTATATAATTATTTATATCAGATTTAAATTAATATTTGAAATTTTTAACAATTTAGTCGTAGCTTAATAGATAGTGTAAATTAAATATTTGATTATTTATATATTTATATATTATATGAAATACTATTAAGTTGTATTAAATGAATAATACTAAAATAATAATTAAAATAGCCGGCGAACCATTATTGCCTTCATATCTCCAGCGATGCACGGGTGTCCCCGTATCTCTAGCATATCTCAGGTAAAAAAAGGTAAATTTTTTTGCCATGTTGACGATATTTCATGGTTTTCTAGCGCTACATGGCAATCAATGTTAGTCAAATGGTTAGATTGGTCAAACCAAAAGCCAATGCCTATTTTTGTATAAATTTTTTTGTCAAATGATTATTCTTCTAATTTTACCGAAGAAAGGGGCGTGGATGGATCTCATGTCTAATTTCTATTTTATTTTTATTTTTTTAACCTAAGGGCATTTTAGTCATATTAAAAAAATTAAAAGTAAAAAAACTCCATTAATGCCAACAACCTTCTTTCTTATAATTTTCGTATTTATGAACCAAAGGTGAAATCAAACACTACCAATCTACCATAAAACCTTTCATATAATTAACTCTAAAATTAGAAAAAGTTTATGTAAAATAAAATTTTTAAGTTGTTATGAATAATAAACGATCAAACATTTACAAGTTCACATAAGATATGGCTCCTCTAACTTACTATTATTTTGGTATTATAATCACTTTTGAATGTATATTTTCATTTCCTACTATTACTTTGAAAATATAATGTCTTATAAAATACCGAATACACCATTGTGACATGTTTATTATTATTTAGAGTTATTGTATTTTAATATTCTCTACTTTCTAGCTAGGATTAATCACAACTCAAAAAATATTTACAAACACTCTTATATTTGAGCTCATTTTCCTCCAGCGATCTCTTACTAACTGAGGTTTAATCTCGTTAGTTTTTGAAAACGTGAACTACTTATGTGGCCAAAACACCAAGCAGAATATTAAAATACCTTTAGCTCCGTCAATTTCCATCTCCTGATCTAAATCACTTGACTCTATGGAGGTACATTTCAGGTGATGATGGAGGCTAGACAGCGGAAAACGAACCTGATGGAGGTTGGGCGGCGATAGAGTTGAAAATAAGCTTAAAGTCGGTCAAATTTCATCAAAAAAACTATCAGAGTTAACTCTCAGCTAGTAAGGAATTTTTTGCTACAACCAAATTTAGGGTCGAGTATAGTTGTAGGGTCAAGTTGAGCCTAGCGTCACGGGTCTATTCCCGAGCTTAAAACCTAGCTGTAACGTAAAAAAGAGATCTACGCTAGAGGGCTCGAGGGGATTAGCCACGAGGGCACTCTGACACTCAAGTCGATACCTTATATAATGTGATTAAGTATAAAATTTAGTTATGGCAAGTATATAGATAACAAGTAGAAAAGATAAGGGGTCAAAGAGAGTAACTGAGTCATCTAGAAATTGTCTTATTTGATATAGACAGAGTCTTATGAAGATGGATAGAGAAAGAGAAACTAGTTCTCTAAAGAAAAAGGAGAGATGAGATGTCAAGTATGAGTGATTTCACTGGCAAATAAGAAGATCTTGAATGAGAGGTTTGCCTTTTATTTATAGAGGAGAAATCCTCAAGTTCTAATAGGCTTGATTAGTTAGGTTCAGTCAGGCCAAGTGAGTTATTCTGATTGGGTCCATGTTAAGGTTGGTAAGCTCTTCCTTAGGAGTGTTAAGGTTTAAGCCAGAATAGCAAGTCCATGCCATGTAGCCTAGGGCAATGATAGGTTGAGTAAGGCTAAGCCACGTAATTTCAGGTAAGATGACATAGATTAGACAATGCAAAGCCATCTAAGGCCATGTCAAGTAGCCTAATGTGTTGGAACATCTAACAAGGTAAGACAAGGCTGAATAAGATCAAACTAAGGAGTTGTAAGAAAAAAGCATATTAGGTAATGCTAGAGCATGTTTTATAGCTTGTTGTGCCTCTCCATAGTCCTAAACCTACTTATGTCATCAAGATCATTTGAGAAAAATACAATTAAAATTGAAAATGCTTGTAAACGTTTTATGGGTTGAGATTAATCTCGTCCAATAAATGATAGTTAGGATTATTAAAATTCAATAATTCTTTATTTATTGGATATAAATTTTACTCTGATCCGAATCAAATATAATGTATTTAAAATTTTTCTATATAACAAGTTAATGTCTTTTTTAATTTAAAAAATATCATTATGGCATGTCTACTTCTACTTACGTTTCTATATAGTTTATAATATATATTAATCCTAAATTTCGGTTACTGCATGAAAGTAATACAATTTCACAAATTTACCACTAAAGTTATGTGATTTACAAACAAGTCCATCACCACCACCACTTGTATGGCCGGAATTTTGTACAACCACAGCCGAGATTTAAAACCTCACCACCATTACCTGTTGAAATCAACACCACCGATTTATAAACGCACCACCGCCACCTGTCGAAATCACCAAGATCCCGGAGATGAACGATTGACGATTCTGCGGCTGCGATTGATGATCGATGACGATGGCGATTGACGGAGATGACAATTAACGGTGACGACCACCGGAGAGGAGGAGGCTGTACGTTCAGCTATAACTTTAATTTGTGCTCTTCCCAATAATTGATAAATAATTAATAAAATATTTACTCTCCTATTGATGATTACTTAGTTGAAATAATTTGATCAATTTGTACAAATATGAAATACAAAGATTTCAATAAGTTTTGAAGTTTAAAAACTTGAACTTAGACATCTTAAAATCCAATGTTTTAACGTACAAATCCAGGCTGGTGTTGTAATTTTTTTTAATAATTTACCTTTTGTTTTGTTATATAGTTAACACTTGATGAAAAATGAAACCAAAATTTAAGGTTGTGCAATGGTCTTGCATTCTTCTATAATACGCGTGTCGCGCTTCTCACGTGTACAAACATAATACAACATTACAACTATATCTCCAGTTTAATATTTGTGAAGTTTTGCTTATTTTCTATTTTTAATATTATAATTAACTTATAACATATTTTGTTTTCTCTTATATACTTAATGGTTATATACTTAACGGTTCACTTGTCAAACAGATTTTACAAAAAAACATATCTTGTCCCTTTTAGATTTATTTTAACTATTTTAGAGGGGGTATAGAAAAAAAGAAACAAAACTAATACCATGGTTTAAACTTAAACTATTAATGTATTTAGAAATTGAAAAAGGCTGTTATTATAACTCATTAGTTATCTCATAAAATGCCGTTCAAAAAAAAGTTATCTTATAAATAATATGTTTATTATTAACTTATAAAATAAATAATTCACCTAAACTATACAATTATTTATCATAGAGTTTTTAAGTAAGTACCAGAATACAAAAGGAAATTAAGGTAGTACAATAATGCATTTGCTCTCTTCTCATCCTCTTTTTCAATCCATCATCAAAATCGTTCATACACTTGGTCAAATTTATGTACATAAATGAAAATTTATATATATACTATATATGTATATTAGTGGCTATAGTAGTTGTAAACCATCAATGCGTACAAGTCCCTAGGCATAGGGCATTACCATGTAATGCACAAGTTTATTTATTTATTTTTTGTTTAATTCGATCTATTTTGAGTTTATAAGTATTAAATGTTATAAGGTTTTAACAGAAATTTTTTTCTCGTAGCAACAAACGGATCACAATTCTATAAAAAAGTCAAACCTAAGAGAAAACCTCGGCAATGTGCGCCCTTAATTCTAGTTTTATATAAAATTAAGCCTTTGGTCGGAAAAGTAAATACCAGTTCTAGTATATGACAATATGATTTACTGATCCAAGGTCGTTTTGGGCCAGTGTAGTATATGACAATATGTTTACTGATCCAAGCGGGTTTTGGGCTGTGGTCCTAAAATATATTACACACATAAACATTTTTTCTTTAATTGAGGGCCTTAAAATTAAGAGCCCAAAGACTTGTCTTGTATCTTGTAGTAATGTAGGAGGTGAAAGCTAGCATAGAAAAATTAAGTTCTTTTATTAGTGAACATACACATTTTTTATTATAGTACTTTCAAAATAATCACACTTGTATTTATTTGATTAAACCCATGATAATTCAGTATACATAATTTGTATTCTATACATTTTCTAGCTCCTTAATCTTCTCTCGTCATTCATCAGATTATCAAAAAGTAAAACCGATAAATATAATTATATTAAAAATTTTAAAACGTCGAGTCACGTACTCATCTACTAGTACTCATAAGCTATGTCAAATCATAACCTATCTTATGTTAGAATTTAAACTATGATATTCTTAAAAGGTTTTTTTTTTTTAACTTTAATCTCCGAGTTACCAATTAAATGAACTTAATTAAATTAAAATTTTGATTAAAATGTAAAAGTATATAGAGCCTAGGGTGGCATTGATTAGTTATTTGACTTCAAAACGAAGGTGGGAAGAGTCATGATGGATGGATGGATGGATCGCACCATAACATGCTTCTTTTTTTTCTCGCATACACCATCGGTTTTTCTATTTAGTGGAGTAATTACATTATTTCTTGAATTATTTTTTAGTTTTTAAAGAAAATCGTTGTCAATAATATTTTGTGTTAGAAGATTATAATAAAACAAATAAAAAGAAGTTGAAATTCAATAATTACATACTATTAATTTTCAAAGGAAAGGAATAGCGGAAGATCAGGGCCGTTTATTTTATTATCTACTGTGACAAGAGACTTTGTGTTGTTTGGTTTACGCGTGGCTGAAATGGGTTTCGTGGCATCCTTCCATCCCAACAAAAAAGAGAAAAAGTATTGCAAATTATGCTAGAAGATGAGAGAGAAGCGATAGCGGGGACAAGAGCGGGAGCCTCGGCGATGGCAGTGATACGGTGGTCGTCCGATGGAGGTTTCTGAGGTTTGGGTGTTTTCTTTTCTCCTCGGAGATGGTGGTGATGCGGTGGTCGTTTTTAGGGTTTCGGTGATGATCCTTAACGACGACTCTTCTTGTATTTATTAAAAATAAACTTTGATAAATCATATATTTTGATTCCTTTAAAGTTTAGTCACAATAGTTTTGTTTTTAAATAGTTTATTTTTTTAAGTTTCACCACTCATACTACATATCTATATATATAATTTACTACATATCTATATTATTTAAATAAAACAATTATAAAACCTAGTATTTAGTTAATGGATTCTTTTCATCACAATTAACTCTATTAATTTAGGTTAAACTTGAAAAAAATCCATTAATAGCAAACAAGTTTTATGTATAACTTATTAATTTTTGAGTCCTTAAGATCTAATTTCTTTTGGGGAACTGCAGGAAACAATAAAAAATTTCACAGCTAAGATTAGATTTAGTTATGACTTCTAAAGAAAAAAGGAGGGTTGGATATCGATAGTTTAGATGGTTTTAACTAGGCTTGCTTTATAAATGGAGATGCAGATAAACAAAATTGACAAAATCATACTTAGGTGAATATTATAAAATTATTCATTGGTCAAGGCAAGGATTATTGATCTTAAGCTATTAAGAGGTAATGGGTCTTAAAATAGAATCGTTAAGTCATGTGTCCGTCTTAACAACAATATATGGGTCCGTTTCGAGTAATTCGATGACTAGAAAAGTGGGTAAGGTCGTTAGTCGTAAAATCAATGGGTTCATTTTGGGTAATTCGATGACTAGAAACGTGGGTAAGGACGAATCAACTTCGTTTGGATATTTAGTTGGGTTCTACCACTCTTACACAACAATTTTATTGATTATGTAGAATTGAAACATAAAGCTCATGTTAGAGATATATGGAGGAATGGTTAGGATTGTTGGCAACAACATCGTATGCCCAGGGGGGATTGAAAGTTCCTTACTATTGGATATGCTTAACAAGTTACTAAACTTTTGTTAAAAGGATAGTGATGATAAGTGGTGTTAGTTTTTAGATGATGAAGATTACTTCTCGGTCAAAATGGTTCGAAATCACATAGATCGACTTCTTTCGGATGGGCTCCGATGTGATGGAATCAGTTTGTGCCTATAAAGGTAAATATCTTGGCATGGCGTCTCCTTATGGATTGATTTAAGCAACAAAGGTTTATATATTCCATCTTTTATTTGTTCGATTTGCTTTAATCATATCGAAATAGTGGGTCATTTTTTGGGAGATTGCAAGGTGGCTTCTCGTATCTACATGTATGTGCAACGCTTGCCGGAAGTCTTGATTTCGAGTTCCAAAGCTCCATCGGAATTGGGGAACTGGGTGGAAGCCGCCTCGTTTTTGATAAAGAAGTAACTTTTCTTGACGCTATATGTTGGGGTTTTTTGGAGATTTTGGAATGATGTTATGATCAGTGAATTTTTTATTTGATTCTCTAGTTAATTATTTATTTCATTGGCACAGGTGGTTTCGATATGGTGAGTTTGGTTCAAAGGAGGAGGGACCTTCGGTATGGTTGTTTCCGAGTTGAAATTTGTTTCTTTCTAGGATTCATTTGATGTAAAAAGGTTATTATTTCGTAGAATATAGTAGTTATTTTACAAGAATTTAAAAAAAAAACATTTGGTGTAAAAAAGGTTAGAAATTTAAATTATACTAATTACTAACTTCTTTATGTATCAGGAGTTGTACCTTTAGTTTTAGTTGGTTGTACTTATTTTTAGGTTTTATATCTTTAATTTTTTTTTCTTTTAATCCTAATACTTTATATCTTTTACAATTTAACCCTTGTTTTGTTTACTTTCAACTTTGGTGTACTATACTTTTCATCTTTTGTAAATTTTTCGTTTTACATTTCGGTCTAAATTTTACGAGTTAACATGCCACAACGTGCGCGTGTGGTTCAACGTTTTAACATGGAATTTTTCCCGTTTAACGGCCCTGTCACTACGCGTTGCTCTTATATTGATTTAGTTATTGTTTTAATGTTTTACGTTTCACGTGTGTGGTTCAATATTTGTACATTCAGTTTTATTTTTTTCATATTTATTTTATTTTTAATACGAGTATTTCTGATGTTAACGATCACTGATGGTGGTGTGATAATGATGCTACTTGGCATGGATTTAGGCCCCCTGTCGCAACACGGTGGGCATAATACTAGTTATGTTTATTTACAATGTTTAAAATTCATTTTTTAAATGGCAAAGTATAATAAAACGATTGAATAAACATTATCCAACATCTCAATCCACGACTTCCAAGGCGGGTTAATGAGCCTAAAACATTACCTGTTGGCTCTACCCGTACACCCGAGCTGATTTTCCACCTACATACTAGAATCTAAGTAAGGTACTTGTTGGTGCTTCAGGTATCCTAATAGTATACCAAGTAATTAAATAACTTTTTTCAATCTAAACGAGTCATGTTTGTGTTAACCCATAAAAACATATCATATTAAGTTTAGAGTCTGCTTGGTACGGGGGATGAAATGAACGAGAAATAAAATGGACGAGAGAATGAAATAGATCATGAGCATTCTATTATTCTCTTTGGTTATCCTGTTAAAATATAATAAATCATTACTTTGTATTGTTTGCTAAGTAAAAAAATGAATAGAATATTATGGCGGTGATGGTGGTTGGTGATGGAGGAGGAGGTGGTGGTGGGTGGTGGTTGATAATGGTTGTGGTGATAGGTGGTTATGGTTGGCGATGGCATTGGCGATTGTTGGTGGTTAATAGTGGTGATGGTGGTGGCTGTTGGTGGTTGTTGGTGGCGATGGTGGTGGGTGATGGTGATGGTTGTAGCGGCGATGGTAGGTGGTGGTGGTGGGAACAGATTGTGGAATTGGTTAGGGGTGTGCATGGTCGGTTTGGTTCGGTTTTAGCCTAAAACCGAAACCAAAACTGGTATTTCGGTTTCTAGGTTTTTTTAACCGTTCAGTTTTGATTTTTACGGTTTTAACTTCGGTTTCGGTTTTATCTTCGGTTTTACCATTTGGGCTTCAAGTTTAAAAAAAATGGTTCAAAGTAATGTATCTAAACTAAAAACTTTGGGCTTACATCATTTTGTTGATTTTTGAATATAATCTATATATTCTTATATAATTACTTCACATTAAAATAAATTGCAATTAATAAAATACAATAATAAAAAATTCAATAAAATATTTTAATATACCAATTCAAAGAAGTTCAAATATTATTCTTGAAACCTAAATATTCAATAAATATTTAGATAACATAAGTTAAATAAGCAAATAATAGGCTAATCATATTTATAAGTGTATAAATATATCTCTAAATTTACAAGTTCGGTTAGTATGGTTTCAGTTTGGTTTTTGTTACAGGCAAAACCGAAACTAAACCAAAAAAAATCGGTTTTTAAAAAACAATCAAATCAAACAGGCGGTTTCATTGGTTTAACAGGCGGTTTCTTATTGGTTTAGGTTTTTTCGGTTCGATTTAGTCAGTTTTTTCGGTTAGGGTTTGGTTATTATGTGTAAAAGTTACACTTAGAGACTGATGCAACCAAAGTTCTCTCAGCATGCATTCTGAAGTACAGAGAAAGTTACTTCGAAAGATTTGATACAACTCAGTAAAACTCATTAAGTATCAAATCGTCCGAAACCAAAAGACCATTTTGTCCGAAGCCAAAGATGAAGTCTTCCGAAGCTTCAAGACAAAGTCTTCCGAAGCCAAAGATGAAGTCTTCCGAAGCTTCAAGACAAAGTCTTCCGAAGCCAAGAGACTGATTTCTTCCAAAGACAGAGAAGACATGCTTTCTCTGACATGCTTTTGACAAAACCTGAACTACTTTTTGCTGCCATCTCTGAAGACTCACCAACTTATATATGTTGGTGATAAGTTCATACTTTTGTCAACTGTAGATTAAGGTCTTAGAGTTTGTAACTTTCTACTTTGTACTTTTATCCTTTTTGTAATAGATAAGTACGTGAGCTATGGCATGTCATAGTCACTAGTCAAAAGGCAATCTGCCTTTTGATTTTACATTGATTTTGTTGTCTAGATTAGTGTTCCAGCTGGCCTTCAAAGTATGGCCGGCTGTAGGATGTAGTATAAAGTATATCAAGTACCAGTCCTTAGGACCAAGCTTTGTAACATTTGTAAAAACACTTAAGCTCAATATACATCATTTTTGAAAACCAATTACTTGTGTTCTTATTGTGTTCTTTACATTTGTTCTTTGTTTCACTTTAGTCGGTTCCTTATTTGATATGTTAAGTGTTCTAGTCTTTCCATCCATTGTGAAACTGTTATATTGCTCCTCTTCACGGGTCCTGCAATTGGTATCAGATCATTTTAGGCTCTTGATTGTAAGATCTCACTATCTTAAATCCCTTCAGTTTCACAAAACACTTACCAATTTAAATGGCAGCTCTTACTAAGATTGACATGGAAAGTAGTACCATGACAAAATCTCCACTGATCACTCCTGATGACTTTGATACTTGGTGCCAACGAATGGAAGGGTTCATCAAGTCTCATGACAGTAGGATGTGGAGATCTGTTGTCTGAGGACCTCACATCCCAAGAACCTTTTCATCCGCTGCTAGAGGTGGGATGATTCCAAAGCAAGTGGCTGACTATTCTGAGGAAGATTAGAAGAAGATTGACATAGATCAGAAGGCTATGACCGCTCTCCAAACTTCTCTTCCTAACTTTATATACAGAGGCTTCAAGAAGTGTCAAACTACTAAGCAGCTTTAGGATGCACTGAAGCTCATGTATGAGGGGTCTGATGAAGCTAAAGAAAACAAGAAGGACCTATAGAAGTAGTAGTTTGATAACACCACCTGCAAAGCAGGAGAAACTATGACTCAACAATACTTTAGGTATGTTGAGATTATAGATACTCTTATGGATGTTGGAGTTAAGCTTGAGAATAGGGACATTATGAGAAAGTTCATGTTCTCTCTTCCTAGATAATGGACTCACTACTGTGTGGCTATTAAGAGAACTAAACACCTCTCCACCCTTACTCTTATAAAGTTGTATGGTATCCTTAGTGGCTATCAAATGGAGATGAAGATGTAGAATCCATCAAGCAGCTCTTCCAGCAATCAACATAGTTCAGCCCTCCATGTCGTTGAAAGGAATAGTAGAGAATCATAACATCATCATATTTGCTATTCTGACAACCTACTAAAGGGCCCTTTCATCACCTTCCCTGAGACACCAAGGGAGAGCTACATCCAAGGAATGCCATTCTAAAAGACAAGCTCATCTCAAGCTTTTGTGTCTGCTGATGAAAGTTGTGACAACTTTCTCTTCACTCTTGAAGACTTGGATTGTATCTATCCAGATGACTTGGAGTACATGGAGATAGTCCAACAAATGGCTATTCTCACTCATAGAGCCAAGAAGTTCTACAAGAGAACCAGAAGAAAGTTTTCTAGCAATGTATCCGGTGAAAAGTTTGGACTGGATAAAAGCAAAGTGAAGCGTTACAACTATAACCAGATGGGACACTTTGCTAGGGAGTGCAAGGCACCAAGGACTAATGGTGGCCAAGCATAATCCAAACCAAGCTACATTGATGCAGCTCCCAGATCTGAGAAGCCAAGCCAATCAAAACAAAAAGCTGTTGTTGGTGTTGAAGAGGAAGGCTTTGATCTGGAGCTTTCAGGTAGAGGATGTTTTTCCAAATCAAGCACTGATGGCTGACCATGAAGAACCTAAGGTATTAGAACATCTTTGTACACCTGAATGCATTGTTAAAGTAAACATGTATAGGTCCTATAACCTGGAAGTGAAATCTAACCTTGAGTCTTTGAATATTTTAAAAGCTGATTTCAAAAGAGCTGAAAATGACTATAAAATTAAAATAGAAGATTTAGAGAAAACAATTTCAACTCTTAAGCATGAGCACACAAATTATAGGACGCAAATCAAAGATCTCATTACCAAGTTAACTGAATGCCAAGCTAAGCTTGTGATCAGTAAAGCCAGGGCAGAAAAGTGTGTTCTTGAAAAGGAAACCTTCAAGAAAATCATATCTTCATCCATGCATGCAAAGATTTTTTATCAGAACAGACAGGACTTAGGTTCAAGTAAGATAGCTCCTCCACACACTTGACTATCTGTAAGATCTCCAAGATGAGAAACTAGTCAAGATGAGCTGCCACTCATTGACCCTGTCTAAAAACAATATGAAGATGAAAAGGAGATATTGAAGGATGAATCTGTAGTGAGTAAGAATGATAATCCTAAGAAGAGTCATGACCCTCCAGGAGAGAAGAAAGAACCAAGGTTGACCAAGTCAACTAGGAAGAACCTGATCAGGGCAGCCAAGAAAAAATCAAATAAAGCCCAAGAGATCAAGACCATTTTTAATTCCAAGCAAAGACAAGTCTTTATTTCTGCAAGGTTTGAAGTGGTGAAAACTAAAGACTTAACTATGGACTCTAGTACCAGGAGTCCTATTTCATTTCCAAATCATCATGGTCAATAGAAGAAGGTTGATCAAATATGCACCATTGTTGCACAGCCTAAACTATCCAGTTCCAAAGCAAGACTCACCCTTAGAAGCCTACTGTATCATCTATGAAAATAAAGAAGGAAATGGAAAAAGATCAAGCTCAGCCTTCTCCTCAAAAGAAGACCCTCAAAAGCATGCCATCTGAATGCATCATGTGTGGTGGTGCTACTCGTTTTGCTAAGGATTGCGTCTATAATCCCAAGAGTACTATCCATATGAACAAGAAGAAGATTTCTGAGAGGAAGAAGAGAAGACAGCTTCGAAAGGAAAATGATTTTCCTTCAAAAGCTCCAAGGTGATCAAGAAGATAGGTAAAAAATTGTCTTCGGAAGAAAGGAATGCTTTTGAAGCACTGAAGTCTGCTACGGTGGATGCAAAAACTTCTGAAGGTTTAGTCTCCAAAACTTTCAAAGTTTTCAAAACTTTCGAAGTCTTGAAGGTCAAGTCTAGTCTTCTAAAGATGGTGTGGAAGATGAAGGAAGACTATGTGACTGGAGTTTCTTCATCAACAATAGCCAAAGATCCTCAAAGCTTGAATATAGGATCAATAACCGTTGAACTATCTTCAGTTCACCTTGATAAGCCCAAGACCAACAAGGCTTGGGTCTCTAAATATAACTAACCATCTGTTTATGTGCAAGAACAGCTGAAGACCAAGGGAAATATATAGATCATTGATAGTGGTTGTTCCAGGCACATAACATGCAATGGCTCTTTGCTTCAGAACTTTGAGAAAATTGATGGAGGGCTAGTTGCTTTTGGAGGAGAATCAGGTGGTTACATCAAATGAAGGGGCAGGGTCACAAATGGTAAGCTCAGCATTGAAAAGGTAAACTATGTTAAGGAGCTTGGGTACAATCTCTTGAGTGTATCCTAATTTTGTGACCAGAGACATAACATGCTCTTCACTAAGCATGAGTGCATTGTTCTCAAGCCTGGGGTGGTCATTCCTCAAGAGCATATCTTGCTTAGAGTCCCAGGAAAGGGAACATGTACAAGATGGATTTGCAGGGAACCTACCCATCAAGAGAAGTTTCTTGCTTTCTATCTAAAGCCAATAGAGATGAGTACTTCCTTTGGCATGAAAGAATATGCCATGTAAACTTTAAGAACATGAATAAACTGATTAAGAATGATTTGGTAACTGGAATGCCAAAGAAAGAGTTTATAAGTGATGACCATTGTGTTGCATGTCTGAAAGGAAAGCAACACAAAGTGTTTTACGAGCCAAAGGAAAAGAACTCCATCACTACTTCCCTACACTTATTACATGTGGATCTCTTTGGCCCCACCAGTGTAATGAGTTTAGGAAGAACTTCATAGTGCCTAGTGATCACTGATGACTTCACAAGATATACTTAGGTATTCTTTCTTGAAACTAAAGATGAGACCCTAAAATCTTAAAGAACTTCATTCTGAAAATTGAGAATCAATGTGATCACAAGGTCAAGATCATAATATGTGATCATAAGGTCAAGATCATAAGCTATGATCAAGGAACTGAATTCAAGAACCAAATCCTTGATTCATTTTATGATGAAAAAGGTATTACAAGATAATATAGTGCTCCCAGGACTCCTTAGCAAAATGGTGTTACTGAGAGGAGAAACAAGATACTTATTGAGGCTACAAGAACCATGATATCTGACTCTAAAAGGAGACCTTTCATTGGTTTCTAGGCAGACAGTCAACACTGCTTGCTATGTGAAGAACAGAGTTTTAGTAGTCAAGACCCGCAGTAAGACTCCTTATGAACTGTGGCACAAAAGGAGACCTTTCATTGGTTTCCTCTCCTCAGGTCATTTGGATGTCCATGCACCATCTTGAATACCAAAGATCAGATAGCCAAATTTGTTGAGAAATCAGATGATGGACACTTTATTGGATACTCTTCCCAGCTGGTGAAGGTGTCTCATAGCCTCTCCCAGCCAGAGCTCAAGTGCTACACCAAGTGATGAAGGCCAAAGCTCTCTCCATCTTGAGTCACACAAGCCTGTGACTAACAAAGGTAAGAGGGAGGAGATTGAGGAGGAGAAAAGGGAGACGAAGAGGAAGGTATGGGGAGAGAGAACAAGTGAGACCCCAAGCTTTATGCCAGCTGTAATCAGGGTTTCCCCAGGCCAAACACTCAGGAAGATGAGTTAAGGGAAACTAGATTGAACTATCTAGGGTTAAGGAACTATAACATTGTTGAGATCATCTCTCTTCTCTTGGATGAGCTAAATGAACTGGCTGACACTAGAGTGTTAAAAGAGAGGAAAGAAGCTGAGGCTGCAGAGTTGCTCCTCAAGATAAAGGAAGAAAGAAAAAGAAAAAGACTTTACAAAGCTCCTACCCTCTCTCCAGTTTAAGAAAGCCATGAGGTAGAGGCTATGATAGTTGAACAAGAAACTCAGATAGGTAGGGAACAAGACAGACAAAACATGATAACCTACCTGAGTGCCACAGGCCTCTATCAGGCAGCATACCTACTTCCCTTATCATATGAATACATAAAGTTTGAATACTTAAGCAGCTTGAACAAGTAGTGTTGAAAGAACAAAAAGCTGCTAAGAGAAAGATGAGGGAAGAGGTTGCTAAGTCAAGAGTCATCATCCGAGCCAATCAGTAGAAGTCTGCTGACAGACTAAAGATGGTGAGCTTCTTGAAACTGTATGGGTTCTCCAGAAGAAGACTTGGTCTAATGTCTCTATCCACTATGGATGAGCACATTAGAGTGATCAAGCAGAAGATTAAGAAGGGTGAGCTGGTTGTCTTGCATACTCCACCAAGTCAGGCTACACCTAAAGCTGAGGTCAAGGTTGAACCACCAGAGATAACTCAACCTGGACCTAGTGCTGCATCTTAGCAAACTTCATCTTCTGATCCATAGCAGGTTCCTGACCCTTCTCCTTCTGAACCTATGAAGGAAAGGACCCAACTGAGAAGGACAAAGAAGGAACATCTGGTACTCAAGACCAACCTTCTTAGTTAAGATACAGAAAGAGGATGAGGATGACCATAAGGAGGGACAAGAAGAAGAAGAAGAAGTCCAAGGTATCCATCTCTACACCTCAGGATAGGTCATGATATTTTGAGGGTAATTAAGAATAGGCTGCTCATCTAACTCTAATTCAAGTAAAGCATGTTGCTGCTGAGAGACATCTTGTCTTGGGCCTTTGCTACTAACCCGGACAAATGGTATGTCACTAGAAATCAAGGGGGTCAAGATGTGTACTTCTGGCAAAACATACTTGACCTTCCTCTGCATGATATCTATGACATGAGAATATACTTTGAGAGTCTGAGGAATCCTGACCAACTGATGAAGAAGGGAATGGTCTTGATTCTGATGAGGACTGTCAACAAATGAAGATCAAGACTCAAAGTTATTCTCCAGTTTTGGTAGCATCAGCCTAGGGGGAGTTTGTAAGAGTTATACTTAGAGGCTGATGCAACCAAAGTTCTCTCAGCATGCATTCTGAAGTACAGAGAAAGTTACTTCAGAAGATTTGATACAACTCGATGAAATTCACTAAGTATCAAATCTTCCAAAGCCAAAAGACCATTTCTTCCGAAGCCAAAGATGAAGTCTTCCGAAGCTTCAAGACAAAGTCTTTCGAAGCCAAGAGATTTATTTCTTTCGAAGACAAAGAAGACATGCTTTTTCTGACATGCTTTTGACAAAAGCTGAACCACTTTTCGCTGCCATCTCTGAAGACTCACCAACTTATATAAGTTGGTGATAAGTCCATACTTTTGTCAACTGTAGATTAACGTCTTAGAGTCTGTAACTTTCTACTTTGTACTTTTATACTTTTTATAATAGATAAGGATGTGAGCTATAGCATGTCATAGTCAGTAGTCAAAAGTCAATCTGCCTTTTGACTTTACATTGATCTTGTTTTCTAGATTAGTGTTCCAGTTGGCCTTCAAAGTATGGCCGACTGTAGGATGTAGTATAAAGTATCTCAGGTACCAGTCCTTAGGACTAAGCTTTGTAACATTTGTAAAAACACTTGAGAGCAATATACATCATTTTTGAAAACCAGTTACTTGTGTTCTTATTATGTTCTTTACATTTGTTCTTTGTTTCACTTTGGTCGTTCCCCATTTGATCTGTTAAATGTTCTAGTCTCTCCATCCATCGTGAAACTATTTCATTGCTTCCCCTTATCGGTCCTGTATTATGGCTTTTGCATACCCCTAGAATTGGTAATGGAATGAGAAAAACAAGGGATGAATGATTTTAGGATGTTTAGAGGGAATAAGATCCCTTACGTAATTGATAATTTCATTTTATTAACTGATCAAACAACTTTAGATTCATCCTGACACGATTGTTCATTTCTTTCTGATTGTCATTCTTAAATATCAAACACCATCTTATTGTTTGACACAATTTTCAAGTTCTTGTCATGATTCATATCATATGTGACATGCAAGAAACACCAATAAAACATTTTTTTATAAATTTTAATATGTCGATTTTTGACAAAATTAAATATCTTTACTATCTGTTAGTTGTAAGATTTTAACTTTTGATAATAGTACAGTGACAAGACCGGTTCTTATTTGATATTTTTATTGCCCCGCCTCCGTATATTTAGTGTACCATATATTTTTTTAACCATATCTAATCCACTCTTGATATTTTTATTGCCTCACCAGCATATAATTAGTGTACCAAAATCAAATTCAACCTAAAACTCTTAAAACCAATAAATGCATATTCTCTCATCTTCATCATATTTCAATGATTTATAATATGATAATTCAACGACAACCATTTCTGCTATTTTTAAACAAGTTATTAAATTCATCACATCCTCTTCATACTCCAATTATTTAATTTTAATTTTAAATCAAACATACACCTATATTTTTTGTTTTAGAACGGAAACATACACCTATTTACAATATGAATAAAGCTTAATATAATATTCGTAGACTTTTTCATCTTGTTCCCCTGGTTAGTTGAGCTAGATTTAATGTAGATTTGAGTCCGAATGAGAGAGAATGCGTGGGTTATAGAGAGAGAATGTGTGGGTTTTAGAGAGAGAAATGTATATCTTCTTCAGGGTCTGACCCATTTCTTCTTTCCCTTTTGATCTTCTTCATGTCTTCCAGCTGTTCGATGAAAGTCCTCAGTGAAAATTTCATCTGATTCAGCACAAAAAACATACTTTGTGTAGCTGCTGCTGATCTTCATTCCTGAAGGTTTTCAGGGGTTTCTTTTTCTGAAGGTGTAGATCTCTAATCTTGCATTATTTTGCTGTGATTTGTGTGTGCTAACATGGGTTTTGATTTGGGATCTTTTAGTGATAAAAGTTTGAAGTTTTGTTTGGATCTACCTGCTTGTTGCTCTTTTACCCCTAAAGAATGAAACAAAAAACCCTAATTTGTGGCTTTTGATTGATGGGCTTGGTGTTTTACTTGTGGTCTTGCTTTCATTTTAACATGGGTTCTGTTCTGTTGATCTTATTGTTCTGTGATTTTTCTTTACTTCAATATTTCTGATTGAATTTGTTTCAATTATATGTATATATCTTATAATATATAGTTAATTTGAAGCACAAAGAATCAAGCAAAGATATGACTTAGGTGGGTGTATGCTATATAGAGTCTGCCTGCTTGCCTTGATAATATATGCTGGATTTTGCCCTAAAACTGTGGATTACATCATGATTGAAAAGAAATTGATTTTATAGATTGCTGATATCAAAATCTTTGACTTTTTAATTGTCCATGGTGGAGTTTTGTGGGACAAACATTGTTGAAAGTCTTAAATCTTGCTCATTATTTTTCAAGTTTGCTGTTCATACACATCAATTTAAGCTATATACTCATTTCATCATAATAGACTTTTACTATTCCCATTGTCCTATTTATTACTATCCAATCCCATAAGAATTGCAACAATTACCCCTTTGGGAAAACTTCGATAAATATACATGGCTTTGACCTCCCCTATAAGAGCTGAAAAGATTGGTTAAATTGGTTTTAAGATTCTGACTTTAGATTGAATCTTGAAAGGCAGATATAAGATTTATTTCCCATAATTGGCCTACTATTCTGTTTTCCTCATATATCCTTTTGTTTTTTAATCATTTTTTATTTCAATCTGACTGAAACTTCCTTTAATTGTTTTGCAGCTATTGAAAGTGTTTGTGTTCATTAATTTTTTTTGGAAAAAATGTCGTTTCGTAGCATAGTTCGTGATGTGAGAGATGGGTTTGGGAGTTTATCAAGGCGTAGTTTTGATGTGCGGCTTTCTAGCCTTCATAGCAGAGGGAAATCACAGGGTTCGATCAATGATTTAAGTGATACTCATCCGCCACTTATTGTCCAAAACAGTAGGTGGGCTAATCTCCCTCCCGAGCTTCTCTTTGATGTAATAAAGAGGTTAGAAGAGAGTGAAAGCACATGGCCCGCAAGAAAACATGTTGTTGCTTGTGCTGCAGTTTGTAGGTCTTGGAGAAGTATGTGTAAAGAAATTGTTCGAACTCCAGAATCTTGTGGGAAGCTTACTTTCCCAGTTTCTCTAAAGCAGGTATTTACTCTTCCTTGAGGTGTCAAAATGGTCCAGACACGGGTTGGGTAACCGCTTAAAACTTTCATGACACATGGGTTGGGTAACCCGTCAAATGGGTACAAATAGAAGATCCAAAACACTTTGTCTAGAAACCTGAAAAATTTTGGAAAGATTTTCGCTTTAAATATTATTAAGAAGTTCATATTTTTTCCAATTATAATCTATTTTTGAGAATACACATAAGATGACTTTCAACTTGTGACATGATTCCTTTATAGCTATTTTTTTGTTTTTCTATTGGGTAAATTTGACCACTCAGAGATTAACCAAAGGCCGAATCAACAAATTCATAAGGGGTGCCACCTGTACCTCTTTTCCATCTTAGTATGCATGAAAGTGTACTATGATTACTGATCTTTATTCTTTTTTCAGCCTGGACCGCGTGATGTTACTATTCAATGTTTCATCAAGAGGGATAAATCAAACTTGACATATCATCTTTTTCTGTGTCTTAGTCCAGGTGAGCATATGCATTCATTTATACTCCTTGAGTCCCATGATTATGCCTGTTTGAGAGCCACAATATGAAAATGTGCTAGGCCAATTTGTGGCATATGGGTGTGATTTCGTTTTTGGAGAGTCAGATTTCAAAATGTTTATGTGAAGACATATTTTTGATGTTCCTATATTAACCTTTGGATTATAAAATCTGAACTGTTTTGCAGCTGCTTTGCTCGTCGAAAATGGGAAGTTCTTGCTGTCTGCAAAGAGAACCCGTAGAACTACTTGTACCGAATACGTAATCTCCATGGATGCTGAAAACATTTCTAGATCAAGCAACACTTATATTGGAAAGCTCAGGTATATAAATAGGTTACATATATTTGATGGGAGGAGAATTGGGTAGGATCCATGTAAAGGTGGATAATTAGGTGGGTCTGTTGGGTTGGGTAGTGGCCCAAACTGGCTGGGTTGGTTTGTTCGACTATCAAATTCTTGTTTTTACACTTTCTTTTTTTGAATTATAATTAATTAAGTGCATAATAATGAATAATGATTAATAATTTAAACCTAACCACCTTCAGGGGGTTGGTGATCTCAAAGCAACCTTCAAGTTGAAGATTATGATTTATTTATTCTATTTTATTTTATTTTTATCTTAAAAAGTTAGTTATTACCTTAGTCTTGAGGGATATTGTTGGCAAAATCTAATGACTAAGGCCTTTATTGTGATTACACAAATAATTTAGGAGGTTATGTACTTGTACACATTGAGTCTTTTGGTGATAGTCAACCCCTTTGACCGGTTCCCCTTTCAGATAAATTTTTATTTTACTTTGAGGTATACCTTAACTTATATTAACCCATTTATAAGTAAACTGGTTGAAATCCTCTAACTCTCTAAGATACATGTGATGATTTGAAGATTTATATTTTGGGTTATGTATTCATCTATTCCATTTGACCTCAAAGTCAAGAACATTTGACCAAAGAAACATGAAATCAAAAACAAAGATGATCCCGCCAACTTTATTGATTGAAAAAGAAGCGTTGATTACAAACAAAATTGATGGATTACCCTAATTAATAGATAGGATGGTTCATCATCATGGATACACACACATATATTATACTCTGTAACTATGGATACCGGATGATGATGTATAAAAGATATATCCTTGAATATACGAAAGTGTTCTTTTTTGATATCTAATAAAACTTATTTCAACAAAATTTTAAACAATTAAGATAAATTTAACTTACCTCTTAATAAAACCATTGGACAACTCATTGATCAAACTCTCATCAATCGTAGCTGTTGTGTTCTTTAGACCATTCTACATTATAATCCTGTTATCAGAAGAAAATTAGCGAAAGTTGGACTTGTGTGTAGCTACTTGATCAACACATTTTTAAAGGGTGTGAAGACATATAGTTAGAAAACCCAACTTGCAGGGAACTCCCCATTTCAAACCATATTTTCTCAAGCATTTTGATGTTAAAGTGGATCCAAGCATACCCACCATGGTAGAAATCTAAAAGAATGTGTAACTGAGGGAGAAAGAAGAAATTGTTTATGTTTTAGAAAACATTTAAATATATACGTAAATTTTGCTCATATATAAAGAAATTCAAAGAACATAAAATAAACATCGTGTTATAATTTTAACAAATTGTTTTATACACGTACATTTTGTGGTAAAAATTTACAATGTCACAAAAACTTCTAGGTTAACTGTATGCTTGTATTAACTAGCTAATACATGTACTTCATCCAGGTTTAATGATACACTATACTTGTCACGTGACAGGTTGTGCTCGGCATTCAATGTTGTTCACTCCCCTTATAATAAACCACAAAAAATGAGAGTGATCAGTAATATCAAGCGCCTATGAGAACCTGCCATGTGGCTAGTCTAGTGTGTCATTAAACTCGAATAAAGCATGTGTCTTGGCTAGTTAATACGAGTATATAGTCAATCTGAAAGTTTTTGTAAGATTCTAGATGTGTAACAAAAAATGTATATGTGTATAAAACAATTAGTTAAATTTATAACCTAATGTTTTATTTTTTTCCTTTCAGTTTCTTTGCAGACGAGAACAAAAAGTTGTGTACAAAAATATTTAAATGTTTTTTTAACAAATGTCTTCCTTCTTTCTCATCTACAACATTTCATTCTGTCAGCTTTCTGCAATGACAGGTGTGCTTAGATTCATTTTAGCACTAAATTGCTTGAAAAAATATGGTTTGAATGGGTGAGATCTCTGCAAGTTGGGTCTTCTAACTTGATTTTTTCCAAACCCTTTAAAATTTGTTAATTCTTGCAGCTATACTCAAGTCTAACTTTCACTAAATTTCTTCTAATAAGAAAATTGTATTGAGGAATGGTATGAAGAATGCAACACTTGCCGTTGATGTGAGTTAATCAATCAGTTGTTTAATAGTTTGATTTTATTAGGAGGTAAGTTACTCGAAAAAAAATAAATTTGTTTGATATTTTGTTAAAATAGGTTTTATTAGATATCATAGAAAAATAGTTTGATATATTCAATGATTTATCTATAATAAATCATCATTGGTATCATAGTTACCGACTATACTATATATCTTGTATATATATATATATATCCTAGTGATGAACAATTCTATCTCCTGATTGGGATAATCCATCAATTTTGTTCGTAATCAGTGTTTTTTTAATCAATTTAGTTCGAGTAGTCTTCTCTGTTTTTTGATTTTAAAATATAAGTACTGCTAGAACTTATTATATTCAAATTTCCTTCAAAGAAATGCTAGAACTTATTTAATTCAAAAGTAATAATTTTTTGGTGTGTTGGCTTTTACAGGTCTAATTTTCTTGGGACAAAGTTCATAATATATGACACACAGCCTCCACATTCTGGTACCAATATCCCGCCACCTGGCCGATCAAAAAGATTTTATTCCAAGAAAGTCTCACCAAAAGTGCCAAGTGGCAGCTACAACATTGCCCACATCACCTACGAGCTTAACGTTCTTGGGACACGTGGCCCACGTAGGATGCACTGCGTCATGCACTCGATTCCCGCCTCCTCCCTTGAACCAGGCGGCACTGTGCCAGGTCAGCCGGACACCCTCCTGCAGCCTCGCTCCCTCGAAGACTCTTTCCGCAGCATATCCTTCTCAAAGTCACTCGACCACTCAACCGAATTCAGCAGCTCCAGGTTCTCTGAGATCATGGGAGCCGCCACATCAGCTGATGTCCCTGATAGTGAAAAGTCAAAAATGCCCTTGGTCCTGAAAAACAAGTCACCTAGGTGGCATGAACAGTTACAATGTTGGTGTTTGAACTTTAGGGGACGCGTGACAATTGCTTCAGTCAAGAACTTCCAGTTGATAGCCGCCCCACCAGCAGCAGGAACATCCCAGCCACCAGCACCACCGCCTCCACCACCACCCGAGCATGATAAAGTGATACTGCAGTTCGGGAAGGTTGGGAAAGACATGTTTACTATGGATTATCGGTACCCTTTATCTGCATTTCAAGCATTTGCCATCTGTTTAAGCAGCTTTGACACCAAATTAGCATGTGAATAGAACATTTAACTTTAGGGTTCCCAAGAGGAACATGGGCAAATAGCAATGCCTTTTGTTGTTTGTGCATTTTGTGTGTCCCTTGTTAAAGTCAAAAACTAAGATTTATAACTGTTTGTCTTATTGTCATTTATATGGTTTGAGGTGATATTCAAACTCAGTAACTTTTAGGTTATTATGATGTATCCAATTGGTGAAAATATTGGTTAAATGTTTTCATTTTAGAATTTGGGTTTCTGCACCGGAATGTTTGGCTTTCTATGTATTGTGTAAGGATGACAAAGTCGAAGGGTTGGTTAAGTTGTTGGATAACAGATTAAAACATGTTTAAGTCGTTAAACGAGTAAAAGATAATACGGTTGAAATGAGACGGGGTGGGTTGATAAATTTGATGTTAGCATATGCCCCATGGATCAGTAACGACCCTAGTTTTCTAACAATGATTCCCGATTTTTTATTTTTTTCAAATAAAATGATTAGGAGATTGTAAGTACTATAATTTTAGCCCACTGGCATTGTTGATTGCCACTCACATTTAAACCTTGCAAGTGCAAGTGTTTAGGTGTAAAAAAAATATTTGTTAAAAAGAAAATCTAACTATAGCATAGGTTTATAATAATTCGGTAAGTATTCATAACAACTTAATATTTGCAACTAGTTTCATCTTTCTTTGTATATTTGTAATGTTAATAAACAAAATACAAATCCTAAAGTGTAAAGGAATTACGAAAAAATATTTTAAAAAGTAAAATAAAAAACAACTAAAAGTTTGAAATCAGGTCCAATCATTGATTAGGCTTGCGGAATCAATTGATCAACACTGTAATTGGCCAGCCCGAATGAAAGCAGTTAAGATTTCTCAATTAAACTGATTATACAAACTTTACACAGTACAATCGGTTGATTCTATAAGACAATTCTACAAATAACTAAAAGTTATCGACTTTTTACCAATATCTAACACGCTCACACTAAAAAGCTTCTAGCCTAATGATACCAAAGTATTCGCATAGTGCCACTCTCGAGTGATTGAACTTTAATCTCTATTTATTTAGGAATAGATGTGGTTCGACATAAAAAAAAAACAATCTAACCCATTAACTTTACCTATTATGCCATCTACATGTATGTTGGTTGCAACCCACCCCATTTACCTAAAGAATCTTGGTACTTTGGAGGACCATTGAAGGTGGGTTAGGCTTATATATCATACAATCTTTATGAATCACATGTGATAATGAGCAAAATGGACCATAATATTTTAAAAGGTGGGGGAGGTAAGGTTGATCACTTTCTGACCCTATCAATAGGGTTTGCCAAAGTAAGTTTACTCAATTTAGAGAGATGCACAACATGGCAATATCGAAGATAATTATTATCTTACATAGATAAAGATTGAAAAATGACACCTAATATAGAAATACAATGAATGTTAGGATCAAATTTGCAAAATAGCAAAAGATGACTTTATAAGGATGGCACACATTTAGAATTAACAATATATTGATAAACGTATAATACATTTGTACATATGTGATACAAAAGACAATATGTAATTGTTTTTGTTTCTCTCTCCCACTACTTTTGGTTATCTTTTATATATTACGTACAAGTGTATTATTCGATTACTGTATTTCTTATTATTTTAAACGAATAAAACATAACAACATAAACAAAACACATAGAAGCATGCGTAGCATGGCTCTTTATCATCAAGGAAAAAGAAAGTAGACATTTGGCACACAACATTCACAACACCTCTTTCATTTTCATTTTGTTAGGAACCCAAATCAAATCAAAAGTTGTAGTTGATTGTAAAACTGAAACAGAATCGATGGTTCACATTTGGTTTGGTTATTTTGAGTTGTTGATTTCAGTTTATAATTAGGTTTCTGCTCACCCTATTCTATGTTTGTATTGGTCTATACAATCTAGATTTATATAAAATTATAATTTTATTTAAATTTAAGACACCTAATGGTTTTTTTTTTGGTATTTAAATATTTTAATATTTATGACATGATTTTGTTATTAGTGAATGGCATATTAAATATTATATAATATATAATTATTATAATCCAATTTAGTTTGTTATTTAATGAGAGATTTTAATGAATGACATTTTTGGTAGTATAGATAATTAATATCCAATTTATATGTGCATTTAAAAAAAGATGTATCACAAAATTCAAGAACAAAAAATATATTCTTTTTATATATTAAGGATCTTTTAAAAAGAAAATAAAACTTTTATTTATGTTTCGGGTTCCCTAAGATTTTATCCAAAACACATCTGAACCAGCCTAGGTGTTGTTTTTCCCGTAGCATTACGCAAACACCAGACTAGTATTGTCGAAACTATCAGTGTAAGTTGCAATATTGATTAAGTGAACTTGTTTTCATTTGGTCTTTGTCTTTTCGAACAAATCAGTAGAAGAAATTAGTATTCAAAGGGGCATCCTTGTGGTAAGGGTGCATATTAACTATTCAAGTGGTTAAGAGTTTATATTCTAGAAGATATAGATATATTGGTTAATAGAATTAATTAGGAGTTGTTCTATAAAATAGGAGAAATTAGTTTAGCAGCTATTTTCCGAAAATAAACGTTTGGATGGGTAATGAGCTATTGAAGTGAAGTATGAAGGCTAAAGCCGGTACCTTCCTCTCTTTAAATTCTCTAGAAATCTTGGTGTTCATGGTTTCCTAAAGCCGTGCTCGTTCATTTGTTAAAAAAACAAACATAAATGAACTTTCCGTCGAACGGTTTACGAACTGTTCGTTGAAGTTCAGTACCTTTGCAGCTTTAACTAAAACAGAAAAATACAACCCGACCATATGTTACAGTACAATAAAGTAAAGGTATAAGTATTTTGGTAACAGTTACTACAAGTGTATAACCATATACTCTAATACTTTGCTATTGCGGCCATCTTTCGATTTCTTTTGTCTTGCTTCAATTCCATCGATTCATTTGCTAAGGTAAATAAATGTTATATCCCTTTAAATTTCCACATCAGCTTTTTTGTTTTTAGATAAAAAGATCGTGGTAAGAAAAATGGTATATGCACGTAAAACAAACTGATGTACAACTTCTAAGTAGTTTTAATCTTTCTTTACACATTTATTCAAATTTAACATTAAATAACTTTAATATGTAAAACTTTATTGAGGGATTTTTGTGATGGAAAAAGAAAAAGAAAATATGTTAGTATTTTATACGTAAAACTTGCTGATGAACTTTTTGTATGAAAAACAAAAAATCGTGTTATTTATTATGGTATTTTACGTAATATAAATGCCAATATATTCATTCTTGAACAATTCAGGGGTGATAATTTGTGATATTATCTTAAACATTGACACGAATAAAACATGAAAATAATTAGATTTTGTATTGTCGTATCTGGTCCATTTAATAGTGGGTTGTGTTTGAGTTGAAATGTTTTATCAAACGGATTATGTTAAGATTTACATGTATAACTAATTGTTTGATTAATCAGGTCGACGCACAAACCTATTACGTATATATTAATGGAAAACTTTGATGAAGAGACGTATGTACAACATTTAAAGCTATAAGTACAAGACAGCACTATGTACAAAAAGTAAAGCATGGGTACCACAGGTTATTACGTCGTAGATATGTATATAATTGGCCATTGCGGAAGTGAGTATGAAATGCATGTTTGCTTAAAGACCAGAGCCCAAGATGGATAACAAGAAGAACGTCATATTAATATTTTATAATTTTCAAATGGGAATCTCATATTTCAACGAGTAGAACTTAAAACCTCATGATTTTACTTATACTTTAGAAAGACAAACTGCAAAGCACTAAATCACATGATACAAGTACTGCTTCTATGATAATATTATAATTAATGGAACCTTTATATGGCTTCTTATGAAATTATTGATCAGGTTTCTCTTTTATCTTCACATGTATCGCTTCCATTCTCTCTTCCTACACTTCCACTGACGACCGCCTTGATGGAAACGAGCATCTTCCCATTCAAGTTGGTGAAACGGATGGAAGTCAGCATCTGTTGGTAGCCCCAGACTTCGTATCGTCTTTCAGGTTATCCAATTGTGGGTAAAATAATAAATTAGGGTTCTGAAAATTTATTTGTAGATTTCACTTTTGAAATTTGGTAAGATAATAAGCACAAAGGAAGATAGTTCTTCTTTCATCAACTCATCAAGATACGTAATATGAAAATTATTGGTTCCTGATTAAGTGGTTTTTTTAATATTTTCTTTAGCATGTTGATTTAATTTGTAGTTTTGCCTATTAAAAAGTTATAAAATTGATGATTGGAAAGCAGTCATCACCTGATTCTTAAACTTGCAGTGCTGTTTAGGTTTAAAGTTAGATAATTGCTGAGCAAAATCACTGTTAAACCTTTGGATTTCTTTGAAGATGATGACTTGGGTATGTTTGGGATTGTTTATTTTGATTGAAAAGTACTTTTGACAAAAAAGACTTATTAACTTATAAATTTTCAAAATGAGTTTTTAAAAAAATATTTAAATTAGCTTATAAATTAAAACGTTGTAAAATGATCAAAAAAGACATACTTCAAAAATTAAGGGAGTTAATAGGAGATGATAGAGAGGTATAATAGAAAATTAAACTAAAAACAATTTTCAAAAGTTAATAAGTAATAACCTCCTTACTTTTCAAAACCTACTTTTTATTACTATATGAAAGATCAGCTTTAAAAATATTTTTAGCTTTGACAAACAACTTTTTTAATTTATTAACTTCTTAAAAGTTAATAAGTTAAAAGTTAGTATAAAATAAGCAATCCTAAACATGCTTTTAAGTGGGTATTAATGATTTTAAAAAGAATATCATATAATATCTTTTAGTTATTAGAAGATTTAGATGCTTTGAGAAAAACACCTTAGGTTATAGTTATAACTTATAGCTGACTATTTCTTAAGAGAAATATATATTATCATGTGCAATGTGTATAAAACTAATTTTTTTTTACAGTAGAGGTGTGCTTGAGCCAGGCTAAAACTGTTGTAGATCTTTAAACTGGCAATTGACATTTTTAATCAAAGCTACAAAGACACCTGCGATATGATGTTAATGTCAACGTCAAATTTGTTCATGGAGCTATCGATGACGATGTAATCGTTGTTGCTGAAATTCAACATAATTGCTAATGAATAATGGGGTATACATATATATAGCTGTGAACATGAAGAAAAGAGTGTTGTATCTGTTGCATCCTATACACGTTGTTGCTAAACCAATTGTTTAATCGTTAGTTGCAGTTGAAGCTCTAATAAAGATGAATTGCAATAAAACTGTTGGTAATCAATTGCTACCACAGTCAAAGTAAGTGGTAATAAACGTTTTCCACTGATGATAAAAACAAAGGGATTGCAACTAATTGCAAAATTGTTATTGATGGTTTTCTTACCGGTAGTAGAAAGTTCGATTAAAGACTAGATGTTTACTTAACTTGTATAGTTATATCAGTTCGATTTTGATTGAGTTCGTTAAAAATTACTTGCATTTTGAATAATATTCCAAGACGAAGTAACCCGTTTTCCCATTATGACAGTCGCAAACAAATTTATGTTACTAATTTTGATTCACAAGATCTTATTTGTCTTGGGTTATTTTCAAAGATTCAGTTGTAACTATATATCATGCAACTTTTTTTCCTATGTTTCGAGCATGCCATAAACATAATGAAAACAAAATAAAAAAAATATTTAGATCAAGAGAGCTCATGAACATACCTATTGCTATCCCAAATCATGAGTCGTCCACCAATAAAACTAAAAGCTAAAATGCTCTCATAGTGTGGGCTCCATCCAATCTGAGTCACCTCCTCCCTGTAATAACATGACAGAGCAACCAATTGGTGATGGAAGATTAAGATGGCATACATTTCAAGTAATATTTAAAATAAGGAAATAGAAAATGAGCACAAAATCTTATGATGATAGAAGGTATGGACAGGGACAGCAAATTTTCTCAAATCAAAGACTTCACAATGTTGTCTGCCACAAACCACTCATTAAAAGGATTGAAGGACATTAATGAGCGATGGGTGAGCTGCTTTGGGTTGGACGTTAAACTGGGGGTTTGTTTCAGCTTTAACCCGTTTAAGGTTTTTGTAATAATCATACTTGGAAAATTGTTTATTCCTTGTGAGCCGTGACCTCAATGAATAAAAAAAGTGCACATTAATCAGGAAACTAAATTGAGCCAGATTATTGCAACTGATAGATTGCCTATAATCATGTGATACAATATAAAATCGTCAAATACTAAAATAAAGGTTTGTGATATTCTACATAGTTAACACTAGAAGTGGTAGTTTTAATTCATCACTTTTAAATTGGTTAGTTCTAGTAATGCTTTATCTCTAATGGGTGGATCAGGGAAAGAAGTACTAAAGGGAAACGAGTCAAAAGGGGCAAAAAGGTCACCTAATGTGTATTTTGATTTTTGACGCATGAAATCTCCTATAGGCTATATCATTTCAGTGTTGTAAAAATCGCTAGGCGCTAATCGGGCGGTGGGGTACCGACTAGAGATTAATCGGATTGAATTTTTATATATAATTTCAGTTTTATATATAAATACACATATTTTCATATGTAAATTTAATAAAAAAAGTTCAGTTTTATATATAAATACACATATTTGGCTAGAATTTCCAAGTCTTGGCCGGAATTTCCAAGTTTAAGCTGGAATTTCCAAATTTTGGCCGGAATTTTGAAGTTTGCCGGAAAGTCGCCGGAATCTCGCCGGAACCCTACGGGAATTTCGCCGGAATCACAGATTTTTGGCCGATTAAGACCGCCTAGGTCCGATTTTCATCTCCATTGACCGCCTAGCGATTAATCGGTCGATTAGCAGAAAATCACAAGGTGATATCCCGATTTCCAATTAATCGCCGATTAATCGGAGATTAATCCCGATTTTAGCAACACTGTATCATTTTATTAAAATTTATTTAATTACTGAAATAACATCACTTATATATGTTGGAATTTATAATTACTATATGGCCATATGACAATATATAAGTTGAACAATTATCAACTTATTAATAATTGCATTATGGTCTCTCCATGAGAATATTTTGATGGATGGTATTGTCTTTTTGTGAGTAGGCTAATTTACCAAGGCTTCTCTTATCAGAGTTTGAGAGAAACAAGCAAGAACATCACATTCATACTCAATCCATTATAAGATTGACATCAAAAGAGATTAAAGTAAAATCTCTTTTGGCATCATCAAACAGCAAATCAAATATTCTTATTAGTAAGTTCTGTAACTATGTTCTTAAATCCTGTTTTATGTTGAAATTAATCAACATGTTGTACTAAAGCATGGTCAGTTTTTCAATTTTCCTGGATCATGTTCTTAATTATAGAGATATCAACAGAATAATCATGATTGGCACTAATATCTTATAACATATTACATATTGACTTTTTACCCATCGCACCTGATCTAGTTAACATTTAACAATGCTGATATAATCTCATTATTCACTTCTTAGTGTACAACCTTGAGCATCTAATGCCCCTAGTGTTGTAAAAATCGCGACTAGCCTCCGATTAATCGCTAATCGAAGGTTAGCCGCTTCGATTTCACCAAATCGGAGGTGCTAGGCGGTAGTCGGTCAAAATTAGTCAAAGCCGGACCAAATCGTCATAATCGGCGGTGTTCCGGCGATGATAACCGCCGGATTTTCCCATTCCGGCGCCGGATTTGTTGATCCCGGCGAGAATGTGCGACTCCTGTGACCGGAATGACGGATTGCTGCGACGGGCGGTGATGGAACAACGGAAGGGGAACGGGCTGTTCTATCTTTAGGGTTAGATTATTTAATTAAGTTTTTTAATTTTTGCATTTAACCCCCTCAATATACATCAATTTACAAATTATCCCCTAAACTTGCAAATTATTTCATAAAAAAGTATAAAATTATATATAAATTTGCAAAATTATACACAGAAGTCTGACCCGATTAATCTCGATTAATCCCTAGTCCCCACCTCACCACCCGACTAGCGTCTAGCGATTTTTACAACACTGAATGCCCCCTAGTATATATGCTGAGTTTTTTAAGAAGAAAAAGCATTTCCTGTAAAATTAGATTAATCATACTTCAAGTCTCCAACGGTAAAAAAATACCTTAAGAGATTACTGCATATCACGCTTAAATGCTTAATCCGGGACTATACCGAGTAATGTTTGTCGTAGTTGACATGACTTTGAGGCTTCCTCCTTAATTACAAACCCATACGACCACTTGGTTCTAAAAAGTGTGATTGCCTCAAGCATGAACTGTAAGGTGCCAGAGGGCAGAAGCAATGTATCATTGGCGGTGAGGTGGAGCATTTATAAGAAGCCTTGAGGCAACGCTTCTTCCACTGGGTCAGAAATCAGAATTTTAAACCAGGAGGCAACTCCTGTGTTGGGTGAAAGAAATTTTTACCGTTGGTCGGCTCAAAAAAGATAGCTTTGCAAGAAAAGACAGTTACTGTTGATAATAGTCTAATAGATAAGTATTACCGTTGGACTCATGGGCTACAAGATACCAAGCTTTTTACATGTATGTTCAATACTTATCTTCACTATACTTGGTTTTTTCTCTTAAGTTTCAGGTTGACCTTATCGTCCTATCACATATTCCCATCCAGGTATGTTCTTGAGTTCTTCAATCTTCACTTCTTTTTTCCTTTATCCCTTAGTGGCTTCCTTGTTGGATTAGGATTATCTTTCAATGTTTATAATTTTAGAATGCTATCCTGTTGGATTAGTGAACAAAAATGAATTTATAAATGATAACCAGTATTAACTTTTAAAGTTCAAAATTTTGGCCCTGTTAGCCCCTGCTCAGTGTTAGCACCTGTTTTCTGTCTGCAATGGCTGTTCTGAATTAGTATTAGGCTATTAGCACCTTTTTTTAACCCATGTTAGCTACTTATGCCATTACATATATGATAAAATGATTTATGTTTTCTATTCAATCACCTGTGTATCGATTTAATAGCATTTTTATTGATTTGATCAGCACTTCCCTCCAAAACAGCAGTTCAGCACCTGTTTATTGATTTGATCAGCATTTCCCTGCTCACAGGCTTCAACTATTGAATATTACTATCTGTTGGGTCAATCTTGATTGGGTCAAATCGGGTCAAGTTAGGTGTCATGGGTCTAGTATTTGAGTCAAGTTTTGTTTAGAGTATGAAGCAAGTTTTTAATTTGAATTAGTCTTAGTAGTTAGCAAGTAGTGGGCATAGATTAGGGGTAGTGGAGTAATGCTACTTGTTTTTAGGAGTTCACTTTTACTTTCTATATAATGTAAGTTTTGAAGTATGACAGAATGCAAGAGTTTGAGTATAATCTTGGGCTTGAAACCAACAATTGGTATCAGAGCGCAAGGTTAGAAAGAGGGTTGTTTTGAGAGTCGTTTTTTGAAAGCGGGAGCAGCCCTTGGCTGCAGGGTTGAAGAACGAGAAGAAGCAGTAGGTAATCAAGCAAGAATATAGCAGCAGTGATCATAAGCAACTGTCATTGAGGACCCGATTATTCAAGGAATCAGCGGAGCGACAGGTTTCTGTGGCTGTTATTATTGTTGCGAGAAAGAAAGAAATTGAAGGTCATCGTTGAAGCAGGAAGAAAAATCAAGACGAAGAAGGAAGAAATCGTTTTGAGAGGGAGGTGTTACGGTGGAATACATAGAAAAGGATGAAGCAGACAAGCTACTTGCAGATTTAATTAAAAGAGTTCAACGATAAAACAAGGAGGCAGCCTACCACATCTACTAACTGACATACCTTGAAGAAAAGTAAAAGCAGAAAGAAGCAAGCAACCAACAAACTTGGAGAATTATTATAGGTTTTAATTGTTGAAAAAAGATATGCGAAGCAATCAAGCAACCTGTTGGTTTTAATTTTAAGCGAAAGTAGAGTGCAAGACTGAAAAAACACCGACTTTTGAGAAAGTAGAGTGCAAGACTGAAAAAAATGATGGGTGTTTCGGGCTTAGTTTCGGGGCTGAGACGGTGACCAACTCGCGCCTGATTACAATGGTAACAACCACAAGAATAGAGCAGCAAGCATGACAGCAGTTTGGTAATTTCGAGTTTCGAATCGAGGCCGATAGTGGTATACGAATCGGGTGTTCTTGAGCAGGTTTATGAGAACGAAAGCAAAGAAAATAGCAAGAAAGAGGCATGTAGTGTTAGGATCAAACCGCACACAAACACACAAGCAGAAACACCTGAGAGAAAATAATAACAAAGATGAACACGCGAGATTTAACGTGGTTCGGTCGATGTGACCTACGTCCACGGGCTGCAACCAGGATACTCTTTTATTGCTTTCTGCCTCACTCATGAGGAATTACAAGTACAATGATACAATATAAATAGAGAGAATTAGGGTTTACAACTTAATCCCCAAGAAAACGTTAATGGGCTAAAATTAAACAAAAACGAGCCAGGTCTTTAATTTAATTAATCTGCCACTGAGTTGTCTTTAACCCGAGCCCAAATCAAGACTCCACAAACCCAACAATCTCCCACTTGGAGGCTTGATCATCTTCAAACTACCTTCCGATGTGAACACTTGTACCTCTTGTAATCTTCCTCGTCTTTCTGGTTGCAGCGGCACCTGAAGGCCCGTTGAAGCTCCCCCAAGCTTCAACATATCAGTCACGGCTGTATCTGCCCCTGACCTGTTCTTCGTCCCTACCGGCTCCCACTGAAACAAACTGCCAGATCTTGGAACACCCTGAGAACAAACACTCTCCATATTCAGCAAGTAATCATCTAGAGAGATTTTATTAGATGGAATATTAGTTCTTTTAACCCACTGTCGTCTAGGAACTATGACTGAAGCACAACTTGTGCTCCCACTGCCACGAAATCCTTTAACGGGTTTTCCTGAACTCTTCCATGCACATTCACTTTGAATCTTACCTGTGACTCTAGGTTTCTTACTTGCAAAGCAAACCTTCTTCTGACTACGAGATTCTGTGAACTGGATTTTAGTCTTCTTCTGAACTGGAACGTCACTTCCTTCGGGCGGTAAACTGACCATATACAATGAACCCATTTTCTTTCCACGAGCAATGACAAAATTCCCTTTAACAACTTTCCACTGCTTATTCCCGAACTTAACCTCATGTCCCTGTTCATCCAACTGACCGACAGAAATCAACTGTTTCTTCAAATCAGGAATCACCCTGACATCTTTCAAAGTCCATAAACCAGCTGAAGTAACTAAATCCATGTCACCCATGCCCGTAACATCAAGAACATCATTGCTCGGCAGTCTTACCTTACCAAAATCACCTTCTTTTAGATTCTGCAATGCTTCGCTGCTGTGGGTAGCATGAAACGAAGCTCCAGAATCCATGACCCAGGAATCCACACTGCTCTCCACGCTACAAATTAAAGCATCATCGTCTGAGTAGTCTGCTACAGTGTTGACTTCTTTTTGATCATTTGGACACTGATTCCTGAAGTGTCCCACCTGTTTACAGTTCCAACAAGTCACATCATTTCGAGCCCTAGACTGACTCATTTTCCTGTTCTTGCTCCCACTACCTCTGTTATTCTTTCTTCCTCTGCCAACATTCAGTAATTCACTTGATGATTCACCTGAATTTCTTCGTCTGGTGTCTTCGTCCATAATAATATCCCGAACCCCATTTAAAGTGAACATGCTGGTGGAACTAGTAATCGTTGTAACAGTACCAACCCAGCTATGAAGCAATGATGATAACACTAGTAGAGTCTGAACCTCATCCTCGAATTTGATGCCAACTGACCCAAGTCTTGACAAAATCGAGTTCAAGTTGTTAATGTGCATTAAAACTGAACTTCCCTCTTTCATCTTTGTATTAACCAGCTCTCGAATCAAGAAAACTTTATTTGCTGCCGAAGGCTTCTCATACATATTAGTTAACACATCCATGATACCTTTTGCTGTAGTTTCCTTCAGAATGTTGAACGCAACATCCTTTGTCAGCGACAACCTAATAACCGCCTTGGCCTTTTTATCCAAAGTTTCCCATTCAGTTGGTTTCATATTTTCTGGTTTTTCACCCAAAACAATATCCAAGTCTTTCTGAACAAGCAAATCCTCCATTTGCATCTTCCACCACCCAAAATCGTGACCATCAAACTTTTCAATCTTTGTTCTCCCGTCCTCAGCCATTATTCCTAACCACAGATGCTTAACAGTCGAGTCAGAACTGAGAATAGTGACAAACACAACAGTGGCCGGCTGCCTGAACTTGAGTGTTGTTCTATGGACCACTATTCTATGAAAACCGGTTCCAAAAAACCGAAAGCAAACGAGTTTGATAATGCACCTGAGTTTTGAAATGTAGCAGACAATCAAACTACCCCGTAAGTTCGACAGAAGCCTTAATTCGATAGAACAGGGTGGCGACAGAAGAGTGGCGGCGGCAGAACGGTGGCGGCGGCGGAAAAACAGGGGAAGATTTTAACAGTAATCAAGAGCCTGAAGCTCTGATACCAGTTCTTAGGATCAAACCGCACACAAACACACAAGCAGAAACACGTGAGAGAATAATAACAAAGATGAACACGCGAGATTGAACGTGGTTCGGTCGATGTGACCTACGTCCACAGGCTGCAACCAGGATACTCTTTTATTACTTTCTGCCTCACTCGTGAGGAATTACAAGTACAATGATACAATATAAATAAAGAGAATTAGGATTTACAACTTAATCCCCAAGAAAACCTTAATGAGCTAAAATTAAATAAAAACGGGCCAGGTCTTTAATTTAATTAATCTGCCACTGAGTTGTCTTTAACCCGAGCCCAAATCAAAACTCCACAAACCCAACATGTAGCAAGAGCAATAGCAAGAGAAAGAGAAAGAGCAGGAGCAAGAGCAAGAGCAAGAGCAAGTAGTAAGTAGCAAGATGAATCGATTCAAGCAAGTAAGAAGATAGCAAGCAAGAATAGAGCAAGAGATAAGATCTATAATTCTTAAAGCAAGTAGCAAGAATCGAACCTATGTGGTTCAATCAAGAATCAAGAAGCAAGAAGCAAGACCGAGATCAAGATTAAAGGGGTGAATCAACTGACTCATGATTTCTTGAACTGGTTTGACTATATGTTCATTGATTTTTAAATCACCTAATATAACAATTCACAGATTTCTTGAATCTTGACTCCGTGTTTTCAGCTTGATGTTTAACGCAAACAACTGTATCTGATTTTATCTGCGATTGCAAGTGGCAACTATGATTACGCTCATTGAATTGGAAGCACAGCACCTGTTTTCTGAATTGCTCATTGATTTTTCTTTGTTTAATCACCTGTTTTCTGCATTTAGTGTTGTTATCTGTATCCTTTGTTCTGTTGTTCTCTTTAAGAAATCAGAATAGCTTCAGGTTTAAACAGCCACTCTCCTACATCTGTGTCATCTGACCCGTTAGAAAGAATGGAACCCAAGATCCTAATAATAGGGAGAACATTTGTTATAATTTCTGTGGGAAAATGCTCAGAGGAGGAGTTTATC
The DNA here is from genome assembly GCA_025506505.1 of Flaveria sonorensis. Lineage (NCBI taxonomy): Eukaryota > Viridiplantae > Streptophyta > Magnoliopsida > Asterales > Asteraceae > Flaveria > Flaveria sonorensis. The sequence goes on from CM046424.1 coordinate 9,502,594, forward strand.
GACTGCAACAACATTTGGTGGGAGGTTTTTAGGAAGTTATTGACTGCTCGAGATGTCCGAAGCATGCACGGGAGGAGATAAAGACATATGTAGAAAAAAAGAAATGGCAAAGGTGGAAAGTACTATGAGCTCAAGGTTCTGAGCTATGATCTTGACAGCGATGAGGAAGAGTGATCAAGTAGGCAGTATTAACGCGCCTCAACATAAAAGGGTGAAGGTCAAAGGTCCTATGGATATGTTCTTCACTCCAAATAAGAAGAATGTGAGTGGGAGACATGAGTCCTGTTTCAAGCGGATAAAAGCAACATTGAAAACTATTCATATCAAATTGCAAACCTTCGAGAACAACCTATACCAAAACCCAACTTCTCCGCATCTGGCAACAATTTAGTTCAAACCGAGCCTGACGAAAACAACACTAGAGGCCTCTGCACCGAAGTCCACCAAGAGCCCCAACCCCAATCACCTCTTGCGTTAAGAAGGTACCCTTAGACCATAAGCCAGTGAAAAAGAAAACCTAGCTAGCCTATAACTTCCCTATCCGATCATTGCTTGACTCACCATAACCCTTGCACCACACCACCCCTCGTCTCCAAGCCACGGCTATCTGCATGTGCTACAATCCTGCTGCGATAATAACTCGTTATTTTAGCTTGGAAGGACAATCGACTGGAATATCCCGTATCTTTTTATTGGATGAGATTAGAGGTATGTGAGAGCCATTTCTCTATCTTCGACGCGCTCGCCTCTTTCTTCTTGGAATCCTACGTACCAATGTTGAACAACCAGCTCTTCCCAATCAACTCAAGGTACCAATGCATAAGAGAGATCAGGACTAGAGGGGTGTGAAAAGTATGGGGATCTCTTGCGCAAAGGAAAGACAGGTATGTGCTAGCAAAGAAAGGAAGTGGCAAGGGATTGAAAAGAAGAAGAGAGAAAAGAAAGTTAGCACACAGAGTCTTCCCCTGCCTAATTGATCTAATGATAAAGATGTAGGCCAAGTAAAATAGAAAGTGTGTGTAAACAATAAATAATGACTTGCTTTGTGAGAGCTCGGTTTCTAAGACGAAATCTGAGAATTCTCTACTAGAAAGAGAACCCCAAGATCTTCTTTTTCTTAAGAACCCGAAGGCGAACTAATCCGTCTTGGTGCAACTCCTAGTCCTAATCCATTGGCTAGTTATCCTCATTAAGCCACTTACTTGATGCCTAGCTTCCCAATTGGTAGATGGTTCCTTTTCCCCAGATCAATGAAGAAGGGAGAACTAGATTCTTCCGAAGAACAAGAAGCAAAGCGCTATGCCAGGGCGGGGTACGGGAAAAGAAACGACTTCGAGGAAAGAAATTGGGGTTCCCCGGGATCTTCTTTTTCTTAAAATTGGCTAGTTACAATGGAAGATGAAGGCTTAGGTCCGTCAAGATGAACGATGGCAATGGCGGTTAAGGCATGCAAGGGGTTAGAGCTTGGGCACATGTAAGGGTATATATGGAGTGGGGAGAATTATGTGTTCCTTGTGAAGCAATCATCAAAATATACACATACACGCAAATTTAGATATTGTTAAGAAATTTGAATCAAACCAAATCATCCTAATTCACAACCTATATTACCTTAACTAAAAGGCTATAAGCATGTACACAATACATATATCTATGGATATATCTATTAGTTTTCAAATGAACTGATTTACCAAATCATGTAATAGCATCATTGCAAATTCAACACAAAAAACTTGGCGTGTTACAAGTTATAGCCATACTTTAGACTAATATAGAAATAAAGAACTGAAATTTTCTATGTACCTTACTTTTGTGAGCCATTAAACTTAGGATAGGCCTCGTGTAGTATGGAGACCACAAATCATATATGTGCACATATCGGTCCGCACCACATGAAGCAAAAAGGTAGCAATGCTTTAAATGCCAAGCTACATCTTCCACACAATCTTCATGAACCTATTAACCATAAAAAATAATATAAAATAAACAATTTCTTGCTTACTTTTGAAAAAAATTAGGGTTAGAAATTGCCATCACGAAACAAAAACATCAAAACTTATAAAAAGTAAACAGCTTTGGTTTGGGCTAAACACCTCGCGATCAACATGGCTAACCCATTTAAATATTCATGTCGGGTTCTGTTCAACAACCTAACCCATTTCTAAACCTAGAAAGTTGAAACAAAAATCTAGAAGACAAAATAGAACTTCAAATTTTAGTTGATCCCATGAAGGTTCTAAATTTGGTTGTTTTTATGCACGTGAAATTGGATGTTTAAAATATTTTTATGATGCATTTACTATTTAGGCAGTTTTTGTTTTTATAACCCGACAATATTTGACCCGTTCATATGATCAGATTACACATGTTATAGTGTGTCTGGGTTAGAGTCAGCATCTTAACATGATTAGCAAATCCTACCATGTGGGCGTTGGGTTATATGTTACGTGCTCAGGTCGACCCTATCCAACATAAATTGCCACCTCTGATAATAATAGAGACCACATCATAATCTACATACGTTCATGTTGATTAGGCTATCTAGTTGAGTGTTGATAAACTTCTACGATGCTTCCATGACGTGTAAAGAAAAACTTTGTACTCCGCTTGCATTCTAGTTATGATAATTATTCGATTATAAAAATGTACGGTGTCAGCAATCAGTTCAGCTTCCTTACTGATTTAACAGCCAAACAACTTAGAGTAGTAGTCCTAAGAATATCTCCTTTCTTCATTAACAATTAATGAACCTAGAAATCCTATACCATGGACTATTGAAAAGTTAGCAAAAAAAAGTAGAGCAAAAGATATTTGTCCATCTAATTGAAGATCATCAGCAACTAAAAGATAACCAACAGGCTAATAAAATGTATCTCAAATGTTTGCAAAGCATCTATAACAATATTCAACCAATACCCGTTTCAACAAATTAAGTAGTTAACCAATATCTATATGTATTATGTAAGAAAGCGCGTGCACAGTTTTTATTAATATGCAGATGAAATGTACCTCGAATGTTTGCAAAGCATCTATGGCTTTATTCAACGGGGTCTGATTAATGTCCCACAAGCAGATTTTGGTATCATCAGATCCGCTTAATAAGAAACCCTGATTTATTGTATTCCATGATAACCCAAATCCTTCACTGTGGTGGCCAGTTAATCTCAAATCAGGATTGCTTGTGCCATCAATTGGAGGCTTAGCTGGATGATTCTTACAATCAAATATATGGACTTCTGAACTTAATGGTTTGGTAGCAATAACAGAAGGATCATGAGGCATATGGCGAGCTCTATGCACCTCTCCATCATGGTAGATTTGTTGTAAGACTTCTATGTGCAAAAGAAACTCGATCATATAAAAAAGGGACTGAATGAAGGGCATACATTCTTCTTGCTTACAATTTCCATTTTCCAGTTCATTAGATGACGTTTTTAGAATTCAAGAAAACAGACTGAATGAGGGGCAAATATAGTGTTAGCAACTTGATTTATCAAGATGAGGAAGGAAAACTGATAGATATTCAAAAAAGAAAGCAAGAGGCGCTTAGAGACTTCAATAGGAACAACTATAATAAAGGATGATCAAAGAGGACATTACCAGTATCTTCTCAAGATAACAAATCAGTTTTACCTTATTGAGATTCAATATAATATTCATTGTTAGTTAAATTATATTCCTACTTTTCTATCCCATTAACCATCATGATATCGAATCTATTGTTGAGACTTTAGAACTCTAAAATCTTACAATAGAAACTAATAGACAATTGCAGATGTTTTAAGGTGCAGGGGAAGTACTAAATAATATTAAAGTTAAGCTTCTCAAAGAAATAAGAATAAAAGAGTTTGTGAATTTAAACATGTAAATGATCTTAAAATTTTTGCACAATGATTAAAAATTATTTATCCCCTTCTCAAAAAACTTCAATCAGCACATAAATTAATATCGCAAAAGTAGATGGAATACTCAAAAGTTAGATGATTGCATACTCCAAAAAAAATCTACTTATAGTAATAAATCTCAAACCTTGAAGCCATCACCACCAATATCGTACTCTTCATCATAGGCATCATCATCCGATAGAGGAAGTTTTACTTGCGCAATAATTAGATAATTAGGTTCACCGTTTGAAGTATGGGTCCCGAGGATAACCTTTTGGACAGAGTAGGGCCCCTCTAATGATTGCGCGCACCCGGGAAGGGAGCCACTCGACCGTGAGTGAAGGCCACTCAAATGCATGTGAAATAACCAAATCGTACAAAAACGGAGTTGAACTCTTCCAATATTTGTATTCAGCGTTGACTGACCTCCTAGTCGTCTCTCCTCTTGTTTCTTCTATATCAACCATTGGTTCTTCAGCACCGAGTGTTGTTTCTTCTATATTCACCGTTTGTTCTTCGATCTTGATCGTTGGTTCCTCGACCTTGACCGCTTGTTCTTCAATCATTGGTTCTTCAATCTTCACCATTGGTTCCTTGATCTTAACGTTTGGTTCATCATCATTTTTCTCCATTGTTTCACCCTCTTCCTTTTACACATGGATGTTCTTTTCTTCCTCGATCTTCATGATTCTATGGATTAAAAAGGTTTACTTGATTTTGTAACACCTTTATCTCTTAAATTGATAAGTGAACGGCGAAAGACAGGATTTTGGAAGAGAAACAAGGAAAGAAAGAGATTTTATACACAAAAGATTGCTAAGATTTGATTTTAAATTGATGATGGGCCGGAAAAGAATTATTATGTAATTACTGGGTCAGTGACTTTTTGAGCCTATTCACACATGTGTAAAACTTTGAGTATTTAGCCGAAAGGATTGCCCGCCATCATACTAAAATAATAAGATGAACTCTACCATGTACAAGATCATGAACCTATCTACCAACTCGCACCTCTTAATCTCACTCTGTAATATTTTCTTCTTACTTATGGAAGTGTAAATGTGGCAAAGAGGATGAGTGCATTAGTTGCACCTGAAAAAAAAAACTTATTTACTATATTTAGTAAAATACAATCATAATCAAAGAACTTGGAATATTTATCACAGAGTAATATATCCTCAGTGTTATAAGATAGTTGGGACTTCTATATAGATTTCAACATATACTCTTCATTTAAATCATTCACCTAATCAATTTCAAATATCATTCATAACACTTCTTAAAATGATGATACTAGTTTTATCACTACTCATTATTGGCCAATAACCGACTCAATCTCTAATACGCTAGCCCTCGACAACAGCGAATCCCTAACGCTAGTTTCATAGTGATCAAGAGATTTGCGACTTAATTCATGACTGATGTCCTTTATTACGCTCAAAAACTGCTTAACTCTATATTCTTATCCTGTCAACTAATGACCAACAATCTCATGATCTTTCTTTTCGTGCAACATCCAGCAAATCATTGAATTCTACACAGGCAAAACTCCACTGGGGTAAATAATTACATGGAAAAACACAGCCCTGATACACTAAATTTTAGTATGTAATCAAGGTGATTTTATTCTAAGATCACATGTATTCCTTTGCATGAGGCCAAAACCTAAAGCACGATCATCATACAACTGTTATGAACTGATAGTCTGTAAACATAAAAGAATGATGATGAACCAAACATCAAGATCGAAGAACCAAAGGTCAAGATTGAAGAGCCAATGGTTAAGATCGAAGAACCAACGGTCAAGATTGAAGCACGATCATCATACAACTTTTATGAACTGATAGCCTGTAAACATAAAAGACCCACATGTTACACAGTTAGATGAATACACATAATCTCACAAATATGCCATGAGGAGGTTACGAAGTTACAATTAATATATACATATATCTCGATTGTTGCTAGCAAAAACCCTATCTTAATCCCTGTGCCTTTGCATAAAAGAGCCACCTCCGTGCACAATATAGGTTATTTCTCATACAACATTCATCAGCTCAAAACAGAATCTCGACCAAATAAGAGGCCGCAGCATCACAATCTACTAGAATAACATCAGAAGAAGTCATATTAACCGACATCCATTAGCAATTTTTGGTCATTGTCTTCTATGAATGGATACAGATTCAACCTTGCGAAGGGAATTTGATAATTTCAAGAATATAAGCACACGAATTGAACGAACCTTGTTGGAGGCGAATCGAGACCTCTAAAGCGATCCGCTTCATACTGATAAGTCAGAAGCATCGTTCTGAAGAGGAAACTGAACGTGACCCAGGGGCATTCAGGCGAGTATGAGATGAATGGAGATTTGGGGGAAAATATGAAAGTAGCAAGTAAATACATACACCATAAAAAGATCTATATGATTACCATCTCTTAAAAACACGATGGAAGGGTTTGGAATGAGCATGGGCAATCACAACCAAACACCTGATTTTCAAGTTATGTTTCATGTCTGGCCCAATACTCGTTTGGCATGTCTTAAATATTTACCCGTTAGGTATCGAATATATCAACGAGTAATTGGGTATCCGTTAAAATTATAAAAATTACCTGTTAGGTATACAAATCGGGTAATTATTAAAAATAGAAAATCGTATAAAGTTACAATTGCATATACGTATTAGATCATATTTTCGTTAATCTTTAATATTTTTTTCTTGATGTCCACTGCTACCAGAATATCAAGTTATGTATAACTTTGTAAGATACTATATAGTACAATTTATAGGAAGCTTGATTTCCTATATTTAACGCACAATTATTAAGTAAGATGAAATTAAACCAATTGCAAAACCACATAAACTAATTAAAAACATGGTTATGGTGCATGTTGCCTGTCAACAAAAATTATTTTTTTGTTTAGGATCAGTTTATTGCAGGGATCGCTTATAATACATATATACACACATAAATATATTTTCATAATATCAAAGGTTATAAAGATTATGGATTTGATTATGAGACTTTCAGATGTAACATCAAAAATGATTTGAGATAATGTCTTAAAGATTGAATTGAAATTGATGTAAGGTTTTGAATGAATGAAACTCTATTGATTAAACCCACTCAATGAGAAACTGAAACGCAAGGATCTTGACCAATTGACTAGGAGTACCATGTACAAATTTATTAGAAAATTGATCGTATAGTTATACGGTTACAGAAGGTAAAGAGCTATGGGTTCATTCGATAGAAGGTTGACATTTAAATATAAGAAAGAGAATAATGTGAGTTTCTAAGACTACCATTTTATTTTAAATGCTTTGGCCTGAAATATACGCATATTGTTTATTCAACTTATGTTTTGACTCACTTAGTCATGGGAACTATCTATATATTTCAAATCCTTAATTGTGTTATGCTTTGGACTCTAGATTATCTAAAAGATTTTGTTTTAAATACTAAATAGCATTTTGATAAAATGTTGGTTCTAAAGAGATTTCGCTATGATTTTAATTGAATTGGAACATTTATAAACATGGTTTTAGAAATGATTTAGCACCATTATATGCAAATACAATTTAAAATGACTTTGCACGGTCACAAACAAAAAGATTTATTTGAAATGTTTTGATGAGTGGTTTTACACCACGGGGGCTATGGGCTGGAAAACTTCTTGTAAGACCATTTGGGGGCATTGGAGGGTGGTATGATGCCACGGACCTTTAGGTGATAACTCCATGTAAAACTCCTATATGGTGGTGGAGGGTGGTTTGATACCATAGAGCTGTTGAGGCTAAAATGAATGTACTTGTACAGTGTGACACACAGAGAGTGAAAAACTCTAATAAGTAGCATGTGGCTACGTGGAATATTAGGTAATTAAGTCCGGTGTGTGTCTGGGGGATCAAGTTCTAGAAGGAATATTATTTTCCGGCATGTTTCTCGCCGTCCGGCAACCAATCGACGGTGAGCCCAGGGCATTTGGGCGAGTATGAGATGAAAGGAGATTTGGGGGGAATATAAGAAAGTAGCAAGTAAATATATAAGATGAAATCTTTTATTGTCGTATTTTGTCCGTTTAATAGTAACCATGTTTGAGTTGACACGTTTTATCAAACAGATTGTGTTAAGATTTATATGTTTAACTCGTTTAATAATTAATTAGGTCGATGCACCAACTGATTTAATTAAACCAGAAACCTTACGACTCATTTATGATTTAACCCGGTTATTACAACCCACCAATCTCATTAACATGTTTACAACTTGATTATTAATCATTGACACGTTTAGATAAATGGTTGAATGGGTCATCTTGGGGTGATATGATTTTAAACATGTCCGGATCAGGGTTGATTTGGACACGAATAAATATAATGATCACATTCGGGTTGAACTGGTTTATTAACCCGACATAGTTGACACTCGTAGATAAACACGCTCATCAAATATAGATGTTTTTCTATAGTTTATCCATGTGATTGGATTTTTTTGTTAAATCTTAAGTTGTTCCAACTTATTTTTCAATAACATATAGCTTGTTAATGTATTTTTTATATTACGGTTAACATCATGCCCTCAGAATAACCAAAAAATATTATAAATGACTTTTTATGTATGATTTTTTTTTACTTTATAAACAAAGTTCTTCTGTGTACACTTAGAATACCACCTATGCACGTTTTTATTTTGATTTCCCAAACATTTCATGCAACCTGACGGTTAGGGTGTAAATTACCATCTTTAGGATACGATAATTCAAACCAATTGGTAGGGTCAATTTCACCATTTAACGTTTAGGTTTTGGCAGTTTGATGGTTTGAATCAATTTTTATGATTACTTTTTGTTTTAAATTATTAGTTTCTATTAGAATTTTAATCCATGATTATAGTACATATATATAACCATGCATTCTAGAATAAACATCTATAGATAAAAGTTCCAAATCAAAGCACCAAACCCCAAAACCAAACCATGAAACTTATGCATTGATTGAATCAATCTAGCCAACTTGCTTCGGTTAGACGGTTCAGATAGTTTCAACAACATCCCTATCTTTTGTATTGGGAATTATAAAGTATTATACAGATTATAGAACCTTTGCTTCACATATTTTCTTATATATGTATGAGTGTTTTAAAAATGTTGCGACATAACTATTAAGGGAAACTTTTGTCACTCCCATCAACTCAACCATCAAATACTTTGTTTCCATGTAGAAAAACATATAGATTTTATCTCCTCCCAATGCACCCAAACTATGCAACAATCACTTTTATGATACACATCATGACATGTACATAACCACCACCACCCCCCCCCCCCCCCCCTTTCCTATTGTTTAATTCCGGATAAAATCAATTATGGCCGGAAGATTTCTTATTTTTGGAATAACGCGTTTTTCATTTTAGAAAGTTTTGTTTTTGGTATTTTCTACAGCTGTGTTTTGGCTGTAATTAGGCTGTGTTTAGCCTTTAAATAAGTTAGATTTTCCGTTGTTTAGCATTCGAAAATTATGTTCTCTTTTGTCTTCCGAAAGATTAATAAAGAAGCGGGCCGACTCAGTTACTTGGCTGTTGTTCTTGTTCTCTGATCTGATTGTTATTGCTAACAATTGGTATCAGAGCTTGGTTCAAAGGGACAACCAGCGCTCAAACATTGGTCAGAAGGGTGTGATCAAGAGCCGAATGAATGTGCAATCATTCAGAGAAGAAGCAAAAAAAGATGGCAGAGACTCCAGCAGCAAACCAGATTGTAGGGGTGAAAGAGACTACCAATATGTCACTGCAATGCCCTGTTTTGACAGCCACAAACTACACAATTTGGGCTGTCAAAATCAAGGCAATTTTTAATGTTCATGGCGTTTGGGAAGCAATCGAGCCGGGCGTGAACGTTGACCCGAAGAAGAACAATATAGCAATAGCCTACCTGTACTAGGCGATACCCGAAGAGCTTGTCCTCCAAGTATCCCGGTTCGAAACAGCAAAAAAGATCTGGGATGCTTTGAAGGCTCGCTATGTAGGGGTCGATCGGGTTATAGAGGCTCGGCTTGGATCCTTAATGACTGAATTCGAAGCATTGAAAATGAAAGATGGAGAGGAGATCGAAGACTTTGCAGGACGCATCAGTAGCATAGTCTCGAAAGCGAACAGCCTAGGAGCCACACTTGAAGATATAAAGCTGGTTAGGAAGTTCCTTGGTTCTCTTCCTAATCGTTTCTTACCTATAGTTGCTTCTATTAAACAATTTGCAGATCTAAAGGCCATGTCTTTCCAAGAGGCAATTGGCAGAATTAGAGCATTCGAAGAAAGGATCAAGTCAAGTGATAAAGGGCAAGGATCCAAAAGCAACCAGCTGTTGTTTTCTTGCGAAGAAGGGCAAGCTAGAAGGAAGAATCTGCAAGGTGGTCTAGGCCGAGGGAATGGCTGCGAAAACCGAGGCCGAGGAAGGGGCCGTGGACGGTCAACCGGTCGGGGCAGAAGTTCCGGACGAGGAAACCAAAAGAAAGACCGGTCCAACATCCAATGTTTCAGATGTGAAGGAATGGGGCACTTTGCATCTGACTGTCCAACAAAAAAGAAGGAAGAAGAGGTTAATTTAACCCAAGCCAATGCTGAAGAACCTGCTCTTTTAATGACAGTTTATGTGCAAAACCAACAGGAGATGGTTTATTTGAATGAAGAAAGAGTCATACCAGCCAAGTATGTCTCAAGTCCTGATGAAGAGTTCATGTGGTACCTAGATAACAGAGCATCTAACCATATGACAGGGAACCGAAACCTGTTCTCAAAACTTGATGAAAAAGTAGGGGGAAAGTAAGGTTTGGTGATGGGTCGTGTGTGGAGATAGAGGGCAGGGGTTCAATTATGTTGGAATGCAAGAATGGAGAACAACGTCTACTAACGGACGTCTACTACATCCCATTTTTGCAAAGCAACATTATTAGTCTTGGTCAAGCTACCGAAGGAGGCTGTGAAGTGAAGATGAAGGAAGAATACTTATGGATGTATGAGGCTGATGGCAGACTGTTAATGAAGGTGAAGAGATCGTCAAACCGGTTGTACAAGATCCACCTTCGGATCGGATTACCGGTGTGTTTACATGCCAAGATCGATGATTTAGCTTGGACTTGGCATGCCCGGCTAGGCCATGTAAACTTTGATGCCATCAAACTGATGACAACAAAGGAATTGGTTCATGGGGTTCCACATATAAACCACCCCACACAAATATGAGGCGTGTTTGGCTGGTAAGCATACCCGGCAATCCTTCCAGGATCAAATAGCTTATAGGGCCTCAAAACCTCTTGAACAAGTATATGCAGATCTGTGCGGGCCCATTGCCCCTGCTACACAAGCGTGGAACAGGTACGTGCTCCTTATTGTTGACGATTTCAGTCGATACATGTGGGCTTATATGCTCAAAACGAAGGATGAAGCACTAGATCATTTTAAAAGGTTCAAAACTGTGGTGGAGAATGAAGTTGGCAGGAAGATTAAGGTACTTAGAACTGATCGGGGGGGAGAATTCACCTCCCAGAGTTTTAATTCTTTTTGTGAACAAAAAGGGATAACAAGACAGCTAACCGCACCATATTCTCCACAGCAAGATGGAGTAGTAGAGCGGAGAGAAATCGCACTTTTCTAAGCACAACAAGGAGTATCTTGAATGCAATGGGTGTACCACAAAACTTTTGGGCAGAAGGGGTCAGGCATTCTGTTTATGTCCTAAACAGATTGCCCACTAAGGCACTAAAGGATCAAACTCCATACGAAGCTTTGAAAGGGTGCAAACCAAGACTGGATCATCTGCGAGTCTTTGGGTGTGTGGGCTATGTCAAAATACATTCAAACCTGTTAAAGAAGCTGGATAACAGGAGTGTACCCATGGTGCATTTGGGCACAGAACCTTGTTCAAAAGCATACCGTATGTATGATGTCGAAAAAAGAAACTAGTTGTGAGCCGGGATGTTAAATTTGATGAAAACCGCAAGTGGGATTGGAGCGAGTATCTGACAGAAAATGGTCCAGAATGGACTGAATTTTTTATCGAGTTGGGCCCATCAAGTGGACCTGGTGGATCATTCAGCCTAACTGCAGGATCATTCAGCCCAACTGCACGTGGCCCAGGTACACTAACTAACCCAGAGAACACTGCTAGCGTTGGAAACACAGAGCACAGGACTGGCAGCCCAATTACAACAGACCCGAATGAGCCAGGCAGCCCGTTCCTCGAAACAGGAGCGAGTCAGTCAGTGACACAAGGCCCGTCGCATCAACACAGCCCGACATCTGCTGCCCAAACATCATCTAGTAGTGAGACTCCCAGTAGTTCAGCTTTTGTTCACAGACGTGGGCCAATTCAAGGAGAATTTGATGAACTTAGCAGCCCGTACCAGATTGATTCAGATGACTATGATGATACTCCTCCAAAGGGACTCCGACCCTTGGGTGATGTTTATGCAAGAGCTCCGCACATGAAAACAGGTAACATTAATTTAATGTTAATGGAGGAAGCACCATATTCCTATTCTGATGCAGCAGGTAAAAAGGAATGGGTTGAAGCAATGGAAAGTGAGATTGCTTCTATAGAGAAAAACAAGACATGGAAACTCACCGAGTTACCATCTAATCACAAAATCATAGGGCTGAAGTGGTTATATAAGGTAAAGAAGGATGCAAATGGGAAGATCACAAAGTACAAGGCTATACTTGTAGCAAAAGGCTATGTACAACAAGCGGGGGTGGATTATGATGAAGCTTTCGCCCCAGTAGCGAGACTCGAAACTGTTCGGTTGATCTTGGCGATTGCAGGTCAACAAGGGTGGCAAGTCCATCATCTAGATGTGAAGTCGGCTTTCCTACACGGGGAACCTAAAGAAGAAGTGTATGTTTCCCAGCCGGAGGGATTTATAAAAAAGGGAAGTGAGCATAAAGTATACAAACTGTCAAAGGCGCTCTATGGCCTTCGACAGACTCCAAGAGCATGGAACACGCGACTTGATGGTGTTCTAAAACAGTTTGGGTTCCAAAGATGCAAGCAGGAGCAAGCGGTATACACAAGGAGCAAGGACTCTTTGATTGTGGGGGTGTATGTTGATGACTTAATCGTCACCGGAGGAAATAATGATGGCATAACTGAGTTCAAGAAACAAATGGAAGCCATGTTCGAGATAAGTGATCTCGGTCTTCTATCTTATTACCTCGGCATCGTGGTTATTCAAAACAGTGAAGGAATTTCACTAAAGCAAGCTGGTTATGCTAAGAAAATACTCCAACAGGCTGGGTTGTGGGATTGTAACCCAACCAAGTTCCCAATGGAACCTGGTTTGAAGCTGTTAAAAAATGAAGAAGGAGACCCAATTGATGCAACGCAGTACCGACAGGCAATCGGGTGCCTAAGGTACTTAACCCACACTCGACCAGACTTATCTTACTCTGTTGGATATGCTAGCAGGTTTATGCAGGCACCAAAATCAGCCCATCTCCAGGCTGTTAAACAGATTCTTCGTTATGTAAAAGGAACTACTGATCTAGGCATAAGCTATCGAAGAAATGGAAGCAAAAGTCTACATGGTTTCAGCGATAGCAGCCATGCTGTGGGAGCTGATGATGGGAGAGGAACAACAGGCCTCGTGTTTTATTTTGATGATGGACCAGTGGCATGGAACTCACAAAAACAAGGTACGGTGGCTCTGAGTTCGTGTGAAGCTGAATTTATGGCAGCCACATCCGCAGCATGTCAAGCCCTGTGGATGAGAAGCTTGATAGCTGAATTAACTGGTCAGAAGGAAGAACAAGTGACTATTTTTATGGATAATGTGTGTGCTATTGCCCTTATGAAAAATCCAATTTTTCACGGGAGAAGCAAGCACATAAACACACACTCTCTAATAAAGTGATAGCATGTTGAACGAGGTCAAATTAAGGTCGAGCATATCAGCAGGAACCAACAAAAGGCTGATATACTTACCAAGGCTCTACCGAGGATCAAATTTGAAGAAATGAGAAAGCTCATGGGAATGACAACCATAAAGTAAAAGACGTGTTGAAGTGAAGACCGGAATTAAGGGGGTGATTATTGTTTAATTCCGAATAAAATCAATTATGGCTGGAAGATTTCTTATTTTTGGAATAACGCGTTTTTCATTTTAGAAAGTTTTGTTTTTGGTATTTTCTACAACTGTGTTTTGGCTGTAATTAAACTGTGTTTAGCCTTTAAATAAGTTAGAATTTCCAGTGTTTAGCATTCGAAAATTCTTTTCTCTTTTGTCTTCCGAAAGATTAATAAAGAAGCGGGCCGACTCAGTTACTTGGCTGCTGTTCTTGTTCTCTGATCTGATTGTTATTGCTAACATTTCATACACACAAAATGAGCCAACAAAATAATAAAACTCCATTGTAATAGAATATGTCCACTCTTAAAAGACTTTATACTCAAACTCCATTCTTAAAAAGACTCCATACTCATACCACAAGGGCCAATTACAACAAAATAAAAAAAACCAAGTTTGCATCATCCCATCCAACACGACCCACCACCCACTAGCTCACTATTAGAGTGGGTAGGGGGTGGGCAGTTGTGAAGGTAACGTGTTCCTGAAAACCTAGACTTAAAACTAAATCGTTAATTTGATTGCGCGTTTGTTTCGCTAGTCACTGTCAATATAGTCAGCCACCTGCCAGACTTGGAGCATGTGATCACCAGATATACTAGCAATGAGCCAATCTTCAGTAGGGTTCCATGAGAAATCATAAACTCTATCGGCATGCCCACCGTGGGTAAACAGCAACTCCGGTGGTTAGTATTTTGCATCCTTTGATGATTGTGCCGACCCAATCCTGTGTTTTGAAATTGTAATTATAATGATGATATTGGGCGTTCCTTGGTCCAATTGGATTCATGTTGATATGAATCGTTTTATATAAATGTAGGCTAAACAAGTCTGGTTGAGATTGAGTTAAGTAGCAAACACTTTTTGTCTATTTTTTGATTCTTTTATTAATAACTAATGTGTTCATTATGATTACGAAAGCAATATTATGAGACAAAAAAGGTTGTATAAAGTTAGTAAGCCTTTAGGGTACTTTCACCCTGTTTGACCCATTTTTTGTTTTTATTCAAGTTGTTTGACCCATTTAAGATAAAAAAAACAACCTAAAATCAGATAAATGAGTCGAATTAACAATTTTGATCGGATTAACATCAATGTATGATTCTACTTTGTCTTTCCTGTGATGTTTAATAAAGTTGCAACGTTTGTTATAGTTAAAATATCCGTACATTTCTTTTACTAAATAATATTCCAAGTTAAAGTAACCCATTTTCCCACTACGACAATTGCAAACAAATTTATGTTACTAATTTTGATTCACAAGATTTTATTTGTCTTGGGTATTTTCAAAGATTCAATTGTAACTATATATCATGCAACTCTTTTTCCTTTGTGTTTCGAACATGCCAAAAACATTATGAAAACAAAACTAAAAATATTTAGATCAAGAGAGCTCATGAACATACCTATCGCTATCCCAAATTATGATTCGTCCATCAATAAAACTAGAAGCTAGAATGCTTTCATTGTATGGGCTCCACCCAATCTGAGTCACCTCCTCCCTGTAATAACATAACAGGGCAACCAATTGGTGGTAGAAGATTAAAAAGGCATACATTTCAAGTAATATTTAAAATAAGGAAATGGAAAATAAACACGAAGTTTTACTTATGATGATATAAGGTGCGGACAGGAGCAGCAAATTTTCTCAAATCAAAGACCTTCACAGTGTTGTCTGCAGACCCCGTTGCCACGAGCCACTCATTAAAAGGATTGAAGGACAAGCAGTTGATCTAACATAAAAGCTTGAAAATTTAGTAAAAAATAAAAAAAAATTCTGGTGGAAAATGAGTTGATGGGTGAGCTGCTTTGGGTTGGACGTTAAACTGGGGGGTTGTTTCAGCTTTAACCCGTTTAAGGTTTTTGTAATAATCAAAGTTGGAAAATTGTTTATTCCTTGTGAGCCGTGACCTCAATGAATAAAAAAAGTGCACATTACTCAGGAAACTAAATCAAGCCAAATTATTCCAACTGAAGGATAGCCTATAATCATGTGATACAATGCAAAATCTTCATATACTGAAATAAAGGTTTGTGATATTCTACATAGTTAACACTAGAAGTTACAATTTTAATTCATCACTTTTAAATTGGTTAGTTCTAGTAATGCTTTATCTCTAATGGTGGATTAGGGAAAGAAGTACTAAATGGAAACAAGTCAAAAGGGACAAAAAGATCACCTAATGTGTATTTTGATGCATGAAATCTCCTATAGGCTATATCAGTTTATTAAAATTTATTTAATTACTGAAATAACATCACTTATATATGTTGGAATTTATAGTTACTATATGGCCATATGACACTCAATATATAAGTTGAACAATTATCAGCTTATTAAAAATGCATTATGGTCCCTCCATGAGAATATTTTGATGGATGGTATTGTCTTTTTGTGAGTCTGCAAGTATGAAGGCTAATTTACCAAGTCTTCTCTTATCAAAGTTTGAGAGAAACAAGCAAGAACATCACATTCATACTCAATCCATCATAAGATTGACATCAAAAGAGATTAGAGTAAAATCTCTTTTGGCATCATCAAACAGCAAATCAAATCTTCTTATTAGTAAGTTACGTAACTATGTTCTTAAATCCTGTTTTATGTTGAAATTAATCAACATGTGGTACTAAAGCATGGTCAATTTTTCAATTTTACTGGATCACGTTCTTAATTATAGAGATATTAACAGAATAATCACGATTGGCACTAATATCTTATAACATATTACATATCGACTTTTTACCCAACACACCTGTTCTAGTTAACATTTAACAATGTTGATATAATCTCATTATTCACTTCTTAGTGTACAACCTTGTGCATCTAATGCCCCCTAGTATATATGCTGAGTTTTTTAAGAAGAAAAAGCATTTCCTGTAAAATTAGATTAATCATACTTCAAGTCTCCAATGTTAAAGAAAGACCTTAAGAGATTACTGCATATCACGCTTAAATGCTTAATCCGGGACTATACCGGGTAATGTTTGTCGTAGTTGATGTAACTTTGAGGCTTCCTCCTTAATTACAAACCCATACGACTACTTGGTTCTAAAAAGTGTGATTGCCTCAAGCATGAACTGTAAGGTGCCAGAGGACAGAAGCAATGTATCATTGGCGGTGAGGTGGAGCATTTACAAGAAGCCTTGAGGCAACGCTTCTTCCACTGGTTCAGAAATCAGAATTTTAAACCAGGAGGCAACTCTTGTGTCGGGTGAAAGAAATTTTTACCGTTGGTTGGCTCAAAAAAGATAGTGTAGGAATCTCTAAGGTAAAGAGGCTGATGCAACCAAAGGATCAATCAAAAGATGCCAAAACAACCAAGCCTTCCAACATGCACTAAGGAACAAAGAAGAACTAGCTTCGGAAGTTTTACACACTCAAGAAAAATACTAAGTGTAAAATCTTCCGAAGCCAATGTTTAGAAGAAACTACTCAGGAAACTTTACACTAAGTGTCAAGTCTTCCGAAGCCAAAGACTCAACTCTTCCAAAGGTTAAAGATGAAGTCTTCCGAAGCTCTCAAGACAAAGTCTTCCGAAACTGAATAAAGATAAGACTGATTACTTTAGAAGAAAGAGAAAAGACACTTTTTTCTGTCAACTTTATCATAAAGCAACCTCCTGTCCGCTGCATGCTCTGGTGGTTCACCAACTATCATAAGTTGGTGAAACCTCCATGCTTTATGATAAAGTAGATAAGGTCTTTGTCTACAAGTTTCTGTATTTGTTTCCTGTTTGGCTTTTTGTAATAGGAAAGTCAGTAAGCTATGGCCTGTCATAGTCACTAGTCAAAAGGCAATCTGCCTTTTGACTTTAGGCTGATCTTGTTGTCTAGATTAGTCACATCCAACTGTCTTTTTGCATATTGACGGTTGTAGGTTTAGTATAAAGAGTCAAAGGTTCTTGTATTTCAAATATCAGTGCAAACACTTGTAATAGAACTAAAGAAGCAATATACTACTACCTTGAAAATTATTTCTTGTGTTCTTGCTCTTACTTTACTTGTGTTGTGCATTGTATCATCTGCTTAAAGTTCTAAGTTCCCTATTTGAATTGTTAAGTGATCTTAAAGATCCTCCTAAGTGTGTTAACTAAGTGCAAAGTCCCTTTTTAACGGTCCTGCATTTGGTATCAGAGCATTCCAGGCTCTTGTTTGCAAGATCTCACTATCTTCAAAATCTCTTAGTAACACACATCACTTAACTCTTCAAATGGCAGCTATCTCCAAAGCCGATATGGAAACTGGAACAATGACAAAATCCCCACTGATCACTCCTGAGGATTTTGACACTTGGTGTCAAAGAATGGAAGGCTTTATCAAGTCTCAAGATTCCAGGATGTGGGAGTCTGTTGTAGATGGACCTCGTGTACCATGCACCTCTTCAGCTGCTACTGGTGGTGGCATGATACCAAAGGAGAGGGCTGACTTTTCTGATGAAGACTGGAAAAGAATTGACATTGATCAGAAAGCCATGACAGCCCTCCAAACTGCTCTTCCAAACTCCATCTACAGAGGTTTCAAGAAGTGCAAGACCGCTAAACAACTATGGGATGCACTGAAACTGATGTATGAGGGTTCAAATAAAGCCAAGGAGAACAAGAAGGATCTCCTGAAGCAGCAGTTTGAAAATTTCACCTTCAAGACTGATGAAACCATGACTCAACAATACTTCAGGTATGTTGAGATTATGGATACTCTGGCTGATGTTGGGGTAACTATTGAGAACAGGGATATTGTTAGGAAGTTCATGTCCTCTCTTCCAAGACAATGGACACACTACTGTATGGTCATTAAGAGGACGGAAAACCTCAAGAACCTTACTCTCACTGAGTTGTATGGGATACTCGGTGGATACCAGATGGAGCTGAATATGCAAAATTCATCTGGTAGCTCCAACACTCACCAGAGTTCAACCCTCCATGTGGTTGAAAGGGACAGCAGAGAACCACAGCATCATCTCATCTGCTACCCTGAAACTTCATAAAAGGGTCCTTTCATCACCTTCCCGGAGACATCCAGAGATAGCTACATCCAAGGAAGTCCCTTCTAAGAGACAAGCTCCTCTCTAGCTTTTATTTCCACTGATGAAAGTTCAGGCAACTTTCTTTTCACTTTTGAAGACCTGGACTGTATCCATCCAGATAATCTGGAATACATGGAGATAGTCCAGCAGATGGCGCTTCTCACTCACAGAGCCCAGAAGTTCTACAAGAGGACTGGAGAAGGTTTCCCAGCAATGCTGCCAGTGGTAAGTTTGGGCTGGACAAGAGCAAAGTCAAGTGTTACAACTGTAACCAGATGGGACACTGTGCTAAAGAATGCAAGGCATCCAAATCAAATGGTGGCCAAGCTTCATCCAGGCCAAACTCTACTGAAGGAGGACACCAGAATGAGAAGCCAAGACAGCAAGCTGCAGTTGCTGTTGAAGAAGGAGGCTTTGACTGGAGCTTTCAAGCTGAAGATGCATCTCCAAACCAAACACTCATGGCTGACCATGATGAAGCCAAGGTACTTGAACATCTTTGCTCTCCTGATTGTATTGCTAAAGTAAACAGATACAGGTCCTACAAATTGGAAATGAGATCTAACATTGAGTCCTTATATATTCTAAAAGCTGATTTTAAAAGGGCTGAAAATAACTATAAACTTAAAATAGAAGATCTAGAGAAAACAATTTCAACTCTTAAACATGAGCAGACAAACTACAGGACTCAAATTAAGGATCTCATTACCAAGTTGACTGAATACCAGGCTGAGCTTGTGATCAACAAAGCCAGGGCAAAAAAATGTGTTCTTGAAGAGGAAACCTTCAAGAACATGATATCCTCGTCTCTGCATGCAAAAGTATTTTATCAAAACAAGCAGGGACTGGGAT
Source organism: Flaveria sonorensis (assembly GCA_025506505.1). Classification (NCBI taxonomy): domain Eukaryota; kingdom Viridiplantae; phylum Streptophyta; class Magnoliopsida; order Asterales; family Asteraceae; genus Flaveria; species Flaveria sonorensis. Next base: position 9,522,477 of record CM046424.1, read on the forward strand.
CTAGTGAGATAGCTCCTCCACACTCTCTACTATCTGTTAGATCTCCAAGGTGTGAAACTGGTCAAGATGAGCTTCCATCCATAGACCCCAGTGATGAAGAGGATGAAGAGGAGAAGGTGAGGGATGACTCTAAGGTGAGTGAAGAGAGTAAATCCAAAAAGGGTCACCATGCTCCTAAGGAGGAAAAAGAAGCTGGTTTGAGCAAAACCAAAAGGAAGAACTTGATTAGAAGAGCAAAGAGAAGATCAAGAAAAGCTTAAGAGGTCAAGACCACCTTTGATCCCAAACAGAAACAAGTATTTGTCTCTGCAGGGTTCAAGGTGATAAAAGCTGAAGATCCTGCCAAGAATTCTAGTACCAAGGGTTCTACTTCAGCTTCAACTCACTCCAGCAACAACAAAAAGATTGATCATCTGTGCGTCACTGCTACACAGCCTGAACCATCCAGTTCTAAAAGCAAGCTTCACCCTAAGAAGCATGTTGCATCATCTAAAAAGGTGAAAGAGGAAAAGGAAAGTGTTCAAGCTCAGTTTTCTTTGGAAAAGAAGGCTCTCGGAAGAAAAGATATAGACTGTGTTATGTGTGGTAGTACATCACATCTGGCTTAGGATTGTCAATACAATCCAAAGGGTACTATCCACATGATCAAGAAGAAAACTTATGAGAGAAAGAAGAAACAAATAGCTTCGGAAGGAAAATCTGTTTCCTTATGAAGCTCCAAAATGAAGAAAAAGGCAAATGAACCATTGCCTTTGGAAGGAAAATTGGTCTCGGAAGAAAGGAATGCTTCCGAAGTACTGAGGCCTGCTACAGTGAAAGCAAGATCTTCCGAAGGATCAGTCTCCAAAGCTTCCGAAGCCACAAAAGCTTCCAAAGCATTGAAGGTCAAGCCCAATCTTTCAAAGGTGTTGTGGAAGATGAAGGAAGACCATGTGGCTAAAAGTTCATCATCAGAAACAGCAAATGATCCCCAAAACCTGAGCATAGGATCTATTACTGTTTTATTGCCTTTAACTCATTCTAATAAGCCCAAGACCAATGAGGCTTAGGTTTCCAAATGTAACTAAATCATCTCTTTTTATGCAGGGACAGCTAAAGAACAACAAAAATATCTGGATTGTTGATAGTGGTTGTTCCAGGCACATGACTAGCAATGAGTCCTTGTTTCAAAACTTTGAAAGAATTGATGGAGGACCAGTTGCTTTTGGGGGAGATGCAGGAGGGTACATTACTGGCAGGGGCAAGGTTATAAATGGTAAGCTCAGCATTGAGAAGGTAAACTTTGTCAAAGAGCTTGGATACAATCTTCTGAGTGTGTCCTAATTTTGTGACCAAAAACATCATATGCTCTTTACTGAGCATGAGTGCATTGTTCTCAAGCCTGGGGTTGGCATTCCTCCTGAGCATATTTTGCTTAGAGCCCCCAAGAAAGGAAACATGTACAAGATGGACTTGCAGGAAGCATATCCATCTGGAGAGGTTTCTTGCTTTCTATCTAAAGCAAATAGTGATGAGTCTTTTCTTTGGCATAAGAGAATGTGCCATGTAAACTTTAAAACATGAATAAACTGATTAAGAATGATTTGGTAACTGGAATACCAAAGAAAGAGTTTATAAGTGATAACCACTGTGTTGCATGCCTGAAAAGGAAGCAACACAAAGTGTCTCACAAGCCAAAGGAAATGAACTCTATCACTACTCCCCTACACTTGTTACATATGGATCTGTTTGGCCCCACCAGTGTAATGAGTCTAGGAAGGAGCTCATACTGTTTAGTGATCACAGATGATTTCACAAGATTCACTTGGGTGTTTTTCCTTAGAACTAAGGATGAAACCTCTGAAATCTTGAAGAATTTCATTCTGAAAATTGAGAATCAATCTGATCACAAGGTCAAAATCATAAGATGTGATCAGGGAACAGAATTTAAAAACCAAATCCTTGATACATTTTGTGATGAGAAAGGTATTTCAAGACAATATAATGCTCCCATGACTCCTCAGAAAAATGGTGTTGCTGAGAGAAGAAACAGGACACTTATTGAAGCTGCAAGAACTATGTTGTCTGACTCTAAGCTGCCCATCACCTTCTGGGCAGAGGCTGTCAACACAGCCTGCTATGTGCAGAACAGAGTTTTAGTAGTTAAGACACATGGTAAGACTCCTTATGAACTGTGGCACAAAAGGAGACCATTTATTGGTTTTCTCAGAACATTTGGATGTCCTTGCACCATCTTGAATACCAAAGATCAAATAGCTAAGTTTGCTGAGAAATCAGATGATGGATATTTTGTTGGATACTCTTCTCAAGCCAAGGCTTATAGAGTATACAATCTCAGAACTAGAATCATTGAGGAGTCAGCCAATGTGACTTTCAATGAACACACACCCTGTGTGAAAGGTTCTGGTCCGGATTGGCTATTTGATCTTGATTTAGTTACCAACTGCTTTAACAAATCTTGTAAGAATGTTTCAGGATCTATGGATAACAGGTCAACAGAGGATCCTCACCCAAGATTTGAGCTGAGAAGACCAAACAAGAAGACTACTTCAGCTCCAATGGTGACTAACCTTATCATTGAGGCTCCAATCAGCACAAGCATGACAAATACTGCTGATTCAACTGAATTACCCTCAAAGTCCAGTTCAGAGGCTCAGAATTCAGGTGAAGGAACCTCCAATGCAGGAGGAATGGATGGTGGTGACAGTGATCACGAATTTCTTGATGTTGATAACCACTCCATTGAAGACAACATCAACGATTGGATCAAGTTTCTCTTGATAAGTGTGCTGATGTGGTGGGGGATTCTTCTTTGCCAGATCAAAATTTCTCTAATCTTGATATGTCCAACCAACTTGCTGTGATTCCTCAACTCAGGATCCACAAGTCACATCCCACCATAAACATCATTGGAAATGTTGACTCTGGGGTGAGAACAAGAGGACAAACTCATGATAGCCATGTTTATCTACATTCTTGTTTCTTATCCCAAATTGAGCCAAAGAAAGTTGATGAGACTCTAAAGGATGGAAGCTGGATTGAAGCAATGCAAGAAGAGTTGCTTCAAATCAAAAGACAGAAGATGTGGAACTTGTGCCCTCTTCCTCAAGGGAAGATTGTCATAGGTACCAAGTGGGTATTTAGGAACAAGAAAGATGATAGAGGGATCATCATAAAAAATATGGCTAGACTGGTTGTCCAAGGATACACACAAGAAGAAGGAATTGATTATACTGATGTCTTTGCTCCTGTAGCAAGACTTGAAGCTGCAAGGATATTCCTGGCTTATGCTGCATCCAAGGATTTCAAGGTCTACCAGCTTGATGTGAAGTTTGCCTTTCTTTATGGGGTGATTGATGAAGAAGTTTATATTAAACAACCACCTGGCTTTGCAGACCCAGATCATCCTGATTATGTCTGCAAGCTTGATAAAGCCCTTTATGGACTACATCAAGCTCCAAGAAAGTGGTATGAGACACTATCAACATACCTCTGCAATCATGGATACAAAAGAGGTACTATTGATGGGACTCTCTTCATCAAAGATACAGGAAATGACACATTGCTAGTTCAGATATATGTAGACGACATCATCTTTGGTTCAACTAATCCAAAGCTCTGCAAAGACTTTGAGATGCTGATGAAGAATAGATTTGAAATGAGTGCCATGGGGAACTCAATTTCTTTCTAGGAATTCAAGTGAAGCAGGTTGAAGATGGCATCTTCATCAGTCAGTCAAAGTATGTACAGGACATACTTGCAAGGTTCAAGATGACTGATTGTAAAGTTGCTAAGACACCCATAGCCAGAAACCATTCCCTTAGTCTGACCTTGAGGGGGGAGTGTGTTGATGAACATCTCTAAGGGCTATGATTGGGTCACTTATGTATCTTACTGCTAGCAGGCCTGATATCATGTTTGCCACATGCATATGTGCAAGATATCAAGCCAACCCCACAAGATGTCACACCTAATCACTGTCAAAAGGATTCTTAGATATCTCAAAGGTGCTCCAAATCTAGGCCTTTGGTATCCAAAGAATTCAGACTTTAGTCTGTATGCTATACAGATAGTGACTATGGTGGCTGCAACATGACTGCAAAGTCCACATCGGGGGGGGGGGGGGGGGGGGGGGGGGTGTCAGTTTCTTGGTGGAAGGATAGTCTCTTGGCAATGCAAGAAGCAATCCTGTGTGTCTGCATCAACTGCTGAAGCTGAATACATTGTTACTGTGCTCAAATGCTTTGGATTCAGAATCAGATGCTTGACTATGGATTCAACTTCAAGGAGACTCCCATCCACATAGACAACAACAGTGCTATCTCTATTACAGAGAATCCTATGCAGCACTCGAGGACCAAACACATCAACATCAAGTAGCATTTGATTAGGGATAATTTGAAAAGGGCTTGATAAAACTAATCAAATTAACACAAATGAATATATGCTGATCTGTTCACAAAGGCTTTGATGAACAGAGATTTAAATATCTTGTATCAGCTATTGGGATGATTAACTTTGAATAGACTTTCTGAAATAACTTAATCAAATTTTTCTCTTAAAATTGGTCCTAAGTTGTCTATTAGCTCACCTCATAAGCCCATTCTCTTTGGAAGAAAATAAAATTTTAAATGATATTCCTTAGAATGATAATAAAATTTACTTTGGAAGACAAGTGAATTGTCTTCGGAAGAAATTTATGTCCTAAAAACTGTTTATCTAAGATTTACAAATTTCTTCCGAAAGCAATTTAGTCTCGGAAGACTTACTCATTTCTTCTTCCGAAGTCAAAATTTTCAAAATTCTTGGGGATATCTTCCGAAGCATAATTACCTTCGGAAGCTTTGTTTCAAATCTTCCGAAGCCACAATTGTCTTCGGAAGTTATTTTCTACTTCCAAGAAAACTAACTTTTTGGGCGCTTTTTTGAAAGTAGGACCCACATCCGGATTTCAAAGTTTATCTTTTCAATTAACTTTGTCTCAAATCCAGTGTATATCTTTCCAAACGGTTCTCTTTCATTTCACCTCTCTCATTGATCTTTACCTAACTTACCCCAAATTTCATCTTCTTCTACCTTCCTTCACTACAAAGCTTCCAAATGGCCAACCCTGATCGTCGTAACGACCCGATTTCTCCATGCACCTGCATAGGCAACACAACCAAGTTGCTCTGTTAGACCCTGAGAAGGATCCAAGCTTCTCAGACGTTTGTAGGTTTCTTTCTTTGTCTCATTACTACACTCCCTTACAATCGATCCTCCTCTATGAGGATCAATTGCTTGAGTTCTGGCGGACCTGTCAAGAGGTTACCATGGACGGGGAGAAGGCACTGTCTGCCACAGTGCAGGGGAGGACACTGTTCATCACTCCAGCCATCATCAACACCCATCTTCAGCTGGATGATGAAGAAGGTGAAATGTCCTTCCCAAAAGCTGCTGTCAACCATTCCTTTGAGCAGATGGGATATGAAGGTGACTTCACAGTCAAGACCTTCAGGAAGGGGAAGGTCTCATACCAGTGGAAGTACCTCCTCCATGTTGTCATCCACAGCTTGTCTAACAAACATGGAGGATGGGACCAGATTCCAGAAGACCTCTCCTTCATTGTCCATGGGATGGTTCAAGGGGTCAAATTCAGGTATTCTCAGTTTGTTTCACAAATTTACTTGCAAATTTGGACTCCCTAGAATATTACATGTTTCCCGGTATGTTCAACACATTCTCAACTGTGAAATGGGACCACAGTTGAGGGGAACAGGTAATGTTCTTAAACTTGCACATATGAGGCCCGGCATTTTCAAAATATTGAAAAAGCCAACTGTTGGGTTCTCAGGGGTAGAAACAGCCCTTGTCCAAAAATGTTTGAGCTCATTGCTCAGGGTGACATCCTAGCAGCACCAGCTAGTGATGAACCAACACCCTCTACCTCTCAACCACCATCAAGGCCTACCATTACCCTCACTTACCAAAGAAAATCCAAACGAACCCCTGCACCTGCTATTGAGCATATGCAGGCCCCCATATCACAACCCCACAGGAGGAAGTGGACACTAGAGCTCCCACTTCCCCTGAGGAGCAAACCACTCCCATCTTTGCAACTATCAGTGCTGAGGTTCCTCATGCTCAGCCTGATGAGCTCACACCCTCTCAAACAGCCTTAAGCCATCACTCTGAGTCTCAACACTCTAGTGATCAACCTTCAGGGGAAAGTTACCATCCCCAGCCTCTTGATTTAAATCAACCACTTCCTAGCCTTGACTTCTACTCTGATGAAGATTTGGGTTTCAGTGAGTACCATGAGTCTCTCCTCTCTTCCCACACTCAAGGAGTGATGAGTGCTCCTGCCTCACCCATCTCTAGCCCACATCAGACGCCCCAAACTGAGGTGGATCTTCAGATTGTCCAGGAGATCCATCAGATTGTCCAGGAGATCCATGTGGCAGAGGCTATCACTGTTGCCAGTGATAACATCACTAGGACCTCTACCATGGCAACCAGCCTCTTGACACTTCTCTTGAAGATGTCATTGGGCAGGGAAATCCAGCAGCCAACAAACCTATGCTGGTGATGAGGGAGAAGACTCAGGTCCAATCCTCTCATCCCCCTATGATTCTTCATCTGAAGATGAGGGGAGTCTGCAACAAAAGGTGCACAAACTTTCAAACATGTGCACCTACTTTGTGTCAAGATAGCTCACCTGGAATCTCAGGTGACTATCTTGCAGAAAAGGGTCAATGACCAGCAACTTGAGATCACCGATCTCAAGGGTAAGCTAGCTGAGAGACCAATGAGATCAACTCATCCAGGTCCACAAGAACCTGTGGATGTCATGGATCAATCTCCCAGCTCACTATGCAAGAGGGTGATGCTACCAAAAAGGGGGAGAAAATCCTAACAATCACAGAACTGGGAGTTCCTCTCAGAGTATGGACATAGAGGACTCACCATCCTCTCTTGCAGTTGTCCATACTCAGCAACCTCCTCTAGACAGTGATCTACATTTGTTAATACAACAACTGTTTGAGGAGGGAATACCAAGAGCAATGTCTGCCCCTTCTGAGAACCCAATCTGGGGTTGGGGGTATGACAGTGAAAGGAAAGCTCTTGTACTCTCTAGAGCTCAGGGTCAACTAGAAATCTTAAACATTTCAAACCTGAGTTTCTATGAGGGTATAAATCTGGTAGATCTGGCACTTGTCAACCCAAGCAATAACAGACAAGCTGCCAGACTAGCCAGTAAAATTCAAGATTGGGTGCTGAAAGAATTCAAAAGGAGATCAGCACTATATAGACAGAGGCTAGCAGGGAAGCCTTTGGTCAACTGGATGTTGAGGTGGACCCTAAGATTAGCTTCAAAGGGAAAGCCTTGACTGAAGGCCCAGAGGCTGAAACTGTGAACCTTGAGACAACATCTCCTCCAGCACCCCATACCCTCAGTGAGGCACCAGCTGGTGATGGTGCATCACAACCTCTCTCTGGCCAGAGCTTGTCACTGAACCAAGCAATGAAGGCCAAAGCTCTCCTCAGCCTGTGGCAGACAAAGGCAAAAGAAAACTCACTGCTGAGGAGATTGAAGAAAAAAAAAAGAGAGAGGAAGAGGAAGCTAAGGGGAGAGAGTTCTAGTGGTTCCCCAGGATTTATGCAACCTGCAATCAGGGTTGCCCCTATTCTAAACACTCAAGAAGATGAACTAAGGGCAGCTAGACTCAATTATCTGAGGACCAGGAACTACAATGTTTATGAACTCGTCTCTCACCCCTTGGATGAGTTAAATGAACCGGCAGACACAGAGCTGTCAAAGGAGAGAAAAGAAGCTGAGGATGCAGCCTTAAACCTCAAACACAAAGAAGAATTAAGGAGGAAAAGGCTTTATAAGGACATTCCTATTCTCTCCCCAGTTCAGGAAAGTCCTGAGAAAGAGACTATGACTGCTGAACAACCTCAAGTAGTTGATGAAGAAGAAAGATTAAAGATGATCAACTACTTGAGTGCCAAAGGTCTCTATCAGGAACCAGCACTTATTCCCTTGCCATATGACTACATCTTATTTGAATATAACAAGCAGCTAGAAGAGAGAGCTAAAAGAGAAAAACAAGCTGCTAGAAAGAGGCAAAGGGAAGAGACTGCTAAATCAAGAGCCATCATCCAGAAAAGTCTACAGATAGGCAGAAGATGATGAGCTTCTTGAAGCTGTATGGGTTCTCCGGAAGGAGGCTTGGTCCCATGTCTCTATCTACAATGGATGAGCACATAAGGATGATCAAGCAGAAGATTAAAAGGAGAGAGCTTGTGGATCTTCATTTATCATCAAGTCAAGCTCAACCTGAAGTTGAGGTAAAGGTGGAACCTATAGAGACAACACCACCTGCACCTAAAGCTACACAACAGCCAACTTCATCTTCTGACCCACAGCAGGGTTCTCCTCCCTCTCCTTCTGAACCTGGGAGAGAGGAGATCCCAACTGAGAGGGAATCCACTGAAGAACCTGGTAGAGAAAACCAACCCTTTCAGTCAAAATCATCTGGGAGAAGAAAGAGGATGGCCAGAAGAAGATCTTCAAAGAAGAAAACAAGAAAGGCATCCTCCTCCCAACCTCAGGATGAGTCAGAACATCCTGAGGAAGTGCATTTAGAGGGCTCTCAACCAACTCCCATCATAGTAGAGCCTCTCTCTGTTGGAAGACCAATTCTATCCTGGGCATTCAATGAAAACCCAGATAGATGGTATGTCACTAGAGATCAAGGAAAACAACATATCTACTTAACTAGTGACATGCTTGAACTCCCTCTGCATGATCTCTATGACATGAGAAGGTACTTCATGAGTCTGAAGAATCCTGATCTACTGATGAAGAAAGGAGTTCTGAAGATTCTCACGTGGACTATCCCAATCTGAAGACCTCTCTGTTTTGGTAGCATCAGCCTAGGGGGAGTTTGTATGAACCTATGAGGTTAAGAGGCTGATGCAACCAAAGGATCAATCAAAAGATGCCAAAACAACCAGGTCTTCCAACATGCACTAAGAAACAAAGAAGAACTAGCTTCAGAAGTTTTACACACTCAAGAAAAATGCTAAGTGTAAAATCTTCTGAAGCCAATGTTCAGAAGAAACTACTGAGGAAACTTTACACTAAGTGTCAAGTCTTCCGAAGCCAAAGACTCAAGTCTTCCGAAGCCAAAGACTCAACTCTTCTGAAGGTTAAAGATGAAGTCTTCCGAAGCTCTCAAGACAAAGTCTTCCGAAGCTGAATAAAGATAAGACTGATTACTTTAGAAGAAAGAGAAAAGACACTTTTTTCTATCAACTTTATCATAAAGCAACCTCCTGTCCGCTGCATGCTCTGGTGGTTCACCAACTATCATAAGTTGGTGAAACCTCCATGCTTTATGATAAAGTAGATAAGGTCTTTGTCTGCAAGTTTCTGTATTTGTTTCCTGTTTGGCTTTTTGTAATAGGAAAGTCAGTAAGCTATGGCCTGTCATAGTCACTAGTCAAAAGGCAATCTGCCTTTTGACTTTAGGCTGATCTTGTTGTCTAGATTAGTCACATCCAACTGTCTTTTTGAATATCGACGGTTGTAGGTTTAGTATAAAGAGTCAAAGGTTCTTGTATTTCAAATATCAGTGCAAACACTTGTAATAGAACTGAAGAAGCGATATACTACTACCTTGAAAATTATTTTTTGTGTTCTTGCTCTTACTTTACTTGTGTTGTGCATTGTATCATCTGTTTAAAGTTCTAAGTTCCCTATTTGAATTGTTAAGTGATCCTAAAGATCCTCCTAAGTGTGTTAACTAAGTGCAAAGTCCCTTTTTAACGGTCTTGCAGATAGCTTTGCAAGAAAAGAAAGTTACTGTTGATAATAGTCTAATAGATAAGTATTACCGTTGGACTCTTAGGCTACAAGATACCAAGCTTTTTACATGTATGTTCAATACTCATCTTCTATTCTTCTCTCCAAACTTCACTATACTTAAATTTTCTCTCTTAAGTTTCAAGTTGACCTGATCGTCCTATCACATATTCCCATTCAGGTATGTTCTTGAGTTCTTCAATCTTCACTTCTTTTTTCCTTTATCCCTTAGTGGCTTACTTGTTGGAATAGGATTATCTTTCAATGCTTATATTTTTAGAATGCTATCCTGTTGGATTAGTGAACAAAATGAATTTATAAGTTATAACCAGTATTAACTTTTAAAGTTCAAATTTTGGCCCTGTTAGCCCCTGCTCAGTGTTAGCACCTGTTTTCTGTATGCAATGGCTGTTCTGAATTAGTGTTAGGATATTAGCACCTTTTTTTAACCCATGTTAGCTACTTATGCCATTGTATATATGATAAAATGATTTATGTTTTCTATTCAATCACATGTAAGGTGGGGAGGATTATGTGTTCCTTGTGAAGCAGTCATCAAAATATGAACACAAATTCAGACATTGTCAAGAAATTTGAATCAAACCAAATCATCCTAATTCACAACCTATATTACCTTAACTAAAAGGCTATAATTATGTACACAATACATACATCTATGGATATATCTATTAGTTTTCAAATGAACTGATTTACCAAATCATGTAATAGCATCATTGCAAATTCAACACAAAAAACTTGGCGTGTTACAAGTTATAGCCATACTTTAGACAAATACAGAAATAAAGAACTGAAATTTTCTATGTACCTTACTTTGGTGAGCCATTAAACTTAGGATAGGCCTCGTGTAGTATGGAGACCGCAAATCATATATGTGCACATATCGGTCCACACCACATGAAGCAAAAAGGTAGCAATGCTTTAAATGCCAAGCTACATCTTCCACATAATCTTCATGAACCTATTAACCATAAAAAATAATATAAAATAAACAGTTTCTTGCTTACTTGTGAAAAAAAAATTAGGGTTGGAAATTGCCATCACAAAACAAAAAAATCAAAACTTTTAGAAAGTATATAGGTTTGGTTTGGGCTAAACACCTCGCGATCAACATGGCTTACACATTTAAATATTCATGTCGGGTTCTGTTTACTAACCTAACCCGTTTCTGAACCTCAAAAGTTGAAACAAAAATCTAGAAGACAAAATAGAACTTCAAATTTTAGTTGATCCCATGAAGGTTCTAAATTTGGTTGTTTTTATGCACGTGAAATTGGATGTTCAAAATAATTTTGTTTTTATAACCCGACAACATTTGACCCGTTCATATGATCAGATTACCCGTGTTATAGTGCGTCTGGGTTAGAGTCAGAATCTTAACATGAATAGCAAATCCTGTCATGTGGGCGTTGGGTTATATGCTACGTTCATGTTGATTAGGCTAGATAGTTGAGTGTTGATAAACTTCTACGATGCGTCCATGCCATGTAAAGAAAACTTTGTACTCCGCTTGCATTCTAGTTATGATACTTATTCGATTATAAAAATGTACGGTGTCAGCAATCAGCTCAGTTCCTTACTGATTTATACAGCCAAACAACTTAGAGTAGTAGTCCTAAGAATATCTCCTTTCTTCATTAACAATTACAGAACCTAGAAATCCTAAACCATGGACTGTTGAAAAGTTAGCAAAAAAAAGTAGAGCAAAAGATATTTGTCCACCTAATTGAAGATCATCAGGAACTAAAATGTATCTCAAATGTTTGCAAAGCATCTATAACTTTATTTAATCAATACGTATTATGTAAGAAAGTGTGTGCACAGTTTTTATTAATATGTAGATGAAATGTACCACGAATGTTTAAAAAGCATCTATGCCTTTATTCAACGGGGTCTGATTAATGTCCCATAAGCAGATTTTGGCATCATCAGATCCGCTTAATAAGAAACCCTGATTTATTGTATTCCATGATAACCCAAATCCTTCACTGCAGTGGCCGGTTAATCTCAAATCAGGATTGCTTGTGCCATCAATTGGAGGCTTAGCTGGATGATTCTTACAATCAAATATATGGACTTCTGAACTTAATGGTTTGGTAGCAATAACAGAAGGATCATGAGGCATATGGCGAGCTCTATGCACCTCTCCATCATGGTGGATTTGTTGAAAGACTTCTATCTGCAAAAGAAACTCGCTCATATTCCATTTTCCAGTTCATTAGATGACATTTCAAAATTCAAGAAAAGAGACTGAATTAGGGGCAGATATAGTGTTAGCAACTTGATTTATCAAGATGAGGAAGGAAAACTGATAGATATTCACAAAAGAAAGCAAGAGGCGCTTAGAGACTTCAATAGGAACAACTATAATAAAGGATGATCAAAGAGGACATCACCAGTATCTTCTCAAGATAACAAATCAGTTTTACCTTATTGAGATTCACTTTAATATTCATTTTTACTTAAAATATATTCCTACTTTTCTATCCCATTAACCATCATGATATCGAATCTATTGTTGAGACTTTAGAACTCTAAAATCTTACAATAGAAACTAATAGACAATTGCAGATGTTTTAAGGTGCAGGGGAAGTACTAAATAATATTAAAGTTAAGCTTCTCAAAGAAATAAGAATAAAAGAGTTTGTGAATTTAAACATTTAAATGATCTTAAAATTTTTGCACAACGATTAAAAATTATTTATCCCCTTCTCAAAAAACTTCAATCAGCACATAAATTAATATCGCAAAAGTTGATGGAATACTCAAAAGTTAGATGATTGCATACTCCAAAAAAATCTACTTATAGTAAGAAATCTCAAACCTTGAAGCCATCACCACCAATATCGTACTCTTCATCATAGGCATCATCATCCGATAGAGGAAGTTTTACTTGCGCAATAATTAGATAATTAGGTTCACCGTCTGAAGTATGGGTCCCGAGGATAACCTTTTGGACAGAGTAAGCCCCGTCTAATGATTGTACCCGGGAAGGGAGCCACTCGACCGTGAGTGAAGGCCACTCAAATGCATGTGAAATGACCAAATCTTACAAAAACGGAGTTGAACTCTTCCAATATTTGTATTCAGCATTTACCGACCTCTCAGTTATCTCTCCTCTTGTTTCTTCTATATCAACCGTTGGTTCTTCAGCACCGAGTGTTGTTTCTTCGATCTTGATCGTTGGTTCCACGATCTTGACCGCTTGTTCTTCAATCACTGGCTTTTCAATCTTCACCATTGGTTCCTCGAACTTGAAGTTTGGTTCATCATCATTTTTCTCCGTTGTTTCACCCTCTTCCTTTTTCACATGGATGCTCTTTTCTTCCTCGATCTTCATGATTCTATGGATTACAAAGGTTTACTTGATTTTGTAACACCTTTATCTCTTAAATTGATAAGTGAGGCAAAAGACGGGATTTTGGAGAAGAAACAAGGAAAGAATGTCTCTTTAGAAAACCCTAGAGATTTTATACACAAAAGATTGCTAAGATTTGATTTCAAATTGATGATGGGCCGGAAAAAAATTATTATGGAATTACTGGGTGGGTGACTTTTTGGGCCTATTCCCACACCTATAAACCTCCGAGTATTTAGCCGAGGGGATTGCCGGTCAACATACTAAAATAATAAGATGAAAACTTCCATGTACAAGATCATGAACCTATCTACTAACTTGAACCTCTTAATCTCAATCTATAAATTTTTCTTCTTACTCGTGGAAGTGTACATGTGGCAAAGAGGGTGAGTGCATTAGTTGCAAATGAAAAAAAAAACTTATTTACTAGATTTAGTAAAATACAATCATAATCAAAGAACTTGGAATATTTATCATAGTAATAACTCCTTAGTGTTATAAGATAGTTGGGACTTCTATATAGATTTCAACATATACTCTTCATCATTAAATCATTCACCTAATCAATTTCAAATATCATTCATAACACTTTTTAAAATGATGATACTAGTTTTATCACTACTCATTATTGGCTAATAACCGACTCAATCTCTAATACACTTGCCATCGAAAACAGCGAACCCCTAACGCTAATTTCATAGTGTCAAGAGATTTGCAACTTAACTCATGATTGATGTCCTTTATTACGCTCAAAAACTGCTTAAATCTATATTCTTATCCTGTCAACTAATGACCAACAATCTCATGATCTTCTTTTCGTGCAACATCCAGCAAATCATTGAATTCTACACGGACAAAACACCATAGGGGTAAATAATTACATGGACAAACACAGCCCTGATACACTAAATTTTAGTAAGTAATCAAGGTGATTTTATTTAAGATCACATGTATTCCTTTGAGGCCAAAACCTAAAGCACGATCATCATACAACTGTTATGAACAGATAGTCTGTAAACATAAAAGAATAATGATGAACCAAACGTAAAGATCGAAGAACCAACGGTCAAGATTGAAGAGCCAATGGTTAAGATCGAAGAACCAACAGTCAAGATTGAAGCACGATCATCAAACAACTTTTATGAACTGATAGCCTGTAAACATAAAAGACCGACATGTTACTTAATTAGATGAATACACATAATCTCACAAATACGCCATTAATCAGCTCAAAACAGAATCTCAACCAAATAAGAGGCCACATCATCACATAAACAAATTAACCAGGAAAACTCCAACACTAAGTTCATAAAGCTCTCAAAACTGCTACTTATATCACGATTACTTCTAAAGTATAAATTAGAACCGCCTAGAATATCAGAAAATTCTTTCAGTAATTAAATGTCAAGCAAACATGAGGAAATTTAGTTCATGATTATGTAAATTCAAGTGAACACATTTAGAGTTAACAGTTCACAATATTCCCGATCATCATCTATATATGATGTACGACTGTTTATGACATCAATAAACATGAGAAAAAACTTAACATCAGAAGAAGTCACATTAACCGACATCCATTAGCAATTTTTGGTCATTATCTACTATCGATGGATACAGATTCAACCTTGTTGGTGGCGCCTCGAGACCTCTAAAGCGATCCACTTCATACTGAACGGAATATTATTTTCCGGTATGTTTCTCGCCGTCCAGCAACCAATCGACCGTAAGCCCAGGGGCATTCAGGCGAGTATGAGATGAATGGAGATTTGGGGGAAAATAAGAAAATGGCAAGAAATACATACACCATAGAAGGATTTATCCGGCCCAAAACTCGTTGGGCATGTCTTAGATATTTACAAGTTAGGTATCGAGCATACCAACGAGTAATCGGGTATACCCGTTAAAGTTATAAAAATTACCTGTTTGATATAAAGAAACTTTGTGATACATAGCTAAATGTAAGTTTTAATTACTTATGTTCATTAGACCTTTTAAGACTTCCATAGTATTTTGATTAGAACGATTATGTATTGTGAAATACCAACCGTACATCTAACCCTAGGGGTATATTAAATTTAAAAATTAATAAATATAATATAATTATTAAGTAAAATAAAGTAAAAAATGGTGTATGTGAATTGCATAAAAACACTGTATTTTTTAAGTTTTAAGAGAATAATAAAAATACGTTCAAAAGAAAGGTGGGTGGGTTCCCTACGGGCCCTCGGGTTTCGGCTATTTTCATTAGATTCGAGTTTGATGGTCATACCAAGTCTCATACCCGCTTACTAGATCCCATATCCTCCCCAGACTTCTCGGGTTTCGACTATTCCTATCGGATTCGAGTTTGATGGTCATACCTACTTAAAAAGAAAGATGGGTGGGTTCCCTACGGGCCCTTTCTTCTCCTTTTAACTTTTATCTTTTATATTTTAACCCCTTAAATTTTTTAAAACATATAAAATATCACTTTAACCCCCTTAAGTTTTAAAAGTGTTGGGTTTAACCCTGTATAATTTTACTTAAAAAATTAATGCTTTGCGTTTGTATTTTTATATACGTGTCAGTATAAATTTGAGCCTATCTACTTGTTTACGTAAATTTTGTTCATAAACTAGCCGGGTCAAATATAAAATGTTTTTGTGCTTATTTTTATACACGCTTTGACATGTGCCAATTGTAATCTATACTTTATCACATTGTATAAGACACCGCCGCATGTTCTTTTTATGTACGTTTTGACTTGGTCTATATTTAGACATAAATTTTATTTGAAAAAAAGTCAGATCAAATATAATATGCTTTCATTCCACAATTTAAATTCCAGTTACTCTATGTTTGACGTAAATTTAGTTTGGAAACGGATGGGTAGATTCTAGTCTATATTTTATCACGTCGCGTCCGATGCCACCATAATGTGCGGCTGATGAAAAACCAGTTACTAGTAACCATTATCACTATCGGGATTCTACAAGAGAGAATCTAGTTGCATCCTCACTTCATGTAAGCATATAGAGTGGCTAGCCCGTTGTCATGATCAAGAACTAAGATTTGAGTATTTATGTTATGTGAACAAAGATAGTAGTTCAAACCCCATACCTTTGACTCTGGGTAAATTTAAGAGCTGCATTGCCTCTTTTGAATTTCTAGGCCCGGGAACATTGGCTGGTTAATGAGTTTGGTAATACTCATTTATTTATTTAGTTGCTAGTATTCAGTTGTTGTGTAGCATGATAGCTCAATTTTAGATTAAATTTATATAGAAAAGTACATAGATTTTACACATATCAACTTATTTTTGTAATCCGAAAACATATTACGTTGTTATGAAAAAAATTAAAAATGTATTCTTTTTAACCCGGGTTAGTTTAAATAAAATATACATCAAAAGTTAGATAAACATAACTAACTTATAATGGTGTATGTGGAATTTTGTAAAAAAGTTGTCTTTTTTAAGTTTTAAGAGAATAATAAAAATACGTTCAAAAGAATTTTTTGTCCCAAACACAAACTTACCTAGGCAACCCTTCTTTTGTATTCGTTTACCCTAGTAGTATCAAGGTGTATTGCAATGGTGTCCATTCCTAATCTTTTAGGATTCAACTTAAGTGGTGGATAATGGTGTAGATATATTTAAAAAGTGTGTGAGTTCATAGTTCAAAAGAGAAAATTATGAACCCAATGCAAACTTATTTTTGGAACCGATAAATGAAGACCCAATGCTCAACCCCAACCAAATACCATTTTAAAACTTTGGTTATCCACCATTTCAAAGATACCCGAATCCACAGTTTTTCAATAATCATATATCCTCCTTGTTCAAAGATCATAAGGCTCCTAATTCTAAAAACTCAGGTTCGTACAATTCCTTGATCTCAAGTTCTTACGTTTTCGAAACTTTGCTTCACATATTTTTTTTATATATGAGTTTTTAAAAATATTGTGGTGTAACTATTAAAGAAAACTTTTGTCACTCCCATCAACTTAACCATAAAACTCATGGTTTCCATGTAGAAGAA
Organism: Flaveria sonorensis; assembly: GCA_025506505.1. Lineage (NCBI taxonomy): Eukaryota > Viridiplantae > Streptophyta > Magnoliopsida > Asterales > Asteraceae > Flaveria > Flaveria sonorensis. The sequence goes on from CM046424.1 coordinate 9,539,728, forward strand.
CATATGGATTTTAGCACCTCCCAAGGCACCCAAACTATGCAATAATCATTTGTATGATACACAATATGACATGTAAATAGCCCCCCCCCCCCCCCCCCCCCCCCCCCCCCCCAAAAAAAAAAAAAAAAAAAACACACACACACACACACAAAAACGAACCAACAAAATAATAAAACTCCATTGTAATAAAATTCGATCATTCTTAAAAGACTTTATACTCAAACTCCATTTTCAAATTCCATCTTTTTTTAAAAGCTCGTAACTTTTACATACAACATTATTTTTTTTTAAAAATACACTATAAAACAAACGTTTTTAAATCTTTAAAACGCCTATAACTTTGATACATAAAAAATAAAGTTTTTTCACGTTATTTCAGCTCATTGTGTAATATACGTTATCTCATTGTATAATATCCGGTCATTGTGTAATATTAATTAGATTATTGTGACTAATGTTGATCATTTTGTTATGCATTGTGTTTTTTAAAAATAATAATTTTTAAATAACATAATACTAAAAATATAATTGATAGGAAGCTTGATTTCCTATATTTAACACGTAATTATTAAGTAAGATGAAACCAATTGCAAAACCACAAACTAATTCAAAACATGGTTATGGTGCATGTGGCGTGTCAACAAAAATATTTATTTTGTTTAGGATCAGTTTATTGAAGGGATCGCTTATAATACATATACATATATACACACATAAATATATTTTTATAGAAATCACACATATCAAAAGTATTTTTTTAATTTGAAAATATATTAAGTTGTTGTGAAAAAAATTAAACATAAGTTATAATGGTGTATGTGAAATTTTATAAAAACATTGTCTTTTTTAAGTTCTTAGAGAATAATAAAAATACGTTCAAAAGAAATTTTTGAACCAAACACAAACTTACCTTGCCAACCCTTCTTTTGTATTCGTTTACGCTAGTAGTATCAAGGTGTGTTGCAATGATGTCCATATATAATCTTTTAGGATTCAACTTAAGTGATGAACAATAGTGTAGATATATTTAGAGAGTGTTGACTTTATAGTTCAAAAGAGAAAATTATGAACCCAACGCAAACTCATTTTTGGAACCGATAAATGAAGACCCAATTATTCTATTTAACCCGGGTTAGTTTAAATAAAATATACATCAAAAGTTACATAAACATAAGTAAGTTATAATGGTGTATGTGAAATTTTGTAAAAACATTGTCTTTTTTAAGTTTTAAGAGAATAATAAAAATACGTTCAAAATAAATTTTTGAACCAAACACAAACTTACCTTGCCAACCCTTTTTTTGTATTCATTTACCCTAATAGTATCAAGGTGTGTTGCAATAGTGTCCATATATAATATTTAAGGATTAAACTTAAGTGGTGGATAATAGTGTAGATATATTTAGAGAGTGTTGAGTTCATAATTCAAAAGAGAAAATTATGAACCCAACGCAAACTCATTTTTGGAACCGATAAATGAAGACCCAATGCCCAACCCCCCAACCAAATACCATTTTAAAACTTGGGTTATCCACCATTTTAAAGATACCCGAATCCATGGTTTCTCAATAATCATATATCCTCCTTGTTCAAAGATCATAAGGCTCCTAAGTCTAAAAACTCAGGTTCGTACAATTCCTTGATCTAGAATTCTTACATTTTCGAAACTTTGCTTTGCATATTTTCTTTTATATATGAGTGTTTTGAAAATATTGCGGTGTAACTATTAAAGGAAACTTTTTCACTCCCATCAACTTAACCATCAAACTCATGGTTTCCATGTAGAAGAACATATGCAACACACCCAAACTATGCAACAATCACTTGTATTATACAATTATGACATGTACATACCCCCCCACCCCCCAAAAAAAAACTACACACACAAAACTAACCAACAAAACAATAAAACTCCATTGTAATAAAATACGACCATTCTTAAAAGACTTTATACTCAAACACCATTCTTACAAGACTCCATACTTAGACTTCATACTCATACCACAAGGGGCATGCAATTGCAACAAAATATAAAAAACAAATTTGAATCATCCTACCCAACACGACCTACCACCCACTGTTAGAGCGGGTAAGGGGGTGGGGAGTTTGTGAAGGTAACATATCCTAGAAAAATAAAACTTAAAAAGTAAACTGTATATTTGATTAGGCATTTGTTTCACTAGTCGCTATTGATATGGTCAGCCATCTGCCAGACTTGGAGCATGTTATCACCAGAAACGCTAGCAATGAGCCAATCTTCAGTTGGGTTCCATGAGAAATCGGAAACTCTATCGGTATGCCCACCATGAATAAACAGCAACTCCGGTGGTCCGTCTTCTGCATCCTTCGATGATTGTGCCATCCCAATCCTGTGTTTTTAAATTATAATTATAACAATGATATTTCGCGTTCCTTGGTCCAAATGGGTTCACGTTGAAATGAATCTTTTTTATAAGTGTAGGTTGAAACGGGTCAGGTGGAAGTTGAGTTGAGAAGCAAACACTTTGTGATTATTCTATTATTTCTCAATTAATCATTGATACGTTCATTATGATTACGAAAGCAATACTATGACAAACAATGTTGTATGAATTTAGTAAGCATTTAGGGTATTTTCACCCTATTTGACCCGTTTAAGATAAAACACAACAGAAATCAAATAAGTAAACGAGTCGAATTAGCAATTCTGATTAGATTAACATCAATGTATGATTCCACTTTTTCTTTCCTGTGATGCTCTAATAAAGTTGCAACATTTGTTATAGTTATAAAATCCCGACAAATCCGTTTAGTTAAAAGTATTCCAAGTTAAAGTAACCCATTTTCCAATTATGACAGTCACTAACAAATTTATTATACTGAATTTGATTCACAATATTTTATTTGTCTTGGGGTGTTTTCAAAGATTTGACTTTAACTATATACCATGCAACTCTTTTCCCTATGTGTATACAAAATGACACCGAGACAAAATCAAACACGAGCATGCCAAGAACATAATGAAAACAAAATAAAAATATTTTGATTAAAAGAACGAACGTACCTATCAGTGTCCCATATCATGACTCGTCGACCCATACAACTAGAAGCTAAAATGCTCTCATTGTGTGGGCTCCACCCAATCTGATTTACCTCATCCCTGTAATAACATAACAGAGCAACCAATTGGCGGTGGAAGATTAAGACGGCATACATTTTAAGTAATATTTAAAAGAAGGAAATGGAAAATGAGCATGAAATCTTACTTATGTTGTTTAAAGGTGTGGACAGGAGCAGAAAATTTTCTCAAATCAAAGACCTTCACAGTGTTGTCTGAGGACCCCGTTGCCACGAGCCACTCATTAAAAGGATTGAAGGACAAGCAGTTGATCTACCATAAAAGCTTGAAAATTTAGTTTAAAAAAAAAATTCAGGTGGAAAATGAGTGGATGGGTCTGTTAGGTATTACGCATGCGGCTGACCCGAGGATTCGGATCGGGCAAGGAAATCAATACAATACTACGGCTTGGTCCTTAAGAACTTGTCGGTATTTCTAATTGATTTCTAAAACGAGTGACGTGATTAACCATAGCAATAATGGTAATAACAAAAAATACCTACGCAGCAGAATAAACAACCAACAAAACTGAAACTAACACAAAAGAACCTATTTTGTGTTCCCTGTTTTGTCCGAGAAACAGCAGAAAAACAGCAGTGGCGGTGGCGCTATCACGGCGGCAGTCTGTGGCGGTGAACAGCCTGTCAGCGGCGGCTGCTGGTGGGCTGTTGATGGTTGGCGGCAGCAAACAGCAGGCTGCTGTTTGCTGTTTGTAGTTAAACACAGCAGAATGGTGGTGGCGATGAAGGGCAAACACAAACACACACAAACACAATAATAATCAAAGCGGTAAAGAACACAGCGATTTAACGTGGTTCGAGCAAGGATTGACCTACGTCCACCGCTACGAACCGGGGTTTCTTTTTATTACTTTCAAGACTAAAGATTACAAGTACAATATGTGGGTATTTATAATAGAAATAAGTTGAGGCAGATTAGGGTTAGAGCCGGCTGCCCTCAACCCTATTCTGCAGCATGTCTGCAGGCTGTTCCAGGGCCCGACCCAAGATGGATCGGAGCCCTCAACACAACAATCTCCCACTTGGGCTTCGAAACATCTTTACTAGCCCTCCACATCAATGCGTCAAACACTTCAACCAGCTTCCACCTGAATGCGTGAAACATTTGCACCTGCACTTGTCTCGTACTTCTATAATCTTCAACCTTTATGAAAAGAACCTTTCATACCACCTAATCCGTAGCCGCCTTCATCTGCAATTAACCCTGAAGGCCAACTGAAGCTAGAGCTTCAGTTTATCCAATGTGACAACTTTAATGAACATTTCAGCTGGATTCATGTCCCCTTTGATGTTATTTAACTAGATAGTACCATCACCGATTAGCCCCCTGATGAAATGATACCTCATATGAATGTGCTTAGTCTTCCCATGATAAACTAGATTCTTTGCAAGTTTTACAGCACTTTCATTATCACAACACAATGGATACTCTGCCTGTTTTCTGTCTAATTCACCCAGAAAAGTTTTCAACCAAACAAGCTCTGTGCTAGCCTCAGCGGCTGCCATATACTCGGCCTCTGTAGTTGAAAGCGCCACGCTCCTTTGGAGCCTAGACATCCAACATATTGTAGTATCCCCCATAGTAAACACGTACCCTGTTGTACTCTTGTAGGTCTCTTTACATCCACCCAAATCTGCATCAGAATAACCCTTGAGAATTGCATCTCTACCCCTGAAACATAAAGCCATCTTTGAAGTTCCCTTCAAGTATCTAAGCAGCCATTTAACAGCTTCCCAGTGTTCTCTCCCCGGATTGGACATAAACCTGCTAACAATTCCCATTGCATGAGCAATATCGGGCCTTGTGCATACCATTGCATACATAAGACTGCCCAGAGCTGATGCAAAAGGAACCTTTGCCATGTCGGCCTTTGTCTTCATCTGTATTTAGAGACTGATTTTTAGAAAGCTTAATATGATTACCCAGTGGTGTATTTCAGGTAGTTGTCTTCTCATGATTCATCTTAAACTTTTCTAATATTTTCTTAATATACTTCTCTTGAGACAATATTAAAGAACCGTTTTTCTGATTCCCGGTGATGCTCATGCAGAGTATCTGCTTAGCTGGACCTAGATCTTTCATTTCAAACTCTTCAGACATCTGTCGTTTTAATCTATTGATCTCTAACATGTCTGAACCGGCTATCAGCATATCATCCACATAAAGGAGAAGAATGATATAAGAATTCTTGAATTTCTAGAGATAGCAACAGTGATCCATCTCACATCTCCTATACTCGTTTCTACCCATAAAATCATCAAACTTGATATACCACTGCCTGGGCGCCTACTTCAAACAGTAAAGACTCTTCTTTAGTTTGCACACCATGTTATCCTTATAGAAAACCCTCTGGTTGTGCCATGTAGATATCCTCCTCAAGGTCGCCATGCAGAAAAGCTGTCTTTACATCTAGCTGCTCTAGATGTAAGTTTTCTACAGCCACGATACTAAGCACCAGTCTGATTGTAGTCACTTTAACCACAGGGGAAAATATTTCACTGTAATCAACCCCGTGTTTTTGTTGGAACCCCTTAACTACCAATCGTGCTTTGTATCTCTTAGTTCCATCGCTTTCATCCTTGATTCTATATACCCATCTGTTTTGAAGCGCCTTCTTCCCTGCGAGAAGTTTAGTAAGAACCCAAGTTTGGTTCTTTTCAAGTGAACCCATTTCTTATTTCATTGCCCGCTCCCCACTGAGACGAATCTTTCACACTGATAGCCTCTGAGTAGCATTGTGGTTCACCATTTTCAGTGAGAAGAAGATAGTTAACGGATGAAGAATATCGTTGAGGAGGTACAGACGTTCGAATAGACCTCCTAACCCAATATGAAGTATTTGGATTTCCTGAATCATTTGCTGGTGGGGACTGTTCATGATAGAATTTGGCTGAATGACTTATTCTCATTGATGTATAATATTTATAGATACAATATTACAATCTAGTACCTCCACTAAACTATAATGACAATAATGACATAAACTTTCATAAACTTTCCTAGTCTAATATACCCCCTCAGTCTAAGGAGGAGGATCACGGATGCTTAGACTGGATCGGAAGTCGGTGAACAAAACTCTCGGTAAACCCTTTGTGAAGATATCAGCCAGCTGGTAGCGAGATGGGACGTGGAGTATACGGACCTGACCCCGTTGAACCTTCTCTCGAACAAAATGAAGATCGATCTCAATATGCTTAGTGCGTTGATGTTGAATGGGGTTGCCAGACATATAGATAGCACTAACATTGTCACAGTAGACGAGGGAAGTATGTCTAGGTGGACAGGCTAACTCGAGCATCAGGTTGCGAATCCAGCAAAGTTCCGCGACCACATTGGCAACGCCCCGGTATTCAGCCTCTGCATTTGACCGGGAGATAGTGGTCTGCCGCTTGGAGGACCATGAAATCAAATTGTCTCCCAAACAAACACAGTAACCCGAAGTCGAGCGACGGGTGTCTGGGCATCCAGTCCAATCAGCATCGGTGTAGGAAATTAGTGTAGCGGTGAACTAGGACGCATGAACAGCCCCATGTGGCTGATTCCTTTGATATAATGTAAAATGCGCTTAAGAGCGTTCATATGGCCGGTTCGCGGTGCATGTATATGCATACATATCTGCTGGACCGTGTAAGAAATATCAGGGCGAGTGAAAGTCAAATACTGGAGAGCCCCAGCAAGGCTCCGATAGGTAGTGGGATCAGCGATCAGGTCACCATCGTTGGTGCTTAACTTGCCGGCACTGTCGATAGGAGTCTGCACTGGGTTGCAGTCAGTCATTTTAGCCCGTGTAAGAATATCCAAAGCATATTTTGATTGTGATAAAAATAACCCATGTGCATTACGAGTAACCGAGATACCCAAAAAATAGCTCAAGGGACCAAGATCTTTCATTGCAAACTCGGATGAAAGTCGAGTTAGTAAATGCTGTTTCAGAACCATAGAGGAGGTGGTTAGAATTATGTCGTCGACATACAGAAGAAGGTAAGCTGTATCCTGACCATGCTTGTAGATAAAAAGAGAATAATCACATGTACTTTGTTTAAACCCCAAGGTTGTGACGAAATCGGTGAACCGTTGATACCAGGCACGAGGGGCCTGTTTCAAACCATAGAGAGACTTTTTTAGCCGACAAACGTGATGTGGTAAAGAGGGATCCCGAAAACCAATGGGCTGGTGCATGTACACTGTCTCGGATAGATGTCCATGTAAAAAAGCATTTTTGACGTCGAGTTGATTTATCTCCCACCTGTGAAATAAAGCAATACTTAAGACTGTTCTGATAGTGGCTGGTTTAACCACGGGACTGAAAGTTTCACCGCAGTCCACACCGACCTGCTGAGACTTGCCATCACAAACTAAGCGTGCCTTATAACGCTCAAGTGAACCATCAGATTTAGTTTTGTGCTTAAAAATCCACATACACCGGATAATATTCATGTCAGGATGTCGTGGTACCAAATCCCAAGTATTATTTTCGATAAGAGCATTAAACTCATATGTCATAGCACGGTTCCACACGGGTATGGCTAAAGCTTCGGATGGGGTTCGAGGAATGGGTTCAAAGGTGGTGGAGTTGTGAAAAGTAAGCGGTTGTTTCTGCTTGGTTATACCCGACATGCTTCTGGTGGTCATAGTTCTGGTGGATTTTGGAGGTGGGGGCGGGGGCGGGGGCGGTATTGGTGGTTCAGATGAGGTTTGGTCAGCAGCAGGTGACACGATGGAGGAAGAGAGGACGGGCTGAGCAGTGGTAATAGGTTGTTCAGGTGTGGGATGGCTGGCTGGTTTGTGTTGTGGCTTAGGCCGTCGGCTGTAGGTCTGAAGGGCTGGTGGAGGTGTATTTTTAGGCGAGGAGACTGCTGGGACGGAATTGTTGCTGGTACCAGCACGTGGTGTGTGAGTAGTAGGGGAGGGAGGCGGAGTGGGGTAGGTAGGGGCAATGGAAGGAGTGGTAGGGGCAATGGAGTCCCAAATGGTAGGATGTAGGTCATGAGAGAGACTTGAGTGGAGGAATTCATAAGACGGAGGAGATTGATTTATTTTTGCGAATGGAAAAACATGTTCGTCAAAGACGGCATGACGAGAAATAATGATTTTGTGGGAGGAAAGGTCATAGCATTTGTACCCCCTATGGTTGGAGGGGTAACCAAGGAAGACGCAAGGAGAAGAGCGATGTTGTAGCTTGTGAATAGAGGTGGAGGGAATTAGAGGATAACAGAGACACCCGAACACCCGAAGATGAGTGTAGGTAGGATGTTTATGGTAGAGTAAGGAGGTTGGTGTGGAGTGTCGTTTGGTTCTGGTAGGTAGGATATTAAGTAGGTATGTGGCCATTTGAAGTGCGTGGTGCCAAAAGGTGGTAGGTAAGGAAGCATGTGTGAGAAGGGTTCGGATAATGTTGTTTATGGATCGAATTTTGCGCTCAGCCTTTCCGTTCTGAGATGAAGTGTGAGGGCAAGAGAACCGAAAAGTCATACCATGTTGAGTGCAAAAGTCATGGAAGGACTTTTTGTTATATTCGGTGCCATTATCGCATTGAAAGCACTTGATTTCCCGTTCAAATTGAGTATGAATATATTTATGAAATTTAAGGAAGACGGAGAAAACATGTGATTTGTTTGTTAATGGAAACGTCCACAAATAATTAGTATAATCATCTAGGAAAAGGACGTAATAGCGGTGGCCTCCCGAGCTTCGAACCGGGGAGGTCCATAAGTCGCTATGGATAATGTCAAATGGTAAATAAGTAACTGACAAAGAATCAGAAAAAGGTAGTCTAATATGTTTGCCAAATACACAAGATTGACATAAATGTTTATCAGAAAACTTAGAAACAGAAATAAAGTTTTGTTTATTCAAAACACGTAATAGAGACGATCTCGGGTGACCCAAACGATGATGCCAGAGATCTTGTGATAAAGCAACAAAGGTGGACGGACTTGTAACTTGTGTATTCGGCAAAGCAAGAGGGTAGAGATCCCCGGTGCTGTCACATCTGAGGATTGGAATCCGCGTCTGGTAATCCTTCACAAGAAAGCCAAAAGGGTCAAATTCAATGGATACGAAGTTGTCGGTGGTAAGACGACGGACAGACAAAAGATTTTTAATTAGTTGAGGTGCATGAAGAATGTTTTTGAGTTTTAAAGGTGGGTAAGGTGGTTTAAGGGTTGTGTGACCGGTACCATTAACGGGTATGTGGAAACCGTTGCCAACAACAATATGGTTCGACATGCTATTATTGAAATAAGTTGAGATGTTACCTGTGGTGTTTGACATGTGGTTTGTGGCGCCGGTGTCGAGATACCAGTTCTGGTCCGGATTCAAGGTCATGGTATGCATAGCCTGCTCAATATTTGTGGGAGTGTAGGAAAATTCCGAGGCTGCGTAAGCATGTGATGGAGAGGGTCCCAAAATGCCTGTGGAAGAGCCAGGTTTGCCCGGGAACCGGTTCTGTGGGACAGTGGGGTACGGGACCGGTGGTGTATTCCAGGTCGGTGCATTCCATGGTGCATTCCAAGTCATCCAAGGCTGTTGAGAATAGAAGTTATTACCAGAGTACTGACCACGTTCGCGACCGCGTCCCCGTCCTCAGCCGCTATTACCCCTCCCCGGCCACGATATGAGCCATCATTCTGCCCCCTACCGTGGTAGCGATGCTGCTGGTCAGCAGAGTCACGGCGGTCACCGCTGGCTGTACGATGCTGTTGCTGATCAGAGGTGGGAGGTGCAGCTGTGGTGGCATGAAGGACTGTCCCGGATGGTTGTTGATGTGCTTTACGAGTTTCTTCAAGACACAACTTAGAGCGGGTTGTATAGAAATCAGGGAGTGGTGTGGATTGCTGAAGATGCGTGGCAATGCTTTCATATTGATCGTTGAGTCCGGCAATGAGTTGGAGAACTAAGCGTTGATTGGTCATTGGTGCGTCAACATTAGTTAACTGATCAGAGATATTCTTGATTTCCTGGCAGTAAGCAGCCATGTTGGGGAAGTTTTCAAGTTTGGTGTTTGCCAACTTGTTTTCGAGATAAAGAGCCCTGGTTGGCTTGCTGTCAATGAAGATGTGCTCCAAAGCTGTCCACGCTTGTTCTGCTGTAGTGTTTGGTGTAAGTATGGTGATGAGGAGATCCTTGGAAATAGTGCCATATATCCATTGGAGAACAATGGAGTCTAGACGAGTCCACTCTTCTTGATCAGATTCTTTGTCTTTAGCCGCTTTTTCAGTCGACTTGGAGGAAGAGGATTTTTCTTTTGGTAGGATGTGATCAATGACTTGGAAAGCACGGCAATGGATTTTGAACAACTCGACCCATGAGGTATATGGACCGGTTTCAGCCTCAAGAACGATCGGGATGTAATTACGAATATTTGTAACTGTGACAGCAGGATGGAGGGAAGAGGAAGACATGGTGATCGAGGGTGGCTTTGATCAGAAAAAAAATAAATAAATAATAATAAGCGAGAGAAGGCAGGCTGTGATCGAAGATTGTGCAGGCTGTAGAGGAGGAAGGCAGATGATCGGAGAGGAGATGAACGGAGGGTTGAAGGCTGGGAAGGTAGGGCCGGCTGATTTGAAAAATAGGGTTTAGGTAATCAGATCGTAAATATGCTCTGATACCATGATAGAATTTGGCTGAATGACTTATTCTCATTGATGTATAATATTTATAGATACAATATTACAATCTAGTACCTCCACTAAACTATAATGACAATAATGACATAAACTTTCATAAACTTTCCTAGTCTAATAGTTCATCCACAGGATCTGAACTCCCACCATCAAAGAGATCTTCTTGTTCGCCAAATTCTTCCCGATCATTATCTTCAGTATCTGGACTTTCTTCTTCTGTATTTTGACTTTCTGTCTCTTACCCATGGCTTTCTGAACTCTGGTTATCATCTTCAAACACCACCTGATCTTTACGAGTTTCTTGTATGGTTGAATCCTTGTCTTTATAGAGTTTAGCTTCATTAAAGACCGGATCTCGACTCCTGATAGTTTTCCTGGCTTCAAAATCCCAAAGCCTATATCCCATCGATTCAGATCTATGAAGGTGCATTTCTTTGCCTTAGGATCAAGCTTATCCCTCTCAAAGTCTTTCACACCAATATAAGCATCACAACCAAATACCTTCACATGTTTGTAACTAACCTCTCTTCCAAGCCATTCCCCTTCTGGTATTTTGAAACCAAGAGGAACCAAAGGTCCTCTGTTTATCAGATATGCAGCAGTGTTAACTGCATCAGCCCAAAAGGTTTTGGGAAGCCCTGCATTCAGTCTCATGCTCCTGGCTCGTTCATTCAACGTCCTGTTCATTCTCTCAGCTACTCCGTTTTGTTGGGGAGTACCGGGAACAGTCTTGATCATCTTGATTTCTCTTTCAGCACACAGATTCACAAATTCATTGCTGATATATTCCCCTCCATTATCTGATTTTATGCACTTCACCTTCAGATTGGTTTCCATCTCAACAGCTGCTTTCCATTTCTTGAAAACATCAAACACATCATACTTGTTCTTGATAAATAAACCCATACCTTGCGCGTCGCATCATCAATGAAGGTAACATAATAGCTGGAGCCTCCTAATGATGTCACAAAAGTTGGTCCAAACACATCGGTGTGGACAAGTTCAAGTTTTTCAGCCTTAGGTGTCATACCCTTCTTCACAAAAGTAACACGTTTCTTCTTACCAAGCACACATGGTTCGCAGAATCCGGTTTCAAGTTCTACTTTCTTCAAGTCTGGGAGTTTACCTTTCTCTGCTAGCATCTTCATGCCTTTCTCACTCATATGACCAAGTCGTTGATGCCACAGACCGGATTGACTTGGTCCACTGGTTACTGCATTCACGTCACATGCTGTTACCTCAACCATGTATAAAGTACCTTTCTTTTTCCCACGAGCAACTACCAAGTTTCCTTTGACGACTTTCTAATGTCCACCCCCGAACAACACATCATAACCTTGGTCATCTAGCTGCCCAATAGAGATTAGCATCTTCCTCAACTTAGGAATTACCCTAACATCTTTCAGTGTCCATGTATTTCCTAGAGGAGTCTTCACATCGATGTCTCCCATCCCAGTAATATCTAGAGTCTGATCATTAGCCAAACGAACCTTGCCAAAGTTTCCTGTTCTCAAATTCTTTGAGCTAAAGGTAGCGTGAAAAGAAGCGCCAGAATCTATGATCCATGACTCAGTGGTATTCTCAACGCAACAGATAAGAGTATCATCATCTGTATCATTTGTAGCAGCGTTAACCTCTTTCTTTTCTTTAGATGTTGATGGTTTAGGACATTGACTTCTGAAGTGCCAGTCTCCTCACAATTCCAGCAAGTAATATCTTTTCTTGGTCTTGATTTACTTCTTCTCTTTGATTTAGATCGGCCCCTATTACCTCCTCGTTTGTTCTTCCTTCCTCTGCCTTCAGTACTCAACGGAACTGGAAGACTCACAAGTGCTCCTCCTTCTAATGTCCACACTCATAATCAGGTCCCGAACTCCATAAGTTTAAGCTTAGTGTTCCCGGGCGAAATACTAACTGCTGTAACGGTTCCCGACCGGCTTTCAGGTAACGAGGATAACAATAGTAAGGCTAGGACTTCATCATCGAATTTGATATCGACAGACACTAGGCGAGAGATAATAGAGTTAAAGCTGTTAATGTGAGTGTTAACAGAACCACCTTCCTTCAATCTCTTGTTTACAAGTTCCCGAATCAAAAAGACCTTGTTGGCTGCGGACGGCTTCTCGTACATGTTAGACAATGCATCCATGACGCCTTTGGTTGTCGTTTCCTTCGGAATGTTAAAGGCAACATTCTTTGTCAACGAGAGTCTAATCACAACAGCAGCTTTCCTATCTAGTGCAGCCCAATCAGCATCTTTCATGCTTTCAGGTTTATCACCTAGCAGGGTTGCACTCAAATCTTTCTGAACAAGTAAGTCCTCGATCTACATCTCCACCATCCAAAATAGACGGCCATCAAACTTCTCGATTCTCGTTTTACCCTCATCAACCATAATACCGGAGATCAAAGGATGAGAGCAACCAAGGCTCTGATACCACTTGTTACGTATCACGTGTACGCGGCTGACCCGAGGATTCGGATAGGGCACGGAAATCAATACAATACTACGGCTCGGGCCTTAAAAACTTATAGGTATTTCTAATTGATTTCTAAAACGAGTGACGAGAAAACAATAGCAATAATGGTAATAACAAAAAAGAACTACGCAGCGGAATAAACAACTAACAAAACCGAAACTAACACGAAAGAACCTGTTTTGTGTTCCCTGTTTTGTCCGAGAAAAAGCAGAAAAACAGCAGTGGCGGTGGCGCTGTCACGGCGGCAGTCTGCAGGGGTGAACAGCCTGTCAGCGGCGGCTGCTGGTGGGCTGGTGGGCTGTTGGTGGTTGGCGGCGGCAAACAGCAGGCTGCTGTTTGCTGTTTGTAGTTGATAAACACAGCAGAATGGTGGTAGCGGTGAAGGGCAAACACAAACACAATAATAATAATCAAAGCGGTAATGAACACAACGATTTAACGTAGTTCGGTCAAGGATTGACCTACATCCACGGGCTAGGAACCAGGGTTTCTTTTTGTTACTTTCAAGACTAAAGATTACAAGTACAATATGTGGGTTTTTATAATAGAAGAAAATAAAAAACTTAACATAAATAAGTTGAGGCAGATTAGGGTTAGGGCCAGCTGCCCTCCCCTATTCTGCAGCATGTCTGCAGGCTGTTCCAGGGTCCGACCCAAGATGGATCGGAGCCCACAACACAACAGGTCAGCTGCTTTTGGTTGGACATTAAAGTGGGGGGTTGTTTCAGCTTTTAACCCGTTTAAGGTTTTGTAATAATCATATTTGGAAAATTGTTTATTCCTTGTGAGACATGACCTTAATATATACAAAAGTGCACATTAATCATGAAACTAAATCAAGCCAGATTAGGCCAATGGATAGATAGCCTAGAAGTGAAGGTTTGTGATATTCTACAAAGTTAATTCTAGAAGTGGCCGTTTTAATTCGTTACCTATAAATTGGTTGGTTCTAGAATGGATCAGGGAAAGAAGTAATTGTTAGGTATTACGTGTACGCGGCTGACCAGAGGATTCGGATAGGGCACGGAAATCAATACAATACTACGGCTCGGGCCTTAAGAACTTGTCGGTATTTCTAATTGATTTCTAAAACGAGTGACGGGATAACGATCGCAATAAAGGCAATAACATAAAATTACTACGCAGCGGAATAAGATCACCAAACAACCAATAACTTAAACCAATCAAACTGAACAGAATAAACACAAAACAGAAACCTGTTTTGAAGGCTGTTCTTTGATCAAAACAAGACAGAAAACTGCAGCACAAACGGAACAGAACAGCAGCCTGTTCACGGCAGCAAACACAGCCCCTTTGTGGCGGCTGTGATGGCTACTGCTGGTGGTTTATCGGCTGCAAACAGCAGCCCTTCAGAAAGGCTGTTGGCGACGGCAGAAGATAGCAGCAGTAATGCTGCTGTTCTTGGCAGAAGCACACACACAATCACACGAGCAGTAATAATAATCAAAGCAGTAAAGAACACAGCGATTTAACGTGGTCGGTCAAGAATTGACCTACGTCCACGGGCTACGAACCAGGGTTTCTTTTTATTACTTTCAAGACACAAAGATTACAAGTACATATGTGGGTATTTATAATAAAAGACAATAAAAACTTAACAAAAATAAGTTGTGGCAGATTAGGGTTAGGGCCGGCTGCCCCTAACCCCCTTTCTGCAGCTTGTCTGCGGGCTGTTTCAATGCCTGACCCAAGATGGATCGGAGCCCACAACACAACAATCTCCCACTTGAGCTTCGAAACATCTTTACTAGCCCTCCACATCAATGCGTCAGACGTTTCTATTAACGGATATATATTTTGTATTTATTGTATATCTTTCCTTTTGTTTAGGATATTTAGTTTCCTTTATTTCTTTATTGTATCTTTGTATATATATCGCCTTTGGGTTATGAATAAGATGAGAAAGAAAGTATTTTCTGTTTATTTACATGGTATCAGAGCTCTGCTCTATACCCTAATTTTTTCTGCCGCCAACCAGAAGCTTTCGAGCTCTCTCTGGATTTCAATCCTCCCGCCGGCCCCTGTTCATCTTTTCTCTTCTATAACTTGTTTTGTTACCAGCCATGGGTGACAAACATGATGACTCTAAGCCCACTGATAACATCAAACCACTTCCTACTCTCCATCCTGTGTACACAGTAACAGATATCCAGAAGAAGGTTCGCGTTCTTGATGGAATCAAAGTCACATACACCTCCTGGGTGAAGTTGTTCATGCTTCACGCTCGAGGGTATGAAGTTGTGCACCACATCGATGGAACTGATCCACCAGCAGAGACCGATGAAGGCTATGCTCAATGGAAGAAGATTGATGCTATTGTACTCCAGTGGATTTATGGAACTCTTTCAGACGACCTTCTCACTCGGGTTCTCGAACTCAAGTCGACTGCCTTGCAAGCCTGGAACAGAATTAAAAAGCTGTTCCTCAACAACAAGGGTTCAAGGACAGCTGCTCTTCAGCAACAGTTTATAAACCTCAAACTTTCTACCATGCCAGACCTTGAGTCCTACTTTCAAAAACTCAAGGAACTTGCCAATCAACTCAATGATTTGGGAACTCCAATTAATGAAGAAAGCCTTGTCTTGCAGCTTGTGCGGGGTTTAACACTTGAGTTTGACTCTATCGGCACTATTATCAATCAAAGTCTCCCTGACTGGGAGGAAGCTTGCAGCATGCTTCAGCAAGAACAGCAGAGACAGAAGGCAAGGGATGCGGGTGCACCACCTCAGGCTATGGCTGCCATTAATCCTACTCAGGGCCAAAACTCTTCCAACCAGCGTGACACAAGGAATTACTGAGGCAACTACAGGGGAAACAGGCAAGGGTATCGTGGAAACAGACAAGGGAATTCGGGCAGGGGCGGCTCGTCTGGGTCCTCACAGGCCCACGACCAGAATACACAACAGGGCCGCCCCAACTACTCCTCTAACGGACCAGCCTCGCAGCGACCAACTTGGGCTGCGAACAACAAGTACCCTCCTATGCAGCCCTATTGGGCTGGTTATTGGACTCCTCCAACTTGCCCCTACCCCACTCAGGCCGGTTGGGCCGCCCCTTGAGCCAACACTGGACCGCAACCACCATATCCGCCTTGGGCCGGACCTCCGATGACCCCAACCCAGCAACAACAGCCCATGCAGCATCATGCTCAGGCCCATGTCACTGACATAAACCCCCTGGAACCAACCGAGCTTGGTGCAGCCTTCCAGACCATGGCTTTGGACCCTGGCGATCCCCAATGGACTATGGATACCGGCGCATCAGATCATCTCACGCCGGATGAAGGTATGATTTCTACCCCCTGTGTGTCTTCTATTAAATCTATTTTAGTTGGAAATGGCAATCGAATTCCAGTTGTCGGATCGGGTCACACTACCCTTCCCCACTCCTCGAAACCTCTCCAACTCAAAAACATACTTCACACACCTTCCATCATTAAAAACCTTATCTCGGTACGTAAATTTACAACTGATAATTGGGTATCTCTTGACTTTGACCCTTTTGGTTTTTCTGTGAAGGAATACCCAACTGGGAGGATTTTGAGTCGCCACAATAGTTCTGGCCGTCTTTACCCGTACACTGCACCTGCAATCAACGTTCCTGCACCCCAGTCTGCTTCGGTTTATTTGACCCAATCGGATTCAACATCTTGGCATAACCGGTTGGGGCATCCTGGTTTACATGTTTTGGATTTTTTGAGTTCCCGTAAGTTTATTTCTTGTAATAAACATCATCGTACTTTTCTTTGTCAATCTTGTCAAATTGCCAAACACAAACGACTACCATTTACATTATCTAATTCTCGTACTTTATTACCTTTTGATATGATGCATTGTGATCTTTGGACTTCACCTGTGCTGAGTAAACATGGCTATAAATATTATCTTGTTCTGATTGATGATTACACACATTTCACATGGGTATTTCCATTGCGTTACAAATCAGAAACTTTTGGCACATTTACTCGATTTTATAAGTACATTCTTACACAATTTAACCTACCCATTAAAAGTTTGCAATGTGACAATGGGGGCGAATTTGACAATTTAAATTTCAAGACATTTGCCTTGCAAAATGGCTTGCAATTCCGATTCTCATGCCCCCACACGTCTCAACAGAATGGGACAGCCGAACGCATGATTCGCCGCCTAAACGAACTCATGCTTTCTCTTCTCACCCATGCATCCCTCCCTCCATATTTTTGGGTTGAGGCGCTCCATACCTCAACATACTTGCACAACATTCTACCATCCAAACTTCTCAATTTTAACACTCCCACCTCCTGCTTGTATATGCAACATCCCTCCTATGATCACCTACGCGTCTTCGGTTGCGTATGCTACCCAAATCAATCAGCTACTCGCCCTCACAAATTAGCACCAAGATCCACCCAATGTGTGTTTCTTGGGTACCCTCCTGATCATCGCGGCTATCGCTGCCTTGATTTATCCTCGGGCAAAGTGCTTATTTCTCGGCACGTCACTTTTGACGAATCCGTTTTCCCATTTTCCAATACCTTCACTCCCACTCCAACATCCTATTCATTTCTTGAGACTGATCTTTCTCTAATATTCTTCCCTGAGTTTTCACAAACCACTCCTACACCCACCTCGACACCGCCTCCTACATCACCCGCATCACCACCGCCCACTACATCACCTACTTCACCACCGCCCACTACCAACCAGCCTCCACCCACACGTCCCGCTCCCCCTCTGATTCACACCTACTCCCGCCGCTCCCCGCACAACCACACTTCTGCTCCTATCTTTCCTCCTAACCCTACCACTGTCACAAACCAGCCCACGACCACCCAGCATACGGGTCACCCTATGGTCACTCGCTCAAAGGCAGCCCTTACCAAACCGAACCATCATCTTAATCTACACACTACCTCCCTCTCACCTCTCCCAAAATCCCATCTTCATGCTAAGTCTGATCCCAACTGGTCTCTTGCTATGAAAACTGAATATGATGCTCTAATAGAAAACAACACTTGGGATCTTGTACCTCGTCCAAGTGATGCTCATATTATTCGATGCATGTGGCTATTTCGCCACAAATTTCATGCTGACGGCACACTTGAACGCTATAAGGCCCGTTTAGTAGTAAATGGTAAATCTCAAAGGGTTGGTATTGATTGTGATGAAACGTTCAGCCCGGTTGTCAAACCTACCACTATCCACACCGTGCTTAGTCTTGCCGTATCCAACTCATGGCATATACATCAATTAGATGTTAAAAATGCGTTTCTTCATGGAAACTTGAATGAAACGGTTTACATGTTTCAACCACCTGGGTTTGTGGATCCACAAAACCCCAACCATGTTTGCAGGTTAAAGAAATCGTTATACGGACTTAAACAAGCACCACGAGCGTGGTATCATCGTTTTGCCACATACATAGTTCAATGCGGTTTCACAGGTTCCGTTTCGGATAACTCGTTATTTGTTTACAAACGTGGCACTGACTTAGCATATTTACTTTTATATGTTGATGATATTATCCTAGCCGCGTCTAGTCAATCTCTTCTTCAACATTTTATCACCGCATTGTCTCGTGAATTCAAGATGACTGACCTTGGTAAACTGCATCAGTTCTTGGGTATTGAAGTTATTCATCAGCATGGCGGGTTGTTTCTCACACAAAAATCTTATGCATCTGATATCTTGGCCCGTGCTAACATGCAAAACTGTAAACCTGCTCAAACACCCACGGATACTAATTCCAAACTTAGTGCCACAGCTGGTTCTTTACTTGAAGACGGTTCCTCTTATCGTAGTCTTGCGGGTGCACTTCAATATTTGACGTTTACAAGACCAGACATTGCTTATGCCGTCCAGTAGGTTTGTTTGTTCATGCATACTCCTCGTGAACCGCACTTTCAATTCCTCAAACGTATTTTGAGATACATTAAAGGAACCATGGATTTGGTATTCACATTTCTCCCTCCAAATCTGTCTCCTTAACTGCCTATTCAGATGCAGATTGGGGGGGGGGGGGGGGGTGCCCAGACTCTAGAAGATCTACATCGGGTTATTGTGTATTTATTGGGGATAACTTAGTATCTTGGTCCTCCAAAAGACAACCAACTATCTCCGGATCAAGTGCTGAGGCGGAATATAGAGGCGTGGCTAATGCAACTGCTGAATTGTCATGGTT
The DNA here is from genome assembly GCA_025506505.1 of Flaveria sonorensis. Taxonomy (NCBI): domain Eukaryota; kingdom Viridiplantae; phylum Streptophyta; class Magnoliopsida; order Asterales; family Asteraceae; genus Flaveria; species Flaveria sonorensis. The sequence continues at coordinate 9,559,137 of CM046424.1, forward strand.
ACGAAATCTGCTTCTAGAACTTCATGTCCCCATACGACAGGCATCTATTATTTATTGTGATAACATTTCCGCTATGTACCTGTCTCATAACCCAGTTCAGCATCAACGCACCAAGCACGTGGAAATTGACATACATTTTGTGCGCGAAAAAGTTCGACTTGGTGTGGTTCGTGTCTTACATGTCCCCGCTGATTATCAATACGCTGACATTTTTACAAAGGGTCTTCCGCGACCATTATTTACACGATTCAGATCCGGTCTTTGCATTCGGCCGGCTACTGCTTTGACTGCGGGGGTGTATTAACGGATATATATTTTGTATTTATTGTATATCTTTCCTTTTGTTTAGGATATTTAGTTTCCTTTATTTCTTTATTGTATCTTTGTATATATATCCCCTTTGGGTTATGAATAAGATGAGAAAGAAAGTATTTTCTGTTTATTTACAGTTTCAACCTGCTTCCACCTGAATGCGTGAAACATTTGCACCTGCACTTGTTTTGTACTTCTGTAATCTTGAACCTTTATGAAAAGAACCTTTTCATACCTCCTGATCCGTAGCCGCCTTCATCTGCGATTAACCCTGAAGGCCAACTGAAGCTACAAAGAGCTTCAGTTTATCCAGCGTGACAACTTTAGTGAACATGTCAGCTGGATTCCTGTCCCCTTTGATGTTATTCAACTGGATGGTACCATCACTGATTAGCCCCCTGATGAAATGATACCTCATATGAATGTGCTTAGTCTTCCCATGATAAACTGGATTCTTTGCAAGTTTCACAGCACTTTCATTATCACAGTACAACGGATACTCTGCCTGTTTTCTGTCTAATTCACCTGGAAAAGTTTTCAACCAAACAAGCTCTTTGCTAGCCTCAGCGGCTGCCATATACTCGGCCTCTGTAGTTGAAAGCGCCACGCTCTTTTGGAGCCTAGACATCCAACATATTGCAGTATCCCCCATAGTAAACACATACCCTGTTGTACTCTTGTAGGTCTCTTTACATCCACCCAAATCTGCATCAGAATAACCCTTGAGAATTGCATCTCTACCCCTGAAACATAAAGCCATCTTTGAAGTACCCTTCAAATATCTAAGCAGCCATTTAACAGCTTCCCAGTGGTCTCTCCCCAGATTGGACATAAACCTGCTAACAACTCCCACTGCATGAGCAATATCAAGCCTTGTGCATACCATTGCATACATAAGACTGCCCACAACTGATGCATAAGGAACCTCTGCCATGTCGGCCTTGTCTTCATCTGTCTTTGGAGACTGATCTTTAGAAAGCTTAATATGACTACCCAGTGGTGTATTTCTGGTAGTTGTCTTCTCATGATTCATCTTAAACTTCTCTAATATTTTCTTAATATACTTCTCTAGAGACAATATTAAAGAACCGTTTTTCTGATTCCTGGTGATGCTCATGCCGAGTATCTGCTTAGCTGGACCTAGATCTTTCATTTCAAACTCTTCAGACATCTGTCGTTTTAATCTGTTGATCTCTGACATGTCTGAACCGGCTATCAGCATATCATCCACATAAAGAAGAATGATATAAGAATTCTTGAATTCTTGAGATAGCAGCAGTGATCCATCTCACATCTCCTATACCTATTTCTGCCCATAAAATCATCAAACTTGATATACCACTGCCTAGGCGCCTGCTTCAAACCATAAAGACTCTTCTTTAGTTTGCACACCATGTTTTCTTTACCTGCTGCCTGAAAACCCTCTGGTTGTGCCATGTAGATATCCTTCTCAAGGTCGCCATGCAGAAAAGCTGTCTTTACATCTAGCTGCTCTAGATGTACGTTTTCTGCAGCCACGATACTAAGCACCAGTCTGATTGTAGTCATTTTAACCACAGGGGAAAATATTTCATTGTAATCAACCCCGTGCTTTTGTTGGAACCACTTAACTACCAATCGTGCTTTGTGTCTCTTAGTTCCATCACTTTCATCCTTGATTCTATATACCCATCTGTTTTGAAGCGCCTTCTTCCCTGCGGGAAGTTTAGTAAGAACCCAAGTGTGGTTCTTTTCAAGTGAACCCATTTCTTCTTTCATTGCCCGCTCCCACTGAGACGAATCTTTCATACTAATAGCCTCTGAGTAGCACTGTGGTTCACCATTTTCAGTGAGAAGATAGTTAACTGATGGAGAATATCGTTGAGGAGGTACAGACGTTCGAGTAGACCTCCTAACCCAATGTGAAGTATTTGAATTTCCTGGACTGTTCATCCATAGGATCTGAACTCCCACTATCAAAGAGATCTTGTTCACCAAATTCTTCCTAATCATTATCTTCAGTTTCTGAACTTTCTGCTTCTGTATTTTGACTTTCTGTCTCTGACCCATGGCTTTCTGAACTCTAGTTATCATCTTCAAACACCACCTGATCTTTACGAGTTTCTGGTATGGTTGAATCCTTGTCTTTGTAGAATTTAGCTTCATTAAAGACCGGATCTCGACTCCTGATAGTTTTCCTGGCTTCAAAATCCCAAAGCCTATATCCCATCGATTCAGATCCATAGCCAATGAAGATGCATTTCTTTGCCTTGGGATGAAGCTTATCCCTCTCAAAGTCTTTCACACCAGTATAGGCATCACAACCAAATACCTTCAGATGTTTGTAACTAACCTCTCTTCCAAGCCATTCCTCTTCTGGTATTTTGAAACCAAAAGGAACCAAAGGTCCTCTGTTTATCAGATATGCAGCACTGTTAACTGCATCACCCCAAAAGATTTTGGGAAGCCCTGCATTCAGTCTCATGCTCCTGGCTCGTTCATTCAACGTCCTGTTCATTCTCTCAGCTACTCCGTTTTGTTGGGGGGTACCGAGAACCGTCTTGATCATCTTGATTCCTCTTTCAGCACAGTAATTCACAAATTCATTGCTGATTTCTTGATCATCTGATTTTATGCACTTCACCTTCAGATTGGTTTCCATCTCAACAGCTGCTTTCCATTTCTTGAAAACATCAAACACATCATACTTGTTCTTGAGAAAATAAACCCATACCTTGCGCGTCGCATCGTCAATGAAGGTAACATAATAGCTGGAGCCTCCTAATGATGTCACAGGAGTTGGTCCAAACACATCAGTGTGGACAAGTTCAAGTTTTTCAGCCTTAGGTGTCATTCCCGTCTTCACAAAAGTAACACGTTTCTTCTTACCAAGCACACATGGTTCGCAGAATCCGGTTTCAAGTTCTACTTTCTTCAAGTCTGGGAGTTTATCTTTCTCTGCTAGCATCTTCATGCCTTTCTCACTCATATGACCAAGTCGTTGATGCCACAGACTGGATTGACTTGGTCCACTGGTTACTGCATTCACATCACCTGCTGGTACCTCAACCATGTATAAAGTACCTTTCTTTTTCCCACGAGCAACTACCAAGTTTCCTTTGACATTCCATTGTCCACCCCCGAACAACACATCATAACCTTGGTCATCTAGCTGCCCAATAGAGATTAGCATCTTCCTCAACTTAGGAATTACCCTAACATCTTTTAGTGTCCATGTATTTTCTAGAGGAGTCTTCAGATCAATCCCAGTAATATCCAGAGTCTGATCATTAGCCAAACGAACCTTGTCAAAGTTTCCTGTTCTCAAATTCTTCATCTTCTTTGAGCTAAAGGTAGCGTGAAAAGAAGCGCCAGAATCCATGATCCATGACTCAGTGGTATTCTCAACGCAACAAATAAGAGTATCATCATCTGTATCATCTGTAGCAGCGTTAACCTCTTTCTTTTCTTTAGATGTTGATGGTTTAGGACATTGACTTCTGAAGTGCCCAGTCTCCTTACAATTCCAGCAAGTAATATATTTTCTTGGTCTTGATTTACTCTTCTCTTTGATTTAGATCGGCCCCTATTACCACCTCGTTCATTCTTCCTTCCTCTGCCTTCAGTACTCGACGAGGAACTTGAAGACTCACAAGTGCTCCTCCTTCTAATGTCCTCACTCATAATCAAGTCGCAAACTCCATCAAGTTTAAGCTTAGTGTTCCCAGACGAACTACTAACTGTTGTAACGGTTCCTGACCAGCTTTCAAGTAACGAGGATAACAATAGTAGGGCTAGGACTTCATCATCGAATTTGATATCGACAGACACTAGGCGAGAGATAATAGAGTTAAAGTTGTTAATGTGAGTGTTAACAGAAACACCTTCCTTCAATCTCGTGTTTACAAGTTCCCGAATCAGAAAGACCTTGTTGGTTGCGGACGGCTTCTCGTACATGTTAGACAGTACATCCATGACGCCTTTGGCTGTCGTTTCCTTCAAAATGTTAAAGGCAACGTTATTTGTCAGCGAGAGTCTAATCACAGCAACAGCTTTCCTATCTAGTGCAGCCTAATTAGCATCTTTCATGCTTTCAGGTTTATCACCAAGCAGTGTTGCACTCAAATCTTTCTGAACAAGTAAGTCCTCGATCTGCATCTTCCACCATCCAAAATCGACGCCATCAAACTTCTCGATTCTCATTTTACCCTCATCAGCCATAATACCGGAGATCAAAGGATGAGAGCAACCAAGGCTCTGATACCACTTGTTAGGTATTACGTGTAAGCGGCTGACCCGAGGATTCGGATAGGGCACGGAAATCAATACAATACTCGGGCCTTAAGAACTTGTCGGTATTTCTAATTGATTTCTACGAGTGGCGAGATAACGATAGCAATAAAGGAAATAACATAAAATTACTACGCAGCGGAAAAAGATCACCAAACAACCAATAACTTGAACTAATCAAACTGAACAGAATAAACACAAAACAGAAACCTGTTTTGAAGGCTGTTCTTTGATCAAAACAAGACAGAAAACTGCAGCACAAACGAAACATAACAGCAGCCTGTTCACGGCAGCAAACACAGCCCCTTTGTGGCGGCTGTGATGGCTACTGCCGGTGGTTTATCGGCTGCAAACAGCAGCCCTTCAGAAAGGCTGTTGGCGACGGCAGAAGATAGCAGCAGTAATGCTGCTGTTCTCGGCAGAAACACACACACAATCACACGAGCAGTAATAATAATCAAAGCAGTAAAGAACACAGCGATTTAACGTGGTTCAGTCAAGAATTGACCTACTTCAACAGGCTACGAACCAGGGTTTCTTATTATTATGATAGATACCGGAAATCGAAAGCTTAGATTTATGATTAAAAAGCCTGATTCGAGATAGGCTAAATCTCCAATTACAAGGTAAAAACCCTAGTTGATAAACAATACATTGATATCCCTAATCTAAATCAAAACAACTATTAATAATACCAAATGTAACTGATTGTCCCACTAACATCCCCCACTAATTCAGTTTTTCCCCCATATACGTACTTCTAATTGAATGGGTCAACTGGATATTTTCAAAGCAGGTTATAGGCCCACCCAATTCCCTAATGCAGCCCAAAATGATTTAGCTCATGTCAATGTAAATAAGAAGGTTCGTATCAATACTTCCGGCCCGGAGAAACGACTTGACCTCAAGTCGAAAATAAGAGAATTGATGTACCAACAAGCCAGGATGTTTCCAAGTGATTTGTTTCAACTGATGGATGCACCAAGCAATAAGCCATTCAATTATAAGTTGACCTCCATAGACCCATTGGTGAGTCAAAATGGATTGTGGTTGCAGGTCGGCTTCCCAACTGTTAATAACCGAGAGAGACAACTTTCCATAATGTATTTTGGCTATATGCTTTTGGCTATAGGGCTGCTCCAGGCCCATTAGACTGAAAGCTGAGTCTAGTCGGGTTGACCCAATCCAGTTAGGTTCACTCAAACCAATGAAAAATGGGTAAAGATCCTGAATAATTTTTAATTCAGGGAGTTGCAGGGATCCATTTTGACAGACTTGATTGCACCGAATAAAGTCCTTGTTCCCAATTCGCACCCTAAAAGGGTTTATGCACCGAGCCTTACTGCTCTCAACAAAAGCACCAATTTCGCGTCCCACCTTCCGACCATGGCTGCCGTTTGCTGTTAATTTCCTCGCTGGCCCCCAAACTTCAATTCTAGTGCTATCAATTTTGTCAATTTCTTCAGTGCCCATACCGTCATCCATTTCATCAGCGCCCTCAATACGATCAGCAGTTAAGTAGTTTTGAGCAGTGATCCTGCTATCAATGTCAGATCCATGTTGTTGAAGAGGGTCTTGCCCGGACCCCTGCGGTTCCTTCTCCACCGTGTTCTTCAAATCACTGTTTGATTCTTCACTGTTACAACCATCTCCAATCACCTTAGCTTTGATTTCTTCAACATCGTATCTCAAAGATGCAAGAATAGCGTCTAATTTTGCTGCAATGGTGGCTAGTTGATCTGCCAAATTCCGGGTTGAAGGTGCCATTCAATTTCCCGGCAATGGAACCAAATGATAGATACCGGAAATCGAAAGCTTAGATTTATGATTAAAAAGCCTGATTCGAGATAGGCTGAATCTCCAATTACAAGGTAAAAACCCTAGTTGATAAACAATACATTGATATCCCTAATCTAAATCAAAACAACTATTAATAATATCAAATGTAACTGATTGTCCCACTAACATCCCCCACTAATTCAGTTTTTCCCCCATATACGTACTTCTAATTGAATGGGTCAACTGGATATTTTCAAAGCAGGTTATAGGCCCACCCAATTCCCTAATGCAGCCCAAAATGATTTAGCTCATGTCAATGTAAATAAGAAGGTTCGTATCATATCACTTTCAAGACACAAAGATTACAAGTACATATGTGGGTATTTATAATAAAAGACAATAAAAACTTAACAAAAATAAGTTGTGGCAGATTAGGGTTAGGGCTGGCTGCCCCTAACCCCTTTCTGCAGCTTGTCTGCGGGCTGTTTCAGGGCCCAACCCAAGATGGATAGGAGCCCACAACACAACAGTAATAATGGGAAACAAATCAAAAGGGGAAAAAAAGTCGCCTAACGTGTATTTTTGATGCTTGAAATATATCATTTTATTCAGAGATTATTTTATTACTATAATAACATCACTTATATATGTTGGAATTTGTTATTACTGTATGGCCATATGACACTCGATATATAAGTTGATCAATTATCAACTTATTGAAAATTGCATTATGGTCCCGCCATGAGAATATTTTGATGGATGGTATTGTCTGTTTGTGAATCTGCAAGTATGAAGGCTAAATGGGTAATTTACCAAGTCTTCTTACCGTTGAATTCATTAATACACTTACATATTGTTCTCTTATTGAAGTTCGAGATAAACAAGCAAGAACATCACATTCATACTCAATCCATTATAAGATTGACATCAAAAGAGATTAGAGTAAAATCTCTTTTGGCATCATCAAACAGCAAATCAAATCTTCTTATTAGTAAGTTCTGTAACTATGTTCTTAAATCCTGTTTTATGTTGAAATTAATCAACATGTGGTACTAAAGCATGGTCAATTTTTCAATTTTCCTGGATCATGTTCTTAGTTATAGAGATGTCAACAGAATAATCATGACTGGCAATAATATCTTATAAAATATTACATATCTTATAAAATATTACAAATTTTGACCTTTTACCCAAGGCACCTGATCTAGTTAACAATGTTGTTATGATATCATTCTTCTACTTCTTAGCTGTACAACATCATGCATCTAATGCCCCCTAGTATATATGAGGAGTTTTTTAGGAAGAAAAAGCTTTTCCTGTAAAATTAGGTTTATCATGCTTTAAGTCTCCAACAGTAAAGAAAGACCTTAAGAGATTAAATGCATATCGCGCTTAATCTGGGACTAGACCGAGTAATGTATGTCGTAACTAACATAAATTTGAGGCTTCGGCCTTAATAACAAACCATTACGACTACTTGATTTTAAAAAGTGTGATTGCCTCAAGCATGAACTGTAAGGTGCCAGAGGACAGAAGCAATGTATCATTGGTGGTGAGGTGGAGCATTTACAAGAAGCCTTGAGGCAACGCTTCTTCCACTGGATCAAAATTTTAAACCAGGAGGCAACTCTTGTGTCGGGTGAAAGAAACATTTTACCGTTGTTCGGCTCAAAAAAGATAGCTTTGCAAGAAAAGAAAGTTACTGCAGGTAATAGTCTAATAGATAAGTATTACCGTTGGACTCTTGGGCTACAAGATACCAAGCTTTTTACATGTATGTTCAATACTTATCTTGTATTCTTCTCTCTAAACTTCACTATACTTAGTTTTTCTCTCTTTAAGTTTCAGGTTGACCTTATCGCCCTATCACATATTCCCATCCAGGTATGTTCTTGAGTTCTGCAATCTTCATTTTCATTTATCCCTTAGTGGCTTACGTGTTGGATTAGGTTTATCTTTCAATGTTTATATTTTTAGAATGCTATCCTGTTGTATTAGTGAACAAAAATGAATTTATAAATTATAACCAGTATTAACTTTTAAAGTTCAAAATTTTGGCCCTAGTGTTAGCACATGTTTTCTGTCTGCAATGGCTGTTCTGAATTAGTACTGTTAAATTAGTGATAAAATGATTTATGCTTACTCCAATACAGCAGTTCAGCACCTGTTTATGGATTTGATCAGCACTTCCCTACTCACAGGCTTCAACTATTGAATATCACTTGACTCATGATTTCTTGAACTGGTTTGACTATATGTTTCATTAATTTTTAAATCACATAATATAACAATTCACAGATTTCTTGAATCTTAACTCCCTGTTTTCTGTCGGATTAGTATTAGTCTGCAATTCTGCATTACCTACTTCCCTGTATTCTATTTGATTTTTAAAGCAAAGCGACCGCATCTGTATTTATTTGCTGTTGCAACTTGAATTGTTCGTTGCTTTATTTTTTTTAATTGCATTTCCTACTTCCCTGTCTTCTGTTTCATTTATTTATGATCACTGAACTGGTTTTTAAAGCACAGCACCTGTTTTCTGAATTGTTCATTGATTTATTTTTGTTTAATTGCATGTTTTCTGCATTTAATGCTGTTATCTGTTGCCTTTGTTCTGTTGTTCTCTTTAAGAAATCAGAATAGCTTCTGGTTTAAACAACCACTCTCCTACATATGTGTCATCTGACCCATTGAAAAGAATGGAACCCAAGATCCTAATAATAGGGCAAACATTAGTTATAGTTTCTATGGGAAAATGCTCAAAGGAGGAGTTTATCGACTGCAACAACATTTTGTTGGAGTTTTTAGAAAGTTATTGACTGCTCGATATTCCAGACCATGTACAGGAGGAAATAAAGACATCCATCCAGAAAAAAGAAATGGCAAAGGTGGAAAGTACTATGAGCTCAAGATTCTGAGCTGATGTCTATGATCTGACCGCGATGAGGAAGAGTGATCAAGTAGGCAGTATTAAGGCGCCTCAACCTAAAAAGCTGAAGGTAAAAGATCCTAGGATATGTTCTTCGCTCCAAATAAGAAGAATGCGAGTGGGAGCCAAAGTGGTAAGGAGAGCTTGTAGAAAGATGGGTAGAGCCAAAGTGGTAAGGAGAGCTTGTAGGAAGATGGGTAGAGCCAAAGTGGTAGGTCCAGACAACATACTTACTGAGGCGTAGAAGTGTTTGGGAGAGGAAGGACTTCAATGGCTAACGACTTTGTTCAATGTTATACTTAAAGCAAGTAAGATGTCGGATCAATGAAGAAGTAGCGTCGTAGTAACCTTCATGAGCAAAGGAGGCACCCAGAGTTGTGGAAACTACTTGGGGATAAAGCTTTAAAGTCATACTATGAAATTGTGGGATCGAGTGATTGAAGCGAGAATGAGAAGGGAAACCAAGATCCGAAAACCAATATGGTTTTATGCTGAGAAGATCGACTACAGAAGCTATACACACTCTTTGAAGACTTATGGAGAAGTATAGGGAAAAGAAGAGGGATTTGCATATGGTGTTTATAGACCTAGAAAAAGCATACGATAATGTGCCACATAAAGTGGTTTGGGAGACTCTTGAAGCTAGAGGCATTCCTGTAAGATATATTATTGCTACTAGGGATATGTATGACAGTGCCAGGACAATTGTCAGGACGCTGGTGGGTGACACAGAATCTTTCTCTATAGGCGTTGGCCTACATCAAGGCTTGACATTGAATCCGTTTCTATTTACTGTAGTCCTAGATGAGTTGTCGAAGTCAATCCAACGTATAGTACCATGGTGCTTGCTTTTAGCAGATGACGTTGTCTTAGTGGTAGAAAGTAAGCAGGACCTAAATTGGAGGCTCGAGGAGTGGAGAGCAACCTTAGAGAGTAAAGGCTTAAGCATTAGTAAGTCTAAATAGAGTACCTCCATTATAACTTTAGTGTGGTCAACAGTGAGGAAGACATGGAGACGACAATTGAAGGGCCATGTTATAAAACAAACAACCAAGTTTAAGTATTTAGGATCGTTCTTCGGAGCGACAACAGGTGTTCTTTGTGACAAAAGATTCCCAAAGACATTATAAAGGAAATTCTATAGGCTTGCAGTTCGACCAGCGATGTTATATTATATGGAATTGAGTGTTGGCCGATCAAGAAGACGCAAGCGCAAAAGCTAGAGGTTGCGGTGATGCTGATGTAAAGGTGGACGTGTGGACACACAAGGTTGGATAGAATAAAAACCGAAGTTCTTAGGGCTAGATTAGGTGTAGCAAGAATCTCAAAGAAGATAAGAGATGAAAGATTGAGGTGGTTCGGGCAAGTGAGGAGAAGAGAGGAGACAACTCTGGTGAGAAGGGTGGAAAGCCTCACGATGGAGGGGAAAAGAACTACATGCAGACAAAAACTGATTTGGGAAGAGCAAATTAAGCAGGATCCGGTTGACTTGCACCTCTCCAAGTACATGATCAGTTATAGGAATTCTTGGAGATGTCAGATAAAGGCTAGGGATTTCTAGGAGGTCGCATATAATAGGTATGCGATGATGGGGGGTTATCGTTTAGATTTTTTGATTTTTGCAATTAGATTGCCTGTAGATGTGTGTAGAGGTTAGCTACTTCTCATGCGTCTCTGTATCCTTTTTTTATGTGCCTTTATTTGTTATATGTTGTTTTTAAATGATACTTAAGTGTTTGCTAGCACGTGCTTGTATTTCTGCGTTTTTGTTATGTGTTATGTGGTATACACTTGTTAGGTGTTACATGTATAAAATATGTGAAGGTACTATTATTTTGGTGCGTGTTTGTGCATGCCTACTTGGATGTGTTGTTGTTGTGATAAATGGTATATGTTGTTCTTTGGTATTGTTTGCATGTATTATTATTTTCACCCTCTTTGTTCTTTTGATATTTGAGACGGGGGTCTCGTTAGGAGAAGTCTCCCTATGAGCTAGGGGTAAGGTTTAATTTCATACCAACCCTCCCCAGACCCTACTCTATAAATGGGAATTTTACCGGGTATGTTTGTTTGTCTTATAACATTTGATCGCTTCCATATCTGCATCATTTGGTATCAGAGCTATTGGTTTTCAAATGGCTCGACATGGAAGAGAAGGCATTCTTGTTTGCAGAACCGCCAACCAAGGCAAAGACAAAGTTGATCCCGACCCACAGGACCTTAAGATCAAGCGACCAAACATATGTTTTTAGTAATGCAAGAGTCTGGCAAAAAGAAGCTAGAACAAATCACCTCTTTATAAGATGACAAGAGCTTTCAAAACTGTGATCTTGAAAAGTCATCTCACTCAACCACAAAACGTGAGTGGCTGTTCACCATTGAATTTTGCTACGACTTCTCTGAATGCCATTAAAAGAACCGAGTGTCGTCCGCCATGGTGCTTGAGAAGTCTCATTTGATTTCATTCTTGAGGACAAGGATGTTTCCACAAGGCGGGATCGATGCGTGCAATGTCACAATCCCCTATTCTCCCATGTTACCATGCATTCCCCTTTCTTTGTTACATTTCTCTTTCGTTTCATGCATATTTCTTTCTCTATTTGTGTAGATTTTTCCTTAGTGTAATAGTGGGTTAGTGGTTGGTTTTATTCATTTCTCGTGTAAGCCTATAACGGCATATTTTTAGATTGGAAGGCTTTAAAAGACAATATCTCTCCTATTGCTCTAGTCTTCCCTCTCATTCTTTAGTCTCCTTAAACATGTTCGATGCATATCAATCTCCCATCATGTCACTCCAAATATGTCTCATATCTTTCTTTCTTTCATCTTTTTCGTATTCTTATTTCTTAGTTTTAAACTCCATCAGAGAAACAATTTCTGAGTTTTGTCTTCCTAAACTTCACATCGAGGATTTAGCTTTCATAGTTTCTTATTTGAACTTCACCATTTCCTCCCTCCAGATATGTCTCATATCTTTCTTTCTTTCATCTTTTTCGTATTCTTATTTCTTAGTTTTAAACTCCATCAGAGAAACAATTTCTGAGTTTTGTCTTCCTAAACTTCACATCGAGGATTTAGCTTTCTTAGTTTCTTATTCGAACTTCACCATTTCCTCCCCAGTCTGTCTAGGTTTTGATTAGAAAAATCCGACTCTGCCAAGAAACACCGCCTCCGCTGCCGAACCGCTTGAACAGCCGCCCCACCCTTGCTGAGGTGCTACCCCAGGCGTAAGGTGTGCTTTTCTAAACCACGATTATATCTTTTCAAGCGAAGATGCTAGAAGCCACTAGGAAACCTTTATTGGACTCTGTGTGGCACATTGCTTCTCTAAAGGAGGAAAGATTAAGATGGTTTGGGCATGTCAAGAGGAGACAAATGACCATGCTGGTTAGAACAGTAGAGAAACTCAATATATAGGGGAGTAGTAGAGGTAAACACAAACTAACTTGGGAGGAAAAAATTAGTCAAGATTTGTTGTAGTTGCACCTCTCTGATGACATGGTCCAGGAAAGGAGTATGTGGAGAAGAAGGATCAAGGTTAAATACGTCCAGCGGATGGCGTAGGGGTATCTTATATATAGTAACCACTACATGTTAGTACATGATTGTTTGTATTGTTGTGCATCTAGCACTTGCTGTTGACATTTGTATAGTGATGCATTAGTAATTCTTGCATATCAGTGTTTGTGTATGCCTTCGTTCACAAGTTCATCATGATTGCTTAGTACATTCTATTTGCTCATGTATTGCTACTGTATGCTTCTAGTATGCTTCTAGTGGTTGTTTAGCATGTGGTATGTCAGGTATTGTATTCACTTCATATTGTGTGATATGATCTGATGTGCTTATTGGAGATGGGGGTCACTAGAAGCAACCTTTCCACCCCCTCAGATAAAGGTAAGGTTTGCCTACATCTCACCCTCCCCAGACCCCATCTGTAGCCTTCCTATGGATGGGATATACTGGGTATGGTTATGGTTATGGTATGTAATAGCATTATTGCAAATTCAACACTGAATACTTGGCGTGTTACAAGTTATAGTCGTACTTTAGGAAGATACAGAAATAAAGAATTAAAATTTTCTACGTACCTTACTTTGGTGAGCCACTAAACTTCGGATGGGCCTCGTGAAGTATGGAGACCGCAAATCATATATGTGCACATATCGGTCCGCACCACATGAAGCAAAAAGGTAGCAATGCTTCAAATGCCATGCTACATCTTCAACACAATTTTCATGAACCTATTAACCATAAAAAAATAATATAAAGTAAACCTTTTTTTTATTTCTTACTTGTGCAAAAATTAAGGGTGGAAATTGCCAACACGAAACAAAAAATCCAATCTGATTCAAAGCAAACAGATTTGGTTTGGGCTAAACACCTCGCGATCAACATGGCTAACCCATTTAAATATTCATGTCGGGTTCTGTTCACCAACCTAACCCGTTTCTGAACCTAGAAAGTTGAAACAAAACTCTAGAAGACAAAATAGAACTTCAAATTTTAGCTGATCTAATTAAGGTTCTAAATTTGGTTGTTTTTATGCATGTGAAATTGGATGTTCAAAATATTTTTATGCTGCATTTATTATTTAGGCAGTTTTTGGTTTTATAACCGGACAACATTTGACCCGTTCATATGATCAGATTACACGTGTTATAGTGTGTCTGGGCTAGAGTCAGCATCTTAACATGATTAGCAAATCCTGTCATGTGGGCTTTGGGTTCTATGTTACGTGCTCAGGTCAACCCTATCTGACATAAATTGCCACCTCTGATAATAATAGAGACCACATCATAATCTACACACGTACATGTTGATTAGGCTAGTTGAGTGTTGATAAACTTCTACAATGCTTCCATGACATGTAAAGAAAAACTGTGTACTCCGCTTGCATTCTAGTTATGATAATTATTCAAGTGTCAGCAATCAGCTCAGCTTTCTTACTGATTTATATAGCCAAACAACATAGAGAAGTAGTCCTAAGTATATCTCCTTTCTTCATTAACAATTACAGAACCTAGAAATCCTAAACCATGGACTATTGAAAAGTTAGCAAAAAAAAAGTAGAGCAAAAGATATTTGTGTTAGATTAATCTTGACGGATAGGTCTACGGGTCGGTTTTATTATTTAGTAGTTTAGTTAGTGTTTTATTTAGTGAATTAAATAAATAGTAGAATTATGGTCGTGGGTTGAATTGGTCATTTGGGGTATATTCGAGGTAGTAGAACGTTGGGTTTGTTGCAAAAAAGGAGGAAACGTGGGTTTACTTTCTCCTGTATTTGAGTCTATGAATTGGCTATATATAGCCACCTAGTTTATTAAATAGTAATGCAGCTTTTCCTTTTCTTCACTTACTTTTCTTGTTACCTATTTGAGAGTTTCTTTCAAACACCATTTTAGCTTCTGCAAGTTCATTTCAGTTTGTAAATTTGGAAAGTTGATAACCAACATTTGGTATCAGAGCCTAGGGTTCAAACCATGTTCGATTGAAGAGAGAAAGCAGAAGAGTAGCGATTTCATATGACGAGATCGCAAGGAAGGAAAGAAGAAAGAAAGAGGCTGATCTAAATCAGTAAAGAAAGAAGAAAGAAAGAAAGAAGAAGGCGTTGCAAAAAAGAAGAAAGAAAGAACCAGCATCGCATTGCAAGAAAGAAAGAAAGAGAGGAGAAAGAAATCGACGGAAAGAAGAAAGAAAGATCGTGTGGATTAATAGAAAGAAAGTGAAGAATGGCGATGGTACAAGCAAAAGAAGCAGGTTCGATGTCTTACCAAGTTCCGACATTGACCGCAACCAACTATCTGGTTTGGGCTATTAAGGTTAAGTCCATCTTAGATGCACATGGTCTCTTGGAGACAGTGGAACCAAGGACTCTTGGGGAAGAACCGGATGCTAAGAAGTCAAAACAAGCTTTAGCCTTCTTATTTCAAGCAATACCGGAAGAGATGGTGTTGCAAATGTCGAGTCACACGGACCCGAAAAAAGTGTGGGATTGATTAAAAATACGATACTTGGGTGTAGATCGGGTGAGGACGGCTCGAGTTGCAACGTTGAAAAGAGAGCTTGAAGGCTTGCGGATGAAGGAAGGAGAGCTCGTTGATGATTGTGTTACTAAGTTGAGCGGATTTTTTTCAAAGTTGAGGAGTCTAGGGCATGAAGTTGAGGAAGAAGAAATGGTGAGAAGGATACTTGATGCGATGCCAAAGTAGTTCCTTCGGATTGTGGCGTCAATCGAACAATGTTTTGAGTTGGATACAATGCTATTTGATGAAGCGGTTGGGAGGCTTAAGGCTTATGAAGAAAGAATCAAAAGCCATGGTGAGAAGGAGGGAGAACAAGGTCAATTATTGCTTTCAAGTTCAAGTGGTGAAGAAAGAAAATATGGAAGAGGAAGAGGTCGAGGAAGAGGTTCCGGTAGAGGTGAAAGAGGACGCGGAAGAGGCTTGGGTTGAGGCGATAAAAGCGGGTTCCGATGCTTTGAATGTGGAGAACTTGGGCATTTTGCTTATGAGTGCACTATATGGAAAGAGAAGGATAATGAAGCTCATTTAATTCAAGACGAAGAACCCACTTTACTTTGAAGAAACGGGTCAAGATTAAGGGGGTGAATGTTAGATTAATCTTGACGGACCGGTCTACGGGTCGGTTTTATTAATTGGTAGTTTAGTTAGTGTTTTATTTAGTGAATTAAATAAATAGTAGAATTATGGTTGTGGGTTGAATTGGTCATTTGGATCGGGTATATTCGAGGTAGTAGAACGTTGGGTTTGTTGCAAAAAAGGAGGAAACGTGGGTTTACATTCTCCTGTATTTGAGTCTATGAATTGGCTATATATAGCCACCTAGTTTATTAAATAATAATGCAGCTTTTCCTTTTCTTCACTTACTTTTCTTGTTACCTATTTGAGAGTTTCTTTCAAACACCATTTTAGCTTCTGCAAGTTCATTTCAGTTTGTAAATTTGGAAAGTTGATAACCAACATTTGGTATCAGAGCCTAGGGTTCAAACCATGTTCGATTGAAGAGAGAAAGCAGAAGAGTAGCGATTTCATATGACGAGATCGCAAGGAAGGAAAGAAGAAAGAAAGAGGCTGATCTAAATCAGTAAAGAAAGAAGAAAGAAAGAAAGAAGAAGGCGTTGCAAAAAAGAAGAAAGAAAGAACGAGCATCGCATTGCAAGAAAGAAAGAAAGAGAGGAGAAAGAAATCGACGGAAAGAAGAAAGAAAGATCGTGTGGATTAATAGAAAGAAAGTGAAGAATGGCGATGGTACAAGCAAAAGAAGCAGGTTCGATGTCTTACCAAGTTCCGACATTGACCGCAACCACCTATCTGGTTTGGGCTATTAAGGTTAAGTCCATCTTAGATGCACATGGTCTCTTGGAGACAGTGGAACCAAGGACTCTTGGGGAAGAACCGGATGCTAAGAAGTCAAAACAAGCTTTAGCCTTCTTATTTCAAGCAATACCGGAAGAGATGGTGTTGCAAATGTCGAGTCACACGGACCCGAAAAAAGTGTGGGATGGATTAAAAATACGATACTTGGGTGTAGATCGGGTGAGGACGGCTCGAGTTGCAACGTTGAAAAGAGAGCTTGAAGGCTTGCGGATGAAGGAAGGAGAGCTCGTTGATGATTGTGCTACTAAGTTGAGCGGATTTTTTTCAAAGTTGAGGAGTCTAGGGCATGAAGTTGAGGAAGAAGAAATGGTGAGAAGGATACTTGATGCGATGCCAAAGTAGTTCCTTCGGATTGTGGCGTCAATAGAACAATGTTTTGAGTTGGATACAATGCTATTTGATGAAGCGGTTGGGAGGCTTAAGGCTTATGAAGAAAGAATCAAAAGCCATGGTGAGAAGGAGGGAGAACAAGGTCAATTATTGCTTTCAAGTTCAAGTGGTGAAGAAAGAAAATATGGAAGAGGAAGAGGTCGAGGAAGAGGTTCCGGTAGAGGTGAAAGAGGACGCGGAAGAGGCTTGGGTTGAGGCGATAAAAGCGGGTTCCGATGCTTTGAATGTGGAGAACTTGGGCATTTTGCTTATGAGTGCACTATATGGAAAGAGAAGGATAATGAAGCTCATTTAATTCAAGACGAAGAACCCACTTTACTTTGAAGAAACGGGTCAAGATTAAGGGGGTGAATGTTAGATTAATCTTGACGGACCGGTCTACGGGTCGGTTTTATTAATTGGTAGTTTAGTTAGTGTTTTATTTAGTGAATTAAATAAATAGTAGAATTATGGTTGTGGGTTGAATTGGTCATTTGGATCGGGTATATTCGAGGTAGTAGAACGTTGGGTTTGTTGCAAAAAAGGAGGAAACGTGGGTTTACATTCTCCTGTATTTGAGTCTATGAATTGGCTATATATAGCCACCTAGTTTATTAAATAATAATGCAGCTTTTCCTTTTCTTCACTTACTTTTCTTGTTACCTATTTGAGAGTTTCTTTCAAACACCATTTTAGCTTCTGCAAGTTCATTTCAGTTTGTAAATTTGGAAAGTTGATAACCAACATTTGGTATCAGAGCCTAGGGTTCAAACCATGTTCGATTGAAGAGAGAAAGCAGAAGAGTAGCGATTTCATATGACGAGATCGCAAGGAAGGAAAGAAGAAAGAAAGAGGCTGATCTAAATCAGTAAAGAAAGAAGAAAGAAAGAAAGAAAGAAGAAGGCGTTGCAAAAAAGAAGAAAGAAAGAACCAGCATCGCATTGCAAGAAAGAAAGAAAGAGAGGAGAAAGAAATCGACGGAAAGAAGAAAGAAAGATCGTGTGGATTAATAGAAAGAAAGTGAAGAATGGCGATGGTACAAGCAAAAGAAGCAGGTTCGATGTCTTACCAAGTTCCGACATTGACCGCAACCAACTATCTGGTTTGGGCTATTAAGGTTAAGTCCATCTTAGATGCACATGGTCTCTTGGAGACAGTGGAACCAAGGACTCTTGGGGAAGAACCGGATGCTAAGAAGTCAAAACAAGCTTTAGCCTTCTTATTTCAAGCAATACCGGAAGAGATGGTGTTGCAAATGTCGAGTCACACGGACCCGAAAAAAGTGTGGGATGGATTAAAAATACGATACTTGGGTGTAGATCGGGTGAGGACGGCTCGAGTTGCAACGTTGAAAAGAGAGCTTGAAGGCTTGCGGATGAAGGAAGGAGAGCTCGTTGATGATTGTGCTACTAAGTTGAGCGGATTTTTTCAAAGTTGAGGAGTCTAGGGCATGAAGTTGAGGAAGAAGAAATGGTGAGAAGGATACTTGATGCGATGCCAAAGTAGTTCCTTCGGATTGTGGCGTCAATCGAACAATGTTTTGAGTTGGATACAATGCTATTTGATGAAGCGGTTGGGAGGCTTAAGGCTTATGAAGAAAGAATCAAAAGCCATGGTGAGAAGGAGGGAGAACAAGGTCAATTATTGCTTTCAAGTTCAAGTGGTGAAGAAAGAAAATATGGAAGAGGAAGAGGTCGAGGAAGAGGTTCCGGTAGAGGTGAAAGAGGACGCGGAAGAGGCTTGGGTTGAGGCGATAAAAGCGGGTTCCGATGCTTTGAATGTGGAGAACTTGGGCATTTTGCTTATGAGTGCACTATATGGAAAGAGAAGGATAATGAAGCTCATTTAATTCAAGACGAAGAACCCACTTTACTTTGAAGAAACGGGTCAAGATTAAGGGGGTGAATGTTAGATTAATCTTGACGGACCGGTCTACGGGTCGGTTTTATTAATTGGTAGTTTAGTTAGTGTTTTATTTAGTGAATTAAATAAATAGTAGAATTATGGTTGTGGGTTGAATTGGTCATTTGGATCGGGTATATTCGAGGTAGTAGAACGTTGGGTTTGTTGCAAAAAAGGAGGAAACGTGGGTTTACATTCTCCTGTATTTGAGTCTATGAATTGGCTATATATAGCCACCTAGTTTATTAAATAATAATGCAGCTTTTCCTTTTCTTCACTTACTTTTCTTGTTACCTATTTGAGAGTTTCTTTCAAACACCATTTTAGCTTCTGCAAGTTCATTTCAGTTTGTAAATTTGGAAAGTTGATAACCAACATTTGGTATCAGAGCCTAGGGTTCAAACCATGTTCGATTGAAGAGAGAAAGCAGAAGAGTAGCGATTTCATATGACGAGATCGCAAGGAAGGAAAGAAGAAAGAAAGAGGCTGATCTAAATCAGTAAAGAAAGAAGAAAGAAAGAAAGAAGAAGGCGTTGCAAAAAAGAAGAAAGAAAGAACGAGCATCGCATTGCAAGAAAGAAAGAAAGAGAGGAGAAAGAAATCGACGGAAAGAAGAAAGAAAGATCGTGTGGATTAATAGAAAGAAAGTGAAGAATGGCGATGGTACAAGCAAAAGAAGCAGGTTCGATGTCTTACCAAGTTCCGACATTGACCGCAACCACCTATCTGGTTTGGGCTATTAAGGTTAAGTCCATCTTAGATGCACATGGTCTCTTGGAGACAGTGGAACCAAGGACTCTTGGGGAAGAACCGGATGCTAAGAAGTCAAAACAAGCTTTAGCCTTCTTATTTCAAGCAATACCGGAAGAGATGGTGTTGCAAATGTCGAGTCACACGGACCCGAAAAAAGTGTGGGATGGATTAAAAATACGATACTTGGGTGTAGATCGGGTGAGGACGGCTCGAGTTGCAACGTTGAAAAGAGAGCTTGAAGGCTTGCGGATGAAGGAAGGAGAGCTCGTTGATGATTGTGCTACTAAGTTGAGCGGATTTTTTTCAAAGTTGAGGAGTCTAGGGCATGAAGTTGAGGAAGAAGAAATGGTGAGAAGGATACTTGATGCGATGCCAAAGTAGTTCCTTCGGATTGTGGCGTCAATCGAACAATGTTTTGAGTTGGATACAATGCTATTTGATGAAGCGGTTGGGAGGCTTAAGGCTTATGAAGAAAGAATCAAAAGCCATGGTGAGAAGGAGGGAGAACAAGGTCAATTATTGCTTTCAAGTTCAAGTGGTGAAGAAAGAAAATATGGAAGAGGAAGAGGTCGAGGAAGAGGTTCCGGTAGAGGTGAAAGAGGACGCGGAAGAGGCTTGGGTTGAGGCGATAAAAGCGGGTTCCGATGCTTTGAATGTGGAGAACTTGGGCATTTTGCTTATGAGTGCACTATATGGAAAGAGAAGGATAATGAAGCTCATTTAATTCAAGACGAAGAACCCACTTTACTTTGAAGAAACGGGTCAAGATTAAGGGGGTGAATGTTAGATTAATCTTGACGGACCGGTCTACGGGTCGGTTTTATTAATTGGTAGTTTAGTTAGTGTTTTATTTAGTGAATTAAATAAATAGTAGAATTATGGTTGTGGGTTGAATTGGTCATTTGGATCGGGTATATTCGAGGTAGTAGAACGTTGGGTTTGTTGCAAAAAAGGAGGAAACGTGGGTTTACATTCTCCTGTATTTGAGTCTATGAATTGGCTATATATAGCCACCTAGTTTATTAAATAATAATGCAGCTTTTCCTTTTCTTCACTTACTTTTCTTGTTACCTATTTGAGAGTTTCTTTCAAACACCATTTTAGCTTCTGCAAGTTCATTTCAGTTTGTAAATTTGGAGAGTTGATAACCAACAATTTGTCCACCTAATTGAAGATCATCAGGAACTAAAAGATAACCAACAGGCTAATATATTGTATATCAAATGTTTGCAAAGCATCTATAGCTTTATTCAACCAATACCCGTTTCAGCAAAGCAAGTAGTTAACCAATATCTATATGTATTATGTAAGAAAGCACGTGCACAGTTTTTATTAATCTGCAAATGAAATGTACCTCGAATGTTTGCAAAGCATCTATGACTTTATTCAACGGGGTCTGATTAATGTCCCACACGCAGATTTTGGCATCATCAGATCCGCTTAGTAAGAAACCCTGATTTATTGTATTCCATGATAACCCAAATCCTTCACTGCAGTGGCCTGTTAATCTCAAATCAGGATTGCTTGTGCCATCAATGGGAGGCTTAGCTGGATGATTCTTACAATCAAATATATGGACTTCTGCACTTAATGGTTTGGTAGCAATAACAGAAGGATCATGAGGCATATGGCGAGCTCTATGCACCTCTCCATCATGGTGGATTTGTTGTAAGACTTCTATCTGCAAAAGAAACTCCATCATATAAAAAAGGGAGTGAATGAGGGGCATACATTCATCTTGCTTACAATTTCCATTTTCCAGTTCATTAGATGACGTTTTCAGAATTCAAGAAAAGTGACTGAACTAGGGGCAGATATAGTGTTAGCAACTTGATTTATCAAGATGAGGAAGGAAAAATGATATATATTCAAAAAAGAAAGCAATAGGCGCTTAGAGACTTCAATAGGGACAACTATAATAAAATATGATTAAAGAGGACATCACCAGTATCTTCTCAAGACAACAAATCAGTTTTACCTTATTGAGATTCACTTTAATATTCATTGTTAGTAAAATTATTTTCATACTTTTCTATCCCATTAACCATCATGATATCAAATCTATTGTTGAGACTTGAGAACTCTAAAATCTTACAATAGAAACTAATAGACAATTGCAGCTGTTTTTAGGTGCAGGGGAAGTACTAAATAGTATCAAAGTTAAGCTTCTCTAAGAAATAAGGATAAAAGAGTTTGCGAATTTAAACATGTAAATGATCTTAAAATTTTTGCACGGAGATTAAAAATTATTTATCTCCTTCTCAAAAAACTTCAATCAGCACATAAAATAATATCGCAAAAGTAGATGGAATACTCAAAGGTTAGATGATTGCATACTCCAAAAACAAAACTACTTATAGTAAGAAATCTCAAACCTTGAACTTGAAGCCATCATCACCAATACCGTACTCTTCATCATAGGCATCATCATCCAATAGAGGAAGTTTTACTTGCGCAGTAATTAGATAATTAGGTTCACCATCTGAAGTATGGGTCCCGAGGATAACCTTTTGGACAGAGTAGGGCCCGTCTAATGATTGTATCCGGGAAGGGAGCCACTCGACTGTAAGTGAAGGCCACTCAAATGCATGCGAAATGACCAAATCGTACAAAAACGGAGTTGAACTCTTCCAATATTTGTATTCAACGTTGACCGACCTCTCAGTTATCTCTCCTCTTGTTTCTTCTATATCAACCATTGGTTCTTCAGCACCGAGTGTTGTTTCTTCTATATTCACCGTTTGTTTTTCGATCTTGATCGTTGGTTCCTCGACCTTGACCGCTTGTTCTTCAATCATTGGCTCTTCGGTCTTCACCATTGGTTCCTCGATCTTGATATTTGGTTCATCATCATTTTTCTTCATTGTTTCACCCTTTTCCTTTTTCACATGGATTTTCTTTTCTTCCTCGATCTTCATGATTCTATGGAATTAAAAGGTTTACTTGATTTTGTAACACCTTTATCTCTTAAATTGATAAGTGAACGGCGAAAGACGGGATTTCGAATGAGAAACAAGGAAAGAATGTCTCTTTAGGAAAACCCTAGAGATTTTATACACAAAAGATAGCTAAGATTTTATTTCAAATTAATGATGGGCCGGAAAAGAATTATTATGGAATTACTGGGTCAGTGACGTTTTGGGCCTATTCCCACATTTATAAAACTCTGAGTATTTATCCGAGGGGATTGCCGGTCATCATACTAAAATAATAAGATAACTCTTCCATGTACAAGATCATGAACCTATCTACTAACTCGCACCTCTAAATCTCACTCTGTAATTTTTTCTTTTTTACTTGTAGAAGCGTACATGTGGCAAAGAGGGTGAGCGCATTAGTTGCAAATGAAAAAAAAACTTATTTACTAGATTTAGTAAAATACAATCATAATCAAAGAACTTGGAATATTTATCATAGTAATAACTCCTTAGAGTTATAAGATAATTGGGACTTCTATATAGATTTCAATTTATACTCTTCTTCATTTAATCATTCACCTAATCAATATCAAATATCATTGATAACACTTCTTAAAATGATGATGCTAGTTTTATCACTACTCATTATTGGACAATTACCGACTCAATCTCTAATACACTTGCCCTCGAAAACAGCGAATCCCTAACGCTAGTTTCATAGTAATCAAAAGATTTGCAACTTAATTCATGACTGATGTCCTTTATTACGCTCAAAAACTGCTTAACTCTATATTCTTATCCAGTCGACTAATGACCAACAATGTCATGAACTTTCTTTTCGTGCAACATCCAGCAATTCATTGAATTGTACACAGACAAAACACCATAGGGGTAAATAATTACATGGACAAACACAGCCCTGATACACTAAATTTTAGTAAGTAATCAAGGTGATTTTATTTAATTCACATGTATTCCTTTGCATGAGGCCAAAACCTAAATCACGATCATCATACAACTGTTATGAACTGATAGTCTGTAAACATCAAGATCGAAGAATGATTGATGGTTAAGATCGAAGAACAAACGTCAAGATCGAAGAACCAACGGTCAAGATTGAAGAGCCAATGGTTAAGATCGAAGAACCAACGGTCAAGATTGAAGCACGATCATCATACAACTTTTATGAACTGATAGCCTGTAAACATAAAAGACCGACATGTTACACAGTTAGATGAATACACATAATCTCACAAATATGCCATGAGGAGGTTACGAAGTTACAATTAATATATATATATATATATATATATATATATATATATATATATATATATATATCGATTGTTGCTAGCAAAAACCCTATCTTAATCCCTGTGCCCTTGCATAAAAGAGCCACCTCCGTGCACAATGGCTGATCAGCCTAGCTACAATTGGAAGGAATGTTTATGTATGCCTCCTTCCAATCGCAGCAGCATGCTGGTTGTTTCTCATACAGCATAAATCAACTCAAAACAGAATCTCAACCAAATAAGAGGCCACAGAATCACATAAACACATTAACCAGGAAAACTCCAACACTTAAGTTCATAAAGCTCTAAAAACTGCTACTTAAATCACAATTACTTCTAAACTATAAATTAAACCGCCTAGAATATCAGAAAACTCTTTCAGCAATTAAGTCAATGATTACGCAAATTCAACTAAACACATTTAGAGCTAACAGTTCACGATATTCCCAATCATCATCTATAATTCTATATATGATGTATGACTGTTTTTGACATGAATAAACATCAGAAAAAAGTTAACATCAGAAAAAGTCACATTAACCGACATCCATTAGCAATTTTTGGTCACTATCTACTATGAATGGATACAGATTCGACCTGTGAACGGAATTTCATATTTTTAAACAATCAAGTATATAAGCACACGAACGAACCTTGTTGGTGGAGCATCGAGACCTCTGAAGCGGTCCGCTTCATACTGAAAAGTCAGAAGCATCGTTCTCAGGTGGAAACTGAACATCAGCTAGCGTAAGGTAATTGTGTCTCGAGGAACAAGTTCTAGACGGAATATTATTTTTCCGGCATGTTTCTCGCCGTCCGGCGACCAATCGACGGTGAGCTGAGTATGAGATGAAAGGAGATTTGGGGGAAAATAAGAAAGTAGCAAGTAAATATATATAAGATGAAATCTTTTTATGTAATTACTAAAGTTTAGTTCGTGTGTGTTATGAAATCTGGATGTATACGAATTGAATGAATATGAACAAAATTTTATTAGTCTTTGTTCATTTACTATTCATTAAGTAAATGAAGTTATTCACTGAGTAAAATTTTTTATTTTTGTTTATTTATTAAAGAAATAGATTTTTCGTGAAATGTTCGCGAATACTTACAAAGATAAATGAACACAAACAAATGTTCTGAATATAAGCGAATACAAATGAAAGTTTATCAAACTTTAACACAAACTTAACATAATTATTTGAACATAGTTGACATGATTGTTATAAATATATTCAATACAAAAATTAAGAAATTTGTTAACGTTTAGCGTAAACTGAAGTTGAAAATGATCATACGAAGGATGTTCGTGGAGACATGTAGCATAACTAGGATTTTGTGTTTTTAAAAATTAAAATTAAAATAGTAATATAAAAATATAAAATCTGTAAATGAATAAACACAAACGAAAATAAACGAACACCTTATTAAATGTTCAAAAACATAAATAAACGAACGCCGCCTTTGGTTATGTTCGTTTATTTAACTTAACGAATATAAGTTTCTTGTTTGTGTTTGTTTATTTATTAAACAAACGAACATAAACGAAATTCTCACCGAACAGTTCGCTGAACGTTCGTTTATTTAACTTAGCGAATATAAGTTTCTTGTTTGTGTTTGTTTATTTATTAAACAAAGGAACATAAACGAAATTCTCGCCAAACAGTTCGCTGAACGTTCATTTCATTTACAACTCTAAAATCCGGTGTAAAATAAAATCTAAAGTAAATGACATAGATTCATCTTTTATGTGTACAGGTAATTATGGATCAGGTTTTTAATATTAATAAATACATTTAATGTCTTTTATTTTGATGGTTTGACAAAAACATTTTTACACTAATTGTCATTAGGTTTTTTCGTTAAATCAAGTCATTTGTAATGCACGTGTGGGTTTTTTGTATTTTTTTTCAAAAGGACTATTCCTGTAAAATAATTAAAAGATGAATTTTGCATTCTACTAGTTACTGAATCCAACAATGTCGATTCCTATCCAAATTATTTCCCTCTATCATCTTCCTACTGCAAGGCTTTGCTCAGCCCTTCCACTAGTATCAACCCACTCTCACCCAACCTCTTGGGGTGTTCAAGGTTTGATTTGAAACAATGAGCAGTTGAACCAGGTGATCGGTTTGGCTTCACGGTCAATTTTTTTTAATTTGATCAATTGGTCAGCTTAAGAAATTTCAAACCGAACTTAATAGTTTGGCTTGTGGTTTTAACCAAATAATGTTTGTAAATAACCGAACCAGACATTTACGTACTAGACTATGCAATTTTCTAATTTTGACTATATGTGTCACCAGTAATTTCCTTAAATTGAGTCAGCTAACAATAGTGATTCACCCTAACCTCACCGTGGGCTGCCTTTTTGAATTACGATTTGCAATGTTATTTTATGTGTATCTTGAATAGTTTAATAGTTTAAATAGTTTGGCTTGTGGTTTCAACCAAATAATGTTTGTAAATAACCGAACCAGACATTTACGCTAGACTATGCAATTTTCTAATTTTGACTATATGTGTCACCAATAATTTCCTTAAATTGAGTCGGCTAACAATAGTGATTCACCCTAACCTCACCGTGGGCTGCCTTTTTGAATTACGATTTGCAATGTTATTTTATGTGTATCTTGAATAGTTTAATAGTTTAAATAGTTTGACTTGTGGTTTCAACCAAATAATGTTTGTAAATAACCGAACCAGACATTTACGCTAGACTATGCAATTTTCTAATTTTGACTATATGTGTCACCAATAATTTCCTTAAATTGAGTCGGCTAACAATAGTGATTCACCCTAACCTCACCGTGGGCTACCTTTTAGAATTACGATTTGCAATGTTATTTTATGTGTATCTTAAATAGTTTAATTGTTGATATGATAATAATTATACATGTTTATAATATATATTTCTTTGCATTTTAAGTCATTTTTATACAAAATTCATAATATAGACATTTATTTGTGTTTTATTTGAATTTTGTAGTTAATGGATGAAGCTCATATTAAAGCTAAATATGCCCATATAAGCTGTCAAACTCTAAATAATTTATTTTTGATGCTGAATATGGTCATATCGCTTCAGATATGGTCATATTCGGGCAGAAAACGGGTTTATAACCCTACTACACCTCATTTCCAACAAAATTTTCATTTTTTTCAAAACCCTAGCCTCCCTTAAACCCTTAGGTGTTTTTAAGCATTTCTCTAAGAGTTTTTGGGAGATTTGAAGGCCAAGATTAAAGATTTCAGACTTTCAAGAAGGATCTAACATCATCCACCCCATTTCCACTCAAAACTGGTTTGAATTCCTCTAGATCTACTATGAGTTCTTCCATGTTCTTGAGTTTGTGTGTGTTTTTTGTGAGTCTTATGGGCTAAACTCTTATTATCACTTGGATTAGATAAAACTTAGCATGATTTAACAACTTGCACATGATTCTTGGTGTTGTTTATATTAATGTCATGATGAAACTTGATTATTTTTTAATGATTATGTGTATTTATTCTAGTTTGATAAAATATTCAACCTTATGGGTGTTGTAAGCATATTATGTTGAAAAACCTCATCTTCTTACAAGATTTATGCATATGATTGCATCTTTTGTATATAATTATGTGACATTTGACTAGGAATGGTCAATGAAGGTCGGGGGTTTAGTAAAATTGGGTAAATATGCATCCTTATGCTTATGTTTGAGAAAACCATAGTGTATGTCATGAATCTCTCTTGTCATTGGTTATGAATTGAGTTTGTAATCGTGATTTGATGTTCATGAGTTGAAGGTTAGTTATAGTTTTGTCTATTTTACGCAAGTTGAGGTTGTTGTCATGTGTTTATCGTGTTAACTTTCCAAAAATTTGTGGAATTAGGTAACCCTAACGGGAGTCTAATTCATCTTTAACATTGACATAATTGTATCATTAGTTCTTCATGGCATAACTTTAGGAGGCTATTGTGTGTTTATCGTTCTAGCTTTCCGAATAGTTATATGTCTAGATATCCTTGACGGGGGTTTAGGCTACTTCCATGTATCATGTGTAAAATATGGTCTCACCTTGAGTTTGTGATAGTTGTTAATTCTATGCTAAGTGAAATCAAAGTCCAAGTGGTATATATAATTGATTGTGTATCTTCATCTTTACTTCCTTAATTTATTAGTTTAATTTGCTAATCGTTTTGGTTAATTACAATATTTACAAATCCAAACTCAATTGATCGGTTAAATAGTGATGATGATTTAGTATTGGAAGTCATTGTGTTCACGGAACGATACTCGGTTCTTACCTCAAGCTATACTACCATACGATAGGTGCGCTTGCCTATTGTGTGTAGTTAGTCTAAAGGTGATAATCGTTTCTTTAAAATTAAAACAAACTATGTGAATTTCCATATAAAAATATATATATAATTTACACACATCAATTGTCTAGTTATTATTATACCTTTGTATGAACTAAAAAGAAAATTTGTATTGTTCTTAATGAGTGTAAATTGAGTTAATTTCATAGATTTTAACTCTGTGCAGCAACTCAAAGATTGTCACTTAACCAAAAAATAATAAAAATATCACTCTAGCGGTGCCCTGTGGCGTGGATTTAAGAAAAAGCCCAACCCCAAAACAAATATTGTATTAAAACTTTGATTATCCACCGTTACAAGGTTACATGAAGCCACAATTTCTAAAATAATCATAGGTTCTCTCAATTAAAGCTCATAATGCTAAAAAATTCAGATACTTACAATTCCCAAATCTCGAGTTATTGCATTTACAAATCTCAAACTATCTTAAATATTCATAAATCTCCTTAAAACTCAATCATAATCACCCCACCCCCACCCACTCAACCTATCAAGTAACCATAGTGGCACCACACAGTGGTACCGTGGATACTTCTCCCTTGCCACAACTCAATATTGCCACCAATGTTTAAAAAACTGGTCGGACCGGGTCCAGAGATGTTGGTGGTTCGGTTATACATGTTTGAGCCGTTCTTCAAATAACCAACCGGTTCCAGCGGTTTTGCGGTCAAACCAGTGACCGATGACCGTGGTCAGACCGGATTAGGGGAAAATATAGCTTAAATAAGCTGCTAGAAAACAAAAAAGGCCAGAAACGCATAGATTTAGATCAAAAGAAGTCGGATCTAAAGAAAGAGAGGCGGTTCCGTCGTATGAGAGTCTAAAAACAATGAATCCTTCAATCTTTTGTTGCGAAGATGCAACTGTGATATCTTGCTAGCTTGTTCTCAACGAAAGGAAAGAGATAGGTGTGTGTCAGCTGTACTATATTGATTTTGAAGAAGAAGGGTTGTGATATCAGATTGTATATAAGGGTAAATGTAGTTTATTATTTACCTTTATGTGCTTTAGTTTGCCATCAGTATTGTTCATTCTTGACGCGGGGTTCTATTACAAATGAACAACCTCTATTTCGAACAAATAAGTTTGTTATGAATCATAATTCTATTACGAAGAGACAATAGAGCATTCACAGCTCATTCCATATTATTACGTGGGTGAGTGTTTTATATTATAGAGGATGATTATATGTGATTGTGAGTGAAAGATGGAGAAAATTTATTAGGGTTGTATCATATTTTCTCATATTTGAGAAAATACGGTGCAACCCTAATAAATATTTAATATTTTTAAAAGTGGTTGTGAGTGGATGAAAGAAAATATAATGATAAAAGTATAAAAATTTATTATTTAATTGAAAATAAGAGAGAAAAAATACGACTTTTAATGTAATTATAAAAATAAGAATGGATGATTGGGGGATGGATCGTGAATGCTAGCTCTTAGATGATATTTAAGTTCATTCCATTATAAACAAGGTGGTCCTATTACATATGGGCAATCCCATTGTGGATTGTGGATGACTAATCCATTGCAAATGGCCTAAAACTTTGCACATATATTATGTATTGTGAAGGGTGTCTCTATGGATGATTGACTCCTTCTACGGATGAAAAATAGTTATTTAAAGGGTCTTATCATGGATGGTAAATTTTGTTACAACAGAACAATGATTATGCCAAGTGCTATTTGTTGTAAATGAGTTCGGGCTATTACGGAGCTATAAACTATATTACGGATGAAGCAGCACGATTCTAGGTTATTCTGTTATAGGCAAATTTGGTTGTAGATGAGTTATCGGGTTACGGAAGAGCAAGTGAGCTCCAAACAAAAACTTTATGATGTATACATACTAGCCCAACACAAATTAAAAACATTAAAAATATTCTAAATACAAATCTATGAACATCTAGTCAAAGATTAGTCTTGCACTTTTTTATATTAATAGTCTAGAAACATGAGATGATCTAGAGATTTGTTTTGTTTCACTTAAACCCCATTTAGGCCCTCAAATATTAAATTTAACTTTTATTTATAAAAAAAACTGGCGTGTTACATTTTTAAAGTAGGTCCATGAGTATCTCATGTATGGGTCAACATTCTAGTGCGATAAGAACACCACGCAACCTACGCTCTCAGTGGCATATTGTGACAACATTCAATGACATACTCGTTCTCCTAAGATGATGAAGGCAAAGTGATTGGTATAATTAAATTACCAATGGACTACAAGGCACATGAAGGGCTTCATACAGCCCAAAAACAACGTTCTTATACGAACATGTGTGAAGCACGCTGATAGATGGGCCAAAGTGTAAAGAACACACACATCTATCAACAATCAAAGAGAACAAAGACATACTTCAGGTGACTACATTACTTCGTTAGATGCTAAAACATGTTTTAACCTAAATGGCAAGGCTCCTCTTGAAAATTACGAAAGTTTAGTGTTGGTAAACCGCCTCATCTTAAGGCAATGCCGAATTATCAAACGGCAAGGTCGTAGATGATGTCGTTGCTATACTTCCGAATATGTTTGACAAAAAAACTACTATTAGGATCAATTTAATGCTCAAATGACATAAATGCTTCCAATGGAGCATGGAGATGAATAGACGATTTTAGTGAGGGAACAAAAAATCCTCTGCTGAGATGCCAAATGAATCTCGATGCTTGCATACCCATAAATAACGGTGTGCCAAAATCAAGGCAAAGTGTGAACTTTAAAACTAGTTTAATTATCATAAAGTTTGCTTTTATAATTTTCAATTTATGTAATATTATATTATTATAATAATGTGTGTATTTTGATTTTTAAAATGTTAATTATATTACGTTAAAATTTAAGTTTTTAATTTTAAGTTTTCCCTTAACTTTATACTGTTTAAGTATATTTTGGTTATAAATTTTAAATATATTTTATTGTATTAAACAACAAGAAGTCAAAAAAATAAAATTCTTTAATTTTTACTCTTAAATATAATAAATAATATAGCTACAGAAAATAAATATAAAAGATAATGATGATATGATGTTTCTAAATAATTTTTCATTGAAAAGAAATAAGTGTGTTTTAGGATAGACATATTTTCCATGCTAGAGCTAATTAAGTGATTTCCTTTTGACATTTTTAGTCACCCCCTTAAGATGGATGGGGGATCTAAATGATCTTAAGAGGAAAGACATAGAAAGACGATTATCATGGATCTCGGTATCACCCTACTTGAGGTAGTTGAAAAGGAGCTTACCTTAGGACAGTTAGAGTTATTGTTGCCGTTTACCGGGGCTTCCATTCCAAGCTTATAACACTTCTCCTTCCGACTTTCCAGCATCGAGCAGGTGCTAGACTCTATACATCATGTTACCACTTAGAAGGATTTGTTTTATTGGCTAGCATACATATTATCTAAAAAATAAAAATAAAAAAGCTCACTCTCTTAAAATCGTTCTACTTTAACTCTTCTCCTATAATCAGTACATTTCTTTAACACCCGTATATTTCGTTAGTGGAAAAAATAAAGAATTTTTTTATTATGAATGGTGGTTTTCGTTTGTTTGTATTATGTTTCCTAGATTTAGCTAGGCGTGAATTTGTTTTGGATGTTTATGGTGATGTAAATCCTGTGTTGTAACGCTACTAGTTCCTGCTAGCTCGTTTGTGATAATAAAAAGAAGTCTCGATGGTTAATAAAGCTTATTAGTTTTAAAACGACAAATCCATCCTACTTATACTTTTAAACTACTCCAAATTATATTTACCTCATGTTTAGATTTAAATCCAGGATCTTTAATCTAAGAGGCAATAGTCTCTATTGCGCTAGTCCCACGTTGATAAATAAGTTCATCTATTTCTATTATATAGTTTCCAATTTCCATGATTAATTTTTAGAAATACTTATACACCTTAAGATTTTAAATCAGCACCCACCTCCTATGCATCCTATAAGCCATATGAGACATATAAGGGACCATACATTTCATGACACCGGAAGTGTCATTTCATGTTGTCGGTAGTACTATACATGTCCTATAACATTATATGCTGCGTATAATTTATACGTAGAGTGTAGCATTATACGATACATATAGGTGCTATACGTGGCGTATATATATCACGTATGACTTATACATGGAGTATAACACTATATGACACACATGAGTGTTGTGTAGTATAGTGTCATATGATACATATAGTATAGAGTCATACGACACATATAGTCAACTATGATGTATAGTGCTATACGCCATGTATAGTCTGTTGACATGAAGTGACACCTAAAATGTCTCGATTTGATATGTTAGGTTATACATCACGTATAGTCCTATACACAACATATAAAAGGTATTGATTTATAGAAGTGAGTGTTATAGTATTAAGAACTTTAAATTTTTTTTAAAACCTATGTCCTTTTCATCTTTGAGTACCAATTGGTTGCTCAGGTGGTTCAGATCGGTTGAGTCCACATATGTGCTCATCTTAGCGTCAAGTCTTAGCTTCTTACCTATCTAATGAGCACATGATGACCACATCCCGCAACAAGTCAACATACTTTGAAACTTAGAGCTAACAACTTCACAAGTTATTTTTCTTTAAACTGATATATTCATATCTTTTTCGAACGGCAAATGTATATTACTCGTATGTATAAATTAATTCAAACTAATTAGTTTATGTTTGTATAAACCTAAGACTTTTTATTTAAAAGGCAGAACATTTATGAAGTAAGCTAGTTTGACATTAGCAATAGATATATTCATATATCCTATCTTATCTACTCTATTTCATTTAATTTATACCAATCTATTATATGCGAGACTTAAACCGTTGAACCTGAGTGAGTTTTATCACTCTAACTTTAAATGATTATTATCATTGTTTCGAATCCTCTACCCTTATCTTAAATTAACATTTTTATTCATTGTGAGTTAAACCCTTAACCTCTTGAGGACAAAAACATATATTATATACATCAGTATCGTTAGACTAAAAACCATTTTATGAACTCACTTAAAATCTATTTTAATTCATACAACTTTTCTTGTCTAATAACATTATTTTCTGATCATAATTAATGCATTAGTTTTAACAGGAAAAATTAAGAGGACAAGAAGTGTGTGCAACATGGTCAGCTCAATTCATGCTTAAAATTTTAAACTCATGAATAATACTTGTGAATAGGTTAATTTTGATTGTGTTCTATCTCAAATGAGTTTAATAGGTTAAAAAAATTTCAAGCTAAAAGACAAACGGGACAAAGGGATTGAAATTCGAAAGTCAATCGATCTATTTTAATCCATACAACTCTATTGTGTGACAATTTTAGCTTTGTAATCATAACTAATGCATTACTTATTAAAATTAAAATATGTACGAAAAAGTGAGTAATATTAGCGGCTATAAGCACCGGTTTATTATCATGAAATTGACTCTTTTCATCCCAAGCACATACTACATCTAACATATAACATATATTTTGTGTGTAATTACAGTAATTAGGGTGCATGAATTAAGAGAAGTGGACAGCAGGACATGAATGCAGTTGTCTTAATGTTATCATCGTCTCTTCAACGTTCTCTCAATGTCCAAGATTTATTTTTTTATTGGAAGTTACATATGTTGTCATCATCCCTTCAACGTCCAAAATTCGTTTTTCATTGTTAAATAATTACAAGGTTTTATGCTCGTGCTGCAACACAAGAGTTTTAAACCAGTTATTATTATATTTTTTTTAACCGTCAACAAATACTATTAGCCCAATAAACTCATTGGCGAAATGCCATACACGTCCGCGAATACAAACAACATTAGTGACTCGGCTCACTTATCATGCTAAAGAAAACCCACCACCCAAAGGTTCACTGTGATAAAACCTCTGACTCATTTGAAACATATTATAACAAGTGAAACTCGAACTCATAATTTTGCCTTGCAATTGGATCAACCGAATCCTAAAACCGCCGACCCGGCTTCAAGTTTCGACCCACCGGTTACCCTTTCATCCTGAAACACACGCGCCAAATTCGCGTACACCTGCGATTCCCCCAAACTTCTCTCTCACGTACTCTCTTTCTCTCTCTAGAAATCGAATATGGTAGAGGAATCGAATCCATAAAACACCATCTCTCTCTCATGATCTCCATTTAGCAAGATATCAAATCGAAATGCCCGCACCCTCGATCAATTCCATCGATCTCACCGCTCATTTCGTCAATTTGTAACCCTAATCACACACCCCCTTAATCACATCGATCATCGATCCCCTTTCATTCCGCAGTGTTTCTATTCAACAATTCTCAGGTAAGAATTGTGAAAGTTGTTTGATTTGGTAATTTGGTGGTTATCTGAGATTTGGGTCCGAGGATTTGATGGGTTT
The DNA here is from genome assembly GCA_025506505.1 of Flaveria sonorensis. Lineage (NCBI taxonomy): Eukaryota > Viridiplantae > Streptophyta > Magnoliopsida > Asterales > Asteraceae > Flaveria > Flaveria sonorensis. The sequence continues at coordinate 9,593,802 of CM046424.1, forward strand.
CGAGTATTTTATGTTCGAATCTCAGATTGGGGGTCGGTTGGACGCAAAGGCATGTGCTTTTTGCTTTTTTTATTATTAAAGAAGTGAATTATGATGCGTATTAGGCTTTGTGAAGAAAGAAGGTGGATTAATTTATTTATTTCTAACTGTCGCTCGCGTGATTGTTTGGATATAGCATGTTGTGTAGCTTTCTGGCTATGTATATATGTAGGGATTGGTTTATTGTTTTGAAATAAATATATCTGCAGTTCTGCATACATCTTATCTTAAATTGCTCTTGGATCCAGAATTGATTTTAAGTGTAAGTATGGTGAAGTTTTGTAGAATTTGTTTTGAATTGGGTTGATCACTGTATAGGATCAAATTTTCAGTTTTGTGATCTTGAGGTTTACATGTTATGAAATGGTCTTACGGTTGAGCATCAAGTTTAGTAGTTGCATCCAATTTATGTTGATTTTTCAATCTGCTTGGCGGTATACACAGGCTATTTTAACTTTTAAGATTAATCAGATTGTGTGATCTGTGCGTCTGATTTTCAGTATTGTTAGGAGCACTTTTGTAACTTGATTGATGTATGAGTCAATCTATCTGTTCTGGATTTTCGGTATTGTTAGGAGTTAGGACCACTTTTGTAAGTAGATTGACGTGTGAGTTAATCTATCTGTTCTTGATGAATTTTGATTAGATTTTTGTTCCTTTTCTGTTTTTAATCACCTCTATGAGACTCTGATCACATTCTATAGGTGTTATATCCAATTTTAAATCTTAATCAGCATCATCAGCATGGTATTTTTATCTGGGATTGTTGCTTTTCATGTTTGTTTCTTGTTAATATCTTTCTTCTTATGGTAACAATGATTTCATAATTACATAGATTGATGCTATCCGGTCATCTTGCCTTTTTGGTTGCATGGGAACTAACACCAAATAAGTCAGTTTAGGGGAGTTGCATACTGGTGTTAGTTTGTTTTCTCAGATTGTAAAACATAGCTCTGATGTTTAAATTTGTCTGAAGCTCTTCCTTTTGTCATGATTTTTTTTTTGTCATGTGTCATCTTCCCATCCTGTGTCATATTAACAATACTGTCTGATCCTGACGTTTTAGCATTGGTTCTGCACTTATTTGAATTCATATCGTGTATTTAGAGTTTATACATTTGAAATTTTACTACATTTCATAATCCATATAAAGAATAAAGAATTTGTTCAAGAAAGGTGTTTTCTGGTATCTGTAATTGTTTTTAGCAACGGGGTTACGTAAAGGTATCAATTTAGAAATGTATATATAAAAACAAAAACTTATTCATCAAAAGTAACTATCTTCATTTGACTTTGAGATCAAACTGGATACTGTCAAGTGTCAACTTCAAGATCAGATTAGCATCATTTACCGGGTATTTGGCTTATATCTCAATCATGTCACTCTTGCAATAACTTATTTGTTTCTTTTATGCTCTATAATTATACACAATGTTTTCGTGAAAGATCAGTGCTGAATACTTTTCAGGTGGCTGTTTGTTCATTGTCATTCATGTACACTGCTCTGAAACATATGCATTCTCAACTACCGTTTTCTTTAAGGCTTATATCTTTTGGATTCCTATTAGAGGAAAATAGGCTGGTTGAGTAACATATCAAAACAGGTGATTTTGTAGTATAGGTTGAAATAGATCTGATCAGGTTAGTTTGACCTGAAACACCCTGTCAGTTTTTTGGATATTATAAACAAAAAATTGTATTATTTCAATAATGAATCGTTTTTCATATCATTTAGAAGGTTTTATGCATTAAAAAAAAACTCTTTGGGTGACTTTTGAACCTGCTCTACTCGTTTCCTTTTTAGTTAACAATGTTTGACTTAATAGAGATGCAACACAGCTCATATCATACCCTCCCTGAGTTAATTTGTTTAAATAACCACCTTTAATTCCCATAATCAACGTGTTTACAACAGGTTTATCTCAAGAATGGCGAAAGGAACCAGGGGAAGACGCAGAATGGCTTCAAGAAACTGCAGGGCAACCCCGTATCCAATGCTCACTTGTGAACATAATTTATCGAATGTGAATGAAAAAAGATCAACCATAAGCATGCCCAAAAAAGATTTAGAAGATATTACCTGCTCAGTATGCATGGAGTATCCTCACAATGCTGTTCTTCTTCTATGTTCTTCACACGATAAGGGTTGCCGCCCATACATGTGTGGTACTAGCTCCCGTTATTCCAACTGCTTGGACCAGTACAAAAAAGCCTACACCAAAACTACATCTCTCTCCCCAAATCACCCACCACCTTTAACAACCGCAGATAACAGTCCAGTTTTTGATTCGTTATCGGGTTGGCCCATTGAAAGGCATGAAGAAGTGACTGAGCTGGCATGTCCTCTTTGTAGAGGACAAGTTAAAGGGTGGACTGTGGTGGAGTCAGCTCGGGAGTACCTTAATTGTAAGAAAAGATCATGTATGCATGACAAGTGTTCGTTTATTGGGGCATATAAGGAGTTGAAGAAACATGTTAAGTCGGAACACCCGTGTTCTAAGCCACGGGAAGTGGACCCTGATCAGGAACAGAAATGGCGGCGGCTCGAGCGGGAGAGAGAGCGACAAGACGTCATTAGCACTGTGACATCATCAATGCCAGGAGCAGTGGTTTTTGGTGATTATGTGATCGAAAGGAACCCATACGGGTCGGATTCAGATGACGATGACGAGGGTTTCGATATGGGTGGTTTAGGGCGAGGCAACACAGGCAGTGGTTTAGATGTGGCAGCTGATAACAGTCTTGTTAACGTGTTTCTCTTGTTTCATGCATTTGGTGCTGGCGGAGCTGATGGCCCATTTGGTAGAAATGACAACAATAACGAAGGTGACAGTGATGATGACAGTGGTGGTGGTGGTGATGGTGATGGCGGTGGCATGTCACTGGTGAATCGGCTCCGCCGCCAGGGTAGGGTTTTACTGGGAAGGTCGGGGAGGAGAAGGCGCAGTAGTCAAACGTAGATACATGTATAAAAGGGATGTAAAGAAGGGAATCAGAAAGATGTTAAAGCTAGAAGCTTTTTAGGAGGGATAAGAGGAGAAATGGTAATGGAGTTCTTTTGTATGCACATTTGCCTCTCAATTGCCATAGACTCCACATCAAATTGGAAAGAAAGTAAGTTGTTTTTTTTTCTTTTCTTCTTATTTGTGTTTGTAATTTGTAATGATTCCCTTGCCCTGAACCATTTTATGCTTTACTTAAAAGTTATTGAATTTGAACATTCTTTAGATTTGGATCACACCCATGTAAAGATTTAATCTTTGTGTTCTAATTCTTTTGAAATGTTTTAACTTGTATTCATGTTTGGGTTATATCGTCTTATGTCGAGCCCAAATGGGTTTATTGGGTTCGTGCGGGAGATTCTTGAACGCTCAGATTGAAAAGCTTGTTGATGATAATGTATAAATAATCAAACCTTTGTACTAGAATTGATATCTCATGTGCTTGCTAAAAGAACCAAATAAACATGGTTTTCATCGGAAAAGTAAAGGAAATATTAAATAAGACACGTTTATCTTCACAAATGGCCTCAAAGAATACCTAAAGAAAGTAAAGGTAAATTTGTGTTACTTTGGTTTTGAAAACCGAAAAGATTGGTTGGACTGGTGAAATCGGAAATCAGCCTCTTTATGTGTTGGGTGTGCATCTGTTGGTGCCAGGAGCTAAACTAGACGGTTATGGTTGAACCGGAGGTAATGGTTGAGTTGTGATCTAGATTTCAAGACCACAAAAGTCACCACTGGAATGATGGGAACAAAAGCAGGGTTTGTCGATAACAACAATGGGGTTGGTTGTGAGTGTGTTGGAATGACCGCGGATCTCAACAAAAGGAGCACCAATAATGCTGGATCTGGACAGGAGCAGGGGCAAATGCCATCGTCGTTGCAGTTGCATCTCTTTAGCAAAAACGTTTTAGTCCTTGCTATCGGCGCCAAGTGGAGGAGGGAGGCCGTTGAATGAGTTCTTTCATTTCAGATGGCTTTGTAGGGAAGGAAGAGCGGTTCGTCAGGTCAACATAGTGGAGTGTAGATTGTTAGGGACTTGGGGGTTTGTAATACAATGGAATGTAAATTGTTAGGGACTTAGGGGTTTGTAATACGACGTGAATGGGGTGTTAAATCAGCCTATCACGCTCAGAACACCATCCCCTGGGTATGATAGGGGCGTGATTGGCGTTTTAGTAACAATGTTCACCGGCGTGATTCCATTGATAGTTTTCCTTTTCTTCTTTTATTAAATTTTTTTCCCATCAACTATAACAATCTTTCTTTCTTTATAATTTTTTTGGTATGGCCTCCTACTTTTAATTGAATCTAACACTCACACAAACATCATTACACATCTTTACAATTATCATGCTAGTGTCTACATGACAACATTTTTTATCACTATCACTCACCCATTACGGATGGTCTTAAAGGTTTTGACAATATAGTGTTTATAAATTATTGTTATTTTTTACACTTCTCTTGTCTAAAGATATTAAACATCGAGTTTACAACACCCAAATAAGACAGATATCCAGTTTTAAGAAAACGGCATTTGAAGTGTGCATTAGAACCACAATTTCACCCCGGGCAAATTCTTAATGTATTGGGCACTTTAACATGTTTAAGAATACAACTAAAATTAACGAACTCGTTTTATTTATTCTTAAGATTTTGTTTCTTCTCTTTCTAAATAAAATAAAATAAAATAAAATAAATTAAATTAAATTAAATTAATAAAATAAAATAAAATATAATATAATAGGATGTAATGCTGATGCTGTGAAGGAGACGGGACTCAGAAGGAAAGAAAACGACTTATAAAGGATATTCAGACGTCAATTGGATGCTTTTTGTGTTGCTTTTGTTGTTGCAAATTATCAACTGTAGTTTATTTCATTATTTGTTTGTCTTCTGGTGAGAAAAACTTGTTTTTATGGTGGTTAATTTGTTGTTTTATTTTAATTTTAATTTTTGTAATTTTTATTTTTTCTTCTATGTAAAATTTAGCTATAGCATACGTTATTTAATGGCGATTATCACATCATTTGGTTTTCTAACGCTGATTTGACCAATAAACAGCTAGTCATAACATTATGTTGTTAGCGATAAATACCAATGTTTTCATAATAGAATCGAACAGTAAACCAGATGTCTTACTGGTTCGCTGATCGGACTGGATATAAGAACCAGATAAAATTATATTTATTTTAATAAATATATGTAAAAGCATATTGAAAAATTAAAGTATATATATATTAAAAAAAGGTTCAACCGCTCCAACAGTTGTTTCATTCTATGTATTTAATTGTTTTAATAACATAATTTTAAATACCAAAGGTTGAAACATAACATATAACGATAACTAAAATTGGTTAATATGTTTTAACAAGTTATATTAAAAAAAGTTAATAATGCAAAAACAGAAAATTCTGTAGCTGCTATTTTAATTTTATGCAGTGTTGTATATAAAGTATAGAAAATCATACCTTTAAGTTTGTTATTCAGGAGATGTAACTAACTACTTTGGCTATGAAAGTATGAAACAATAGTAATAAACTTCGAAGTTTTATTCATTCTATGTCTTTAAATTGTTTTAATAAAATAACTTTAAATTCAAATCACTTATACCTGCAATGTTTAGTAATCATCGATAAGTAAGATATAGGAGTGTAAACAAGTCAATAAAAAATATATATTCTTTAACATATTCAAGATTGACTTGATAAAAACCTAAATCAACCCAAATCTAAATAAGATCGAGCTCAACATTGAACTCGTTTAATAAATAAACTCAAGCTCAAAATTTAAATATCGACTTAAAGTATACTAATAACCCAAAATACTTTGAAGAAACCAATATACATGAATATTTTCTGCTTAACAACTAAAACTACCAGAAAAAATAATCAACAACCCTACTTTAAGTTAAAAACTCACAACCAACTACCTGACACTATGCCTGTAAATGAACCGAACACGAACGTTTCTATTTTCTTAATAAACAAACATAAACAAAAAATCGTGTTCGATTATGTGTTCGTGTTCGGGTTCAGGTTCTTTAAAAGTTAAATGAACGAACACAAACATGCTGATGTTCGTATTCGTTCAGTTGATTTACAAGCCTACATGACAGATAAATCTATTACCAACCAACATTCATCGTTCACCAATAGACCAATAGTTATAAGCCTCGTTTAAACACGTAGAAATGGGCCAAACCCAAATAAATAGATCAAATAAGACATGTGTGATTAGGCCCATAAATTAATAAAGTGCAACCAAAACCAAAGGGTTTAACACCGTAGATACAAACATCAGGTTTTGAAACACTTGTTATTGTACGCAAACATGCCGAAATCAAAGAGAGATCGAGCAGATAAAGTGTTTAAATTCTTCATAATTTGAGTCGGTTTGATTTTAATATGGAAAGTTGTTGCATGCATTTGGGAAATCAAAGTTTTGATCTTTATTCAAGATTCAAAGCTAAAATTTGCAGCTCAATTAATTTCAAGAAATTGGTTTTTTGCTTCTTGAGTTATGCGACTGTGTAATAGCCATTTTCGACATTTCTTTAATTTACCTTTAGATTTTGAATTATTTTTTTATTAATTAAAAATGAAGATGATAAATTCACTAATTTGTCAAAATGTGCAAGAACTTGTTCTGCTTAGAATTCGGTGCATTGAACAGAAATGGTGGGCATTGGATTGATGAAAGTATCATAACAAGTTTTAGGATTTGGTGTTGATGTTTTGACAAATTGTGTATTGTTAATTTGTTATTGAGTGCAGTGACGTTGTCGAAGACGAAGAAGAAAGGGAGGGAGCATAAAGAGAACATTGTGAACTCCATTCGGGAGGCTGTAGAGCAATATAATTCCGTATATGTTTTTAGGCCCTGTTTGAAACTTTTGTATGGAATGACTCGGTCAGAAGCATTAAAAATCCGGTCACGGTCAGAAGCAAGGGAAAAGGTGGGTCAGAAGCAAGGGATTCGGTCAGAAGGTGAGGAAGGTAAATCAAACAACCTGACCACTTACCCGGTTAGCAGTCAGCTCTGATCGGACCGGGTAAGTTGATATCAAACAACCCCTTAGCTTTGAGAACATGAGGAATCTTAAGTTCAAGCAGTTCAGGGAGCAGCTTAAATCCACCAATAGGTACATTAGTTTAAACTCATTAGAGCATTAAGAGTAGGTTCCTCATTTTTAATATGTGTAATCTATATTATGGGGATGGTTGTGAGTGGTTGTGAGTGGTTGTGAGTGAAGGAGAGAGAAAATTTATGAGGATTGTATCATGATTCCTCATGTTTGGAAAAACACGGTACAACCCCATAAGTTTTTTAATATTTTTAAAAGTTTGTGAGTGGATGAGAGAAAAAAAATAATGATAAAAATATAAAAAAATATTATTTAATTGAAAGAGAGAGTAAAAAAGTAGTTTTTTAGTATAAATATAAGGTTTAGCCTACTTCTATGTATCATGTGTAAAAAAATGTCTTACCTCGAGTTTGTACTAGTTGTTAATTATTTGCTAAATGGAATCAAAGTCCAAGTGATATCTTTAATTGATTGTGTATTTTCGTCTTCATTTTCTTGTTTTGTTAGTTTAATTTGCTAATTACTTTTCTTAATTATAATTTTCACAAACCCAAACTCAATTGGTCGTTAAATAGTGATGATGATTTAGTATTGGGAGTCATTGTGTCCACGGATCGATACTCGGTTTTTGCTTAAAACTATACTACTATGCGATAGGTGCACTTGCCTATTGTGTATAGTTGGTTTAAGAGTGATAATCGTTTCTTAATTTAAAACTCAATTGTGTGAAAAAACCTTACTAAAAATATATATAACTTTACACACATCACTTATTATAGGTGGTTGTTACTTGTTAAAAATTTATGCTAACACATGTACTCAAAAGTATGATAGAAGTGATTGTGATAGTAATAACCTATCAGTGTTGTAGAAATCGTTAGGCGATAGTCGGACGGTGGGGTACCGACTAGCGATTAATCGGAACTAATCGGATTGGAATTTTTATATATTACTTTTAGTTTTACATATAAATACACATATTTTCATATGTAATTTTAATATTAAGTTTGTGATACAAAAGAACGTTGTTTGACCATACTGGAAAGACGAAGATTCAATCATGTAGACGACCTATACATTAGAGATGGACAAAAAAAACCGGTTTGAAAACCGAAACCGACAAGCCGACCCTCACAAGTTGTCAAACCGGTTTCATTTCAAACCGGTCTTAACCCGTAGATTTGGGATTGGGTCTTAACCCTATCTGGTGAAATCAGTTTTAACCCGGTAAAACCCGAACCGGACCGGTTTCAACACGATTTAAACCCGATCCTTGCCTTCACCCAAACCGGTTCTTAGAAAAACCGGTTTTGACTTTTGTTGATGCAACCAAACCGATTTCAAACCAGTTTTTTACCCATTTTGTACACTTCAACTATACACATTATAGTTTTTCAAGCTTTAATAATTCATTTAAAGTGAATTATTAGCCAATCACCAAAGTCTAAAAAAGCAAATTCATTATCATATTCACTTTCTTCTATATAAAGATGTATAAAAATCTTTACCCGAAACGCAATTTTCCTTTTCTAGACTTCAATTATCTTCAACAAAATCATTGTGATGAACTACTATTGATTAAACAATAATAAAAAAATATAATAACTAGAACAACTAACAAAATATAATAACTAGAACAACTAACAATAAATACCCACTCTTTAGTGTTTTTTTAGTTAGGTTTGTTTACCTATCTATTTGCTTTAAATACGAATGTACTAAGACCATGCACATATCATTCCTCATTTAATTGTGAATGTATTTCTTAAATTATAGTGGTTGTAAATTGTGAGTGAACAAAAAAAATATTACTGTTTATCTATATATTTAAAACAATATTATTCACTCCTATAAATTTTGTAATATTTTTTTAAAGTGATTATGAGTAAAAAAATATAATGATAAAAATATAAAATAAATATTATTTAACACTTGAATTGAATTTTGCAACTATTACTCATCGGTTGTGCAAGTTTTAAGTGCAGTGAACGTGATACCCATTTGAAAAACACTAATTTGACCATAAATAAATAAAATAAAAACAAAATATAATAACTTTAACAAATAAAATTAAACCTTTTCTTAAAAAAAAAATGATTTTGAAAAAGATAATTTTAAAATATTTCTACTAATGTTGAGAGGGTGATAAACCAAGAAACACAAAAAGGGGGTAGATTTCCTCTCAACTAAACATGCCTTGAGTTGGAAAAAACTTTCTCAACAACCATCACAAGCCTGAAAGTTTTATGGCATTTATCATTTATAATCCCAAAAACTAAAAACTGCATCCAAACACCAGGAAACTGTTTCTTAACATAAAATGTAAACCTGCAGCTTTTGCACAACATAATTCAACAACATTAAACCATCCACTAGCCAGAAAATAAACATGTTTTAGATAAAACGAAACCGAACCTAAGAGTTTATATAGTTTATGTTGATGATGGTTTAAGGATATATATATTTAGGCGCCTCGAGATTCCTCTGCAGGCGTTTCATCTTCATCATGGTATATGTTTTCAGCCATCTGCCAGATTTGGAGTATGTTGTCTTCTGCAACACTAGCAACGACCCATTCCTCGCAGGGATTCCATGAGAAATCTGAAACCTTACTTGTATGTCCACCATGGATGAACAGCAACTCTGGTGGCCCGTCTTCAGCATCCTCTGGTGTTTGTTCCTGGTCAATCCTGTGTTTTTGAACAATAATAGTCATGTTAGTAAATACATATTTAATGGTAAATGGTATAAAATATACAAATATATAAATTTATAAGACAATACAGTTATAAGAGATGAACATGATCAGTATGGTAATATATGAAACATATTGTGTCAAGGGGACCAGTGCATACCCAAGTGCTAAACACCGGTGTCATGTAAAACAACTATTATATGTTATATGGTAATTGATACTCGTTTTCCTGTGTCATGCATGTGTTATTTGTGTATCTGACAATTTGTGACACTAATTCACTCAACATTATTATAGAGTGACACCACTAAGAAAATTATGAATTCACCACCGTAGGGGACTAAAAAGATACCAAAAGATTAATGTCCGTTACATGTTGCAAATTTGTAATTCCTTGTGGGAGGCTACACCCCATATAAACCTTATGCCAGACACTGTTTAGATAGTGCATCCTATTAACCTAACACAAAAATAATATTTGGTCTGCAACTTACATGAAAAAATGTTGATGCTATGTTCAGGCCTTTTAACATGTATGATTTGTAAAGGTGGCAATTTTGACCCATCTACTTATAGAAAAGGTTGATTCAAGTTATATTTCATCTCTGATGGATAAGGATTAGCTAAAATTTAATCACATGGGTCAAAAGTAACCTGCTTTTGATGCATGAAACATCATAAATCATTTTATTAACATTATTGAAAAAAGTAGCTTTTGTAAAAAATAAAAAAAAGTAAAATTCTGGTCAAAATGTGTTTCAAGTCCAACCGAACCAAACCCTAATCCTACGACAAGCAAACAAATTACCCGTTTTGACCAAAACCCGTCTTGACCCTTTACCACACCCGGCCAAACACTGACTGCCATTTTTATTGATTGGCACCGAATGAAACCTGAAGCTAATATATTCAGTCTACTTGTTTTGTTATGCATAATTCAAGTTTCTTTCATGCGAGTGTTTTATACATATGTGTGTGAATATTTATGTCTGTAGAAACACATGCATGGCCATTTGTAGATAGTGGAGAATGACTACAGCTAATTTAGCAGCAACAGAGTCTTTTTTGCAAAAAAATGTAAAACTACAATATCAAACGCACCTCAAAGTAAGCATAGACCCTCGAATGAAGAATTTCCCATTCACACAAAACTACTAGGTTCGACTCTCTGGTTCATTGATAATTATTATGTGTTTAGAAAATGATATGGAAAAGGAAAGCAATCACCAGTACCTCAAAGTCATTATAACAATATAAAGATAAAAATACAACCACAATGTTAATTTAGAATTCAAGTGCATACCTGCTAAGATCCCACACCATAAGTCTTCTACCAAGACAACAAGAAGCTAAAATTGTCTCACACACTGGATTCCATCCAACCTGGAACACTTCCTCCCTGTTGGAGCATTATATTACAGTTTAATACATGATGAAAAACGAAAAATAAAAATAAAGTAATAAAAATTTTAAGAACACTTACTTATGACAATCAAATGTATGGAGAGCAGAGTTGAGCTTACGTAAGTCAAACAACTTTACTGTCTTGTCCGTTGAACCAGTTGCCAAAACCCATTCATTAAAAGGATTGAAAGCTAAACAGTTAACCTACCCAAATACAGAAACAAATCATAAACATATATGGTATTTCATGCAGAACAGGTAAAACCAATAAGTATCCTACAAAAGATATCCTCTTCCAAGAGAATGATCTTGGATTTAGGTCTTTAGAAGTTAGAGCTTGAAATGACAACAATCAGTTTTAAAGTTTGAATAAACAAATTCATCTTCTAATTATAAGTTTTAGATTATCAGTTTCATACTTGCTGCAGCAAAAGATGGTAAAATAAAAATTACCAATTTTACCCATTCTTTTAGGATTTGGCATAACTAGTTTATTACCCGCCACGTGTTGCGGTGGCATCGTACGTGGCATGATAAAGTATAGACTACAATTGACCCGACTCGTCCCCGAACTAAATGTACGTCGGAATAGAGAGTAATTCGAAATTATTCCGTTGAATACAAACGTATAATATTTGACTCGACTCTTTCCCAAACAAATGTATGTCAAAACGTAGACAGACTCGAATGGTACATAAAAAAACACGTGAGGTGGCGCCGTATGTGGCGTGAAAAAGTATAGATTATAATCACCCGGACTCGTAACGTAGGATGACTCGGATCTATACTGTCAAATGAAAACGTATTATATTTGACTCGACGCGTTCTCAAACAAAACTTAAGTCGAAACGTAGACAAACACAAAGCGTATTATATTTGACCCGACTCATTTCCAACAAAATTTTTTACGTCAAAACATAGACAAACGTCAAAATGTAGACCATCTTAAAGCGTATATAAAATTAAACATGAAAACGTTTTATAGGACTCGACTCGTTTCTGAACAAAATCTACATACACAGACAAATTTAAATTCATACCTACAAGCACAATAAAAGTAATTGTATTGGGGTAACTCGAAACTTTAAAAACTCGATGAGGGTAAAAGTGACATTTTACAAAGTTTTTAAAGGAGTTGGGGTGAAATTGTCAAAATGTAAAGTTGAGGGGGAGTAAAGACCGGTGGCAAAAGCCACTGACGCCTCTACTTTTAACTTTTTTAGTTATAGTAAATTTGAGACTATTACTCCTCTCAGTAATCACCTCCCCTTTTTACAAAACTATACTTTTAATCATTTAATGTATTAATTCCTTAACATATTAGTATGTGCCAAATACTCGAGCAATGAGGCAACGATTGTCTAATTAATACAACTTCAAACAGCTAAACGTCAACAAAAATCAAAACACTGTTTCCTGTAGCCCATTCAATTATTACAATGATAACAGAATTTGGCTTATACCACTTCCTTAAACATAACTTCTTTCTAAAAACAGAAATGTGTAATTCGAAGGAAAACCATCTCAATCAAGTTGACAGAGCCATTCTCTTACGGAAAAATATCTAATTTTGATTTTATAAAACACATTGTCCTTTCATAACAATAAAATCTTGTACTTACTTCACTTTGGTGAGCCATTACACTTTGGATAGGCTTGGTAACTGATGGAGACCTGAGATCCCATATGTGCAAGTATTGGTCATCCCCACATGAACCAAATAGATATTCATGCCTCAAATGCCATGCTACATCTTCTACAACACCATCATGAACCTGTTAAACATGAAAAAAAAAATCAAAATCAATATATATAGTGTGATGACTAATGACAATTCTATAACATGTAAATACCTTGAATATTTGCAAAGCGTCAAGAGATTTATTTTTGGGAGTTCCATTAATGTCCCATAAACAAATTTGAGCATCATCAGAACCGCTAAGCAAATGACCCTGTTTGAACTTACTCCATGACAAGCCATACCCCTCAGTGTTGTGGCCCCTTAATCTCAAATCAGGACTGCATGCTCCATCTAGAGGAGGTTTAGACGGATGTTTGCTATAATCAAAAACATAAACTTCCGCACTGACAGTTTTTGTAGCAATAATAAACGAGTTTTGAGGCATATAACGAGCCCTGTTCACCTCTCCATCATGATTTATTTGCTGAATTATTTGTACCTGCAAAAACAATCATGTAAAATCAAGTATGGTGAAGAAATATGAAGCCAATAAGCGCCTAGAACGAAAACACATAGCAAAAAATAAAATATCACAAGACGAAAAGCAAGAACCCCTAATAGTTATAAAAGTAAAACTGCAGAGGAAACCCTGAAAATACATTTCAATAAATGAGCCCGTAACATTAAACAAATAAATGTAATCCACCATAGCTAAACCTTAGTTACACTTTTATACAAAAAAATGTCAGCGTAGGTAACTATTAAACATTACATCAATGTTAATTCAAACTTAGAAGAAAGAAAACATCCAAATTATATATAATTACATAGATAGATCCTAAAATTACATTCAATAGTTTAAAAAAAAAAACAACTCGAGTCTAAACTGTCCCTGTTTTATACTGATTAATGTAACCCTAAACATTTTAACATCAATCTCCATATGAAAAATACACTGAATTGTTTATCACAAACCATAAATCCATGATAAAGATTGTAAACACACACCACAATGTCAATCATAAAAACACAATCTAGATCCCTAAAACTGTTCTCCCAAATTTATCAATTGAAAACACTTCAAATCACCATCAGCCCTTTATCTAAATAGAAAGAACCAGCATTTGCCCCATGTATGACATCAACAACTGGACTACTGAAAAGATAACCGTAAACAAAAAAAGCCCTAGCATACACACACATTCGGTGAACCCTAACCTAACCCTAACCCTAATTTCAATTAAAACATCGAATTACCACTCAAAACACAAAATCAACACCCGTAGAACACAAAATCAACACCCGTAGAACACAAAAAACCACGCCGATCTTCCCATAAAACCCAAACATCAACTCAATTATCACTCCAAACGAAGAACAAAACACCAAAATGCAGCAAAAGCACAAACCTTTCCATTGGTGCTTCCAAACCCACCAAAATCAGACCGATCATCATCATAATGACGAGCATCGTACTCCGCATCTTCAAGAGGCAACTGAACCTGAGCTAGCATAAGGTAATTCGGCTCATTCTCCGATGTGTGAGTCCCCAGAATCAGCTTCTGAACGGAGTAGTCTTTTCCGGCGGGCTCATCGCGGTCCGGCAGCCACTCGACGGTGAGCGAAGGCCACTCGAGCGCGTGAGTGATGACCAAATCGTAGAGAAACGGTGTGTTCTTCTTCCAGATTTTGTACTCTTCGTTGATGAGCCTCTCCTCCATCTCCCCTCTCATGTCATCGTCGTCTTTCCCCATACAATTGATGAAATTGCAGTGGATTTTGCTCTGAATCGAAGATGTTAGGGGTTTGATACTTTGATTTTGGGGGTTCTTTGAAGGTGTGAGAATCGGAGGGAAGATTGGGGTTGTGTTTTTGATACGAGTGAAAGGGTTTTATGGTGTGGTTATGGGCCAAGTGTATTTGGGCCGCATGATGTACAACAACGGTGGCGTTTAGTGTTCACTATAAGGGGCGGGGCGCGCGGAACCCCACAGCGGTGGACGGTGTTGCCCGGCAGCAATACCGTCGGCGTGAGGGTCCTCACGCCTCGCCATTCGTCCGTTTCACGGCATTTACAAGTCGGGACACACCGGATGTTTTCTTCCCATTTTGAAGCATGTGTTTCTTCCCCGCGTCGGCGTCCCACACTGTGTGAGCACCCCCTCACATTGTGATGAACATTGGTATTCGTTACATTATGAGAGAATAGGCCACGTGGAGGGTGTGGTAATGTCTAAGACGCGGTTGATATGTTATCGGATCATTAAATGAATTTTCATTAGCGTACATTAAGATAAGTTATATTGCGAACCAAAAGTCAACAGTAAAGGATGCGGCAATGTTTACATTGTGGTTGATTGATAGGGAATCGGATCATTAAATGAATTTCCATTTGCATGCGTTAAAATAAGGAGTTAAATTTACAATTTTGTGATATGGGTTACCATGAAGAAGGAGGGATTGTGTGTGCGTAATTATTGGCACGAAAGCAATGAATTAGTCTCTACTTTGATTTTTGTGAGGTTTCAAGCTATGGTACGATTCGTGTTTCTGCAATTAGTGTTGAGTTATATAATTCACACTTGTTAGCACCTGAAATTATGTGCATGCATATTATTGCGCCATATTCTGCAACTACTAGGTACGCATGCATTAGTCATGTATAAATTTATTTACCCTTGAAGTAATGGGTGTTAGAGATTGTGCATTATATAACAATTTGTTACACGTGTTAGAGTATTGCATATTTGTTTTGAATGTATATCGTGTTGTTTGTGAGGTATTCAAGTTTAGTTAATGGTTTTTTTTAAATGTTTGTATATTAGAGGACACATAAGACAACAATAGAAAGAGATGAAGATAAAACCAAGTCGAAAGCAATGTCATCACCCTAAAATCTTTATGAAGTTCAATAATATCTTCAGTTTCGGTTACGCCTTTACATGACATCTAGCATGTCGTTATATAATTTACAGGATTATATTCAACATTTTATTATTTATATGTAACGAAGTTTGAGTTTCCTGTGACTTAAAGTACACATGTTGAAGGCCTATATTATGTATAAAGTATATATGTTATTATTTGTTTGTAATATATTTCTAATTTCTAAGAATATGTGTGGCTAAACGATATTAGTCGTCATGAGAATGTCAATAATAAACTATAAACTGACTTGAGATTTAATAAATGCTTGTTAGATGCCTAGATCTATAACAACCCTTGTATCACAGTCTCGCTTTATTTGCTAGCTTGTATTACATGAGGACGTTGTCAGTTCATTTATCGTTTATTAGGGTTGGGCCTATATTCATGCTTGTATGTGTGTGTTTTAAGTGATAAATAAGTAATCAAGTAGAAAATTGTTGATGCATCTTTCCATTCATTTAAACATACAAACGTACGTACTTGTCCTTTTAAGAACGTCTCCAATGATTTTATTTGTATCATTTGGTACAAATGTATTCTCCTTGCTGTATAAAGTCTATATAAACACAACAAAAGTTCTTTTTAGCTTGTACTACAAATTGATAATAAAACATAAGTCAACACCACCCTGAAGAAGGTTCTGGATACATAATAAAACCAAGATGTCATTCATTACGTTTCTACCATGATCATGTAAGGTATGACACCAATAATAGATTAAAAACAATAAAATAAGTAAATGGTGCAAATTAAGTTTCTTGGACTTTATTTAGGGTAGAACAAGCAATGCAATCTTTCATGTAGACGAAGACTCCCCTTGATCATCATGATTACCATCATTTTCTGGCGAGGCGCGTCCACCATTTTCCGGTGAAGTAGATGCATCTTGTGTTTTCATGCTAGAAGATGAAACTGACTCACTCAATTCAAGATCCCTAGGCGGCAAGTTAAGGAGCATCGCACCATGAATGGTCTCATTTTCATTGGACATCAAATTGTCTCGCTGACTAATTAGCATTTCTCTAGCCATATTTTCCTTCATAAATTCCTCTGGCTCTTCACACATCATGTCATATAATTGTTTGTGAAGTCGCTCTATTGGTGATAAAACGATTTGGTCAAGGTTGGTTCTTCTACGCCTAGGAACGTTCTCATAATTTGGCTCATTTTGTCCTGCAAAATCAATAAAAACATGCTAGTAATTTTATGGTACCGCTACGACTATATATGAAAATTTAATACAAAAATTATTTTCAAAACATATTATTATGATAAGACAATATCAATAACCATACAAATTTTAATCAACAATCACATAAATATGCAAAACTTAGAACAAACCCCTAAATTATCATAAATTTTAAAACATATTTCACGTGATAACAATTTATATCATTATCGGCTTTTCTCGTAAAAATGTGTTTTACTAAATCAAAGTCTTATATTTGTATTCTTGACTTGTTCTACGCGTACTTATAACAAAGTAAAATTATTAACATTCTCATCAAATTAGTTAATGATCTTTATTATGGCTCTGAATTGATTATTAGTGTTTCACTAATGGTGTTATATAAAACTTTCATGCTCTTTTTAAATTTTAGTGAGTATACATTTATAAAAGAATGAATATACATAATAATATACAACAAAAAATCCTAAAAATACTCACAAAGGTAAGATAAGTATAAAGAAGGTAATATTCAGTTCCAACCCAATTAACCAAATAACTACTTGAATCACAACAGGTTAAAATCAAGCGGAATCACTTATTCGGTTTTGGTTTTAAGAAATTCAATACAGTTAAAGCATTTAAAACAAATTTATAGATTTAATCCATTACAAAATCAAAAAACTATAAACCCGAACCGGTTGTTAGAAATCAGGTTTTATACTTTTATGGTTCGATTTTAAACGTATAATGATCGAATAGATTCTCAAACTACGGGAACAAACCCCAAACCACGAACACACTAGCTCAATCTATAAATTCAGAGGCCTCCTAGTGAAGCTTAGAATCTTTCATAATGTAATGAAAGAGGAACAAACAAATAATATTAAAATTGCACATGTCCAATGACATGAGAGGTAATAAGGGTTTTTGAAAATTGTGGATCAATGTTTAGTGATTTTTAAGGGGTGTACAGATTTGGTCTTTGTCAAGGCCTCGTATCTTGTACCTCACTTAACTTGCCTTATTAGTCGTAGGTGTCGACTTTAACCAGTTTAGACGTGCTTTTTAGTTTAAGTTTTCTTTTAGTTATAGGAGTGCTTTTTAATTAAACATGTCTTCAATATTAGATGCGCATTTAGTCTTAGTGACCCAACTACTTTACGCTATGTTTCCGAGTTCATTTAAATAGAGAAAAGAAAGAAATTGAAAGGAAAAAAATAAGAAATTATGTTCCAGAGTTTTTATTAATGAAAGGAAATGAAAGAAAAGTTAAAAAATTATGTTTCTGAGTTCACTTATAGAAAAAAAAAAAAAGAAAATAAAAGAAAAATAAAGCTTAAAATCAACCATTCCAAATCAAAAAGAACGAAAGAGAAAATAAAAAAAAAAGATAAAAAGAGAAAAAAAATAAAATATTTTTATTTATTTTCTCGTTAAGTAAACTCTAGAATATAATGTTAGTGTTACTTTTAGGCATTCTGTTAACTAGGATATTAGACGGTATATTTGATTATGTACACTTTGCCCCCTTCTTGTTTCAACCTTATTAACATTTGGCTTGTAATATTATGCACAACACAGAAGTCAGAAGGTAATCTTTTCAAATTGGTTAGCAATTCTCAATGAACTCCAGTTCGATTTCAATCAGCAGAACGTGATATCGACAGATTTAGAACGAAGATAATCGCACAGGTAAGCAATATCCCTAATTAATCAACTATTGTTACTTTATTTCCTTAATTTTCTGTATGAATACGAACTATTCAGTGTTAGATCTTCAAATATCTTAGTTTCGATGATTAGTTTGGTTGATTCATAGCTAGTTAATCTGATTTTGATCCTATCGTAGCTCAATTGACTAAAACCGTTGATCAGGGTTTTTCATTGTTACCAGGTGCGTTTGCATCATCGGGAAAGTTTGAGTCTGTTTGATCGGCTTCTTCCTTAGCAGGTAATTCATTGATCCGTATTTTATGGTTCATTGCATGCTTTGGGACATAATCGTTCAGTGTTCCTCTTGTTCTCCATCTGGAACCACATGCATTGCATAGCACTGGCTTTTCCGGTGGTCCGTTTCTCCATAAGGGAGTGCCTGTTTGACATCATGATTCATTAGTCTTTTGGGGAATTCACTTCACAGTTCACACTAAAGTATAATACAGATGTTGATAATCATGCTTCATATGTGTGTGTGTGTGTGTATGCGTTGTGTGTATAAGAGACAAATATGTGAGGAATAAAGATTGAAATCATGTCTAGGATTGTTGAATGCCAACTATGTTCGCACGGATACTATACTGCTTTATATAAAACCTATGAAACTGTTTTACTTGTTGTATGTTCGTGACAAAATGAACTAATAGTTACAAACAATATGCTCCCTCAAAAAGAAGAAAAAAAGTTGCAATGTTTGACTCGACACATGGCTTGATAAAAGCCGTTAACTAAATCAGATGTTTATTCCTCAATAAGTCGAAATTCAGAAATTTTGTAAAGCACAATGAATCTCACAGATATCTTATAACGGCCGCTTACAGGCAAGCTGGCAGATTTACATTGTAATCATTCTGAAAAAGAAAATATTGTGTTTCTGCGAACATGTCAATTGGAAAGTGTTGCAATTTTTTTGGAACTGAGGGCGTAATTAAAATGACACAAAGGATATATATACTAAAAGAATAAAGCAAATTCTTAATGTTCATATTTTAAACAAAAGACTAAACTATTTTGTGATAAATGAATATTAAGATTTGCCTCTCCTAGACAAAGTAATTGTTTTTTAGATTGAGTATGATATGTTATAATAATACATATCTAATTCGCCAAGAGAGATAAATAATGGGTAAACATAAGTTTAGCTTTTCATTGTTTATAAGAAAGGATTTAACACAATAACTGTTGAATGTAATCTAGTACTTGGTACCCATTTGATCCTTTAACATCCTATAAATACCAGAAACTGTTGGAGCCCTTATAAGTTTCATACACTCATGCATCTGTGACCTGTTATTGATCTATCTCACCAAATGAGGCACGCTTTATTCCTTTGTTGTGTTAACTATAAACTACCAGAGGAATTGGGAATGTTGGAGCTTTAACATGAGGATACAAATCATATCGCAGGTATGTTCAGGGCATGATAAATAGGTGCATGAAGTTGAAAACTTAAAATAACATGAAATTAGGTGAGGTAAAACTTTAAAAGTCTTTAGTGAGTGCACAAAAAAAATTCTCTCATTGTGTTAAGTAAAATAAAATTACTTATTCCTAGCATAGATGCCAATACCCTTTTTAAGTTATAGACCCAAAAATCATGAGGCAAAATTTCAAATGTTGAGATAGGTTACTCTCAATTGATCAAGATTCTTGCCAAATGAAGTTATACCGTCATGCTATATGCATACAAGTATCTGGCTAAACACACACATATATTATTATATACAATATATGGCTGGACATAGAAGTATTGCCCAAAAGAGGAATCTGGTTATATTAATTATTACATAACCATTTTAGTACGATTAATAAACACTAGAAAAGTAAATACGAAGATAAATTTTATAAAAATGAAATTGAACTACTTATACAAAAACTAAATCAGGAAAGTCTTACTTTTAATTCCACAATGATAGCACGGTCCTTCTTTCACCATTCTATCCGACTCCTTGGGAAACTTTTACTTGATTACCTAAAACTCAATGTTGCGGAAAACTGAAGCAACCAAAATAAACACAGAAGGAACAAAGGGTTAAAAATTATAAGTTCAATTTGTGATAGGCTTACCTTTGGTCTCCTGCTCTCCTTTCTTGATAATGGTTCTCTTTTTACTTTGGACATAGTCACGCAACAAATGAAGTTGTAGGTACAACTCTTAATGACAAAATAGGATTACATATTATGAAAATAGCCATTAATGTTTTTATGGAATACATTAATTTGGTTTATAATATATTTCATATACTCATGCATTTACTCATTTACAATCACTTTCAAAGAAATTGAAATAATGGCCATTTCTGCATTAAAGTTATTTTTATTAAACCTTACCAGCATCTTTGTAAACTTTAGTTATCTTCCTTAGAAGGATTTGATATTTAATAAAAAGAACTCTCTAGGATGGAAATAACCTTTTTCCATTAATGATCAGTTGACTTTGACCTATAGTTAATATCTTCATTTTGAAATTTTTATAACAAATATTTAACAAATCTCGTAGGTAAATTTTCAATTTTTAGGTGGAAAGCTTTCAAGTGTCTACTGGCAGAGATTCTTCTGTTTTTGCCAAGTAAAATTGTAAATAAGTTGTCATCTTTAAATAGATCTTGAAAGATACTAGATAGACAATACAGAACTTATTTGAATTCAGTTAACTTGTAATAACATCCGCTTTCATGCTACGAGATTAAGGAGACATATGTTTTATCACATTTTAAGCTGCATCGCATTTGCAGGCTATTTAAATTGAATCGTGTATACTTTCAATCTAGCAACATTTGCTAGCACATATCTAAATAAAAGTGTATGTTACAATTTCTGAGAAATCTTTATTTATAGTAACTGATATATGTTAGCAAAATTTTGGAAATTAATATGATGCATTATGCAATTTATGAATTGTCACTGACCTTCTGATAATCATTTTTTCTCAGTTACATTCATCATCAGGATGGTGTGAAAGTGAGAAGAATGGCTTCTATAAGAAGGCAGCCTAAGGCTGTTTTCATGGCCTTTGGGACAAAAGGCGATGTGCATCCGATAGCTGTAATTTACTTCTTCAGCTCCAAAAATTAGATCGTTTCATTTCTTATTTGCCTGTAATATTACATTTGAAGTTTCTAAAAGCTTCGCAGTATATCCCCTCATTATAAAAACAGGACCTTTTCCAGTTCTCCTTTTGTTCCTAAGTAAACAAGAAATGGATATTGGGAATAAAAAGTGCTTACGTGGTGAAGAATAAATCATTCAACCATACTAAACCCTTATCTTAGGTTAAATTTTAGAAACATGATTCTGAAATATTCATGGAAATGTACCTGTTATTCGCTGTATTCTAAGTTTATTGATGCATATTCATGTTAGTAATCTGGTAAACAGTAAAATATAGCCAGAGAGGATGAAAAAATTCTCGTTCTTAGCCGAGTAAGAGAAGTGAACATCAACTTAAACTGTAAATAAGGCTCAAAGTGAACTAGTGAAAGGAAGCTTATGACTTGAATTTATAATATTTTTAAGCAAATATTGACTATAAGCACATACTTTGATAGTAGAAGATAATTTCTCCAAAAATACTCTATTTTTATGAAGTTTGGTAATTTATTGGTGTGCGTTCAAATTCCTAGTGTTACATGTTCAACAAAGGAAAGTTTGTATGAAAAAATGTTACTTACCACATGTCCAGTTGTGGTTGTTAAAGGACATCGATTTAAATCAAATATGATCTGATTACTAATGATGTGCTATCTTAATTTCATTTATTTTGTACTGGTCACTTTCATTTAGTATATTAACATTTTTATGCTAATTACATGATGCTTCTTGAAATTTATCTGCAGGCAATTGCCGCAGCATTTGCTTGTGACCAGGTGCAATACCATGTGGTGTTTATAACACATTCTGCACATGAGGTATGTTCAATACATGCTGGCTGTAGCGGTATAAAGTCTAAAGATTCTCCTTCTGAAATATTTTGCGCATGTCTATATGATACCCATTCCTTAAATATGTAATAATGAAAAGATATTAGCATAATAATAATAATTTCAGAATAATTGTAGAAAGCTGAAGTTAATATATTTTGCAGCAAAACAGAAATTAAGACATTTATGGAAGGAATTTTAGTTTTCATACTGCAACATGCTCAGTATGCCCTTACTATATTTGACGAGTAAAAAATCAATATGATTTAATTCCATTTGTTATTGGCAGGACATAAGGGAGCATTTAAGCAGAAATAAAGTTTTGTGCTTTTCTGTTTCATCTCCTCCTGCTCTTTCTTCCTATGAACCTAACAACAATTCAGGTCTTATTGTCACTGTACTCAATTAATTTATTATAGAGTATCTTTTTGTTGCAAAAAGATAGCAGCTCTGTAGTTTGACCAGGTCTTTGTGTCTGTATGGAGTTTCCAGGTTGTGTGAAGTTCTCCTTTCAACAAGAGAAAAGAAAAATTACAAGAGAACATAGACAAGAATGTGTTATCATATTTGATAACATCTTTGGTGATGTCCCGAGCATGGATGATGATCTGGTCATAATAAACTTTTTTGCATTGGTAATTCACTTGGCACCTAATAGGCAACTTAGTCTGTACACATGAAATATACCAATTTTATATGTGGGACTGTTGCTTAAATTTGTTAATTATAAGGTTTCTAATATCCTGATCTTTTAAGCTACCCTATTTTTTATGCAAGTACCGCACACTAGTTCCGTATTTGATTACCTTTTTTTTGAACAATTTCTAGTACCAGGAAAATAATCACCAAACCTACATGCTGCAGGATTTGAACCCACAACCACTTGATTGAGGAGTACACCATTAACCATTTTCACACTTCTCTTGAAGTTTACGCTGTTCGTAAAGTAAATAACCATGATTTTTAGCTATTTTCTTGAAATGAACTTATTAGGGACTTGGCTAGAAAAAGTTAATTCACATATGTATTTTCCTATGCCATGTTCATGAATATCCAAGTCACCTTTTGTTACAGGTATGATGATTAATCTCAACTGAGCAACAGTACTGTCTTTATTTTGCAGGAAGGTTGGAGCCTGGCTGAGCTTTTTAATGTTTCCTGTGTGGTAGCAGCTCCTTATGTTGTTCCTTATAGGTACAGTTGACTTTCTTTATCGATATAAAATCATGCAACTTGTTATAGGTGTATAAAGTCGAACTGTTTGCTATGTTTACTGTTGGAAATTGGATCAGAAACACAATTCAGAACTCGGTAAATTTTCATAAGAAGACAGCCCATGACTAAGAATTTTATTAATTGAAAACCATGCAGCAAAATCAATACAAGTGTTGGGTTAATCGGGTTTTGTTCACAGGTCATTTCGGGTCAGCATGTTGTGGGTCAGGAGAGTAGATGATTCAAGGGGTAAAAGGGTCAATTATGAGTGCAATTGGACGTGGGATGTGGAAGAATTATTTGTTAGTTTTTACTTGTTTTTAGGCCCAATTTACTACTGCATATTTCATTTTGTTTGAATAGGTCTCTAGGTTGTTTTCTTTATATATAGCATATATTGCATTCTATTGTAATTGTACTAAAAAAATAAAGATACACAAGATTTTCCATATTGTGTTTTTGTGTTTGTCAAGGGCCTGAACCAACATTTGGTATCAGAGCCTAGGGTTCGTGAAGACGGTGGAACCGGTTTGAGAGTCGGCCATCGAAGGATGTAGCCCTTTGCTGCAGGGCATGGATGTGGCCGGGGAAGAGGTCGTCGATACGTGAAAAGTCAAGATGTTAATGAACGGTTCCAATGGGATGCCATGTGAGATGTTACAAGTGTGGTGGATTTTATTCAGGTTGAACCGATAAGACTTTGGACATGACAGAGGTGAAAGTCGGTTGTTCGGGAAAAGTCGATAAAGTTCGAGATAAAGACTGTTTTGATGGTGATTCGGCTCCTGTAAATGAGCGGTGTGCACAAACCGATTAAGGGGATGATTGTTGGGTTAATCGGATTTTGTTCACGAGTCATTTCGGGTAAGCATGTTGTGTGTCAGGAGAGTAGATGATTCAAGGGCTAAAAGGGTCAATTATGAGTGCAATTGGACGTCGGATGTAAAGAGTTGATTGTTAGTTTTTACTTGTTATTAGGCCCAATTTACTACTGTACTTTTCATTTTGTTTGAATAGGTCTCTAGGCTGTTTTCTTTATATATAGCATATATTGAATTCTATAGTAATTGTACTCAAGAAATAAATGTGCACAAGATTTTCCGTAGTGTGTTTGTGTGTCTTGAAGGGCCTGAACCAACAACAAGACACCCCTATTTATACTAGAAAAGACTTTATCACCAAGCTTCCTAAACCAACTCAAATACCAACTAAAAACTACCAACTTAACCAAATATAAAGAATCCAAAAGAATAGTTCGATAAACATGACCAGATTTAAACTTTTAAATAAGAACTATAACTACACTGAAACTCCTTGATATGCAGCTGCCATAATCTGCCAAATTTTGACCCATATTCCTTTTTTCACATATAACTTTATCAAGATTAATTTAATATTCAAATCGTGTTTTTATTATCTGTTTTCTTTCATTTAGGATAAAGCAACTCTTGTTTATTTTATTTTTGTTTGCATGTGTGTCTGCTGCTCATGTTATACCATGTGCAGTGCTCCTTCGTCGTTTGAATGGAAATTCAATGAAGAACTTCAACTTTTGTACAATTATCTTCAAGCGGCTTCAAGTGATGAGGTAAAACTCAAATTCTCCACTTCATGGACATATTTCTTACTTAAAATAGTTTTCTTGTATATAATCTCTCTTCTTTATTTTGTTTATTCCAAATTTGACCTTTGACTCGTTATTTTGCAGTTTTGCTTGATAGTTGGTGCCATAAATATCATTTAGAGTTCACTTTCTTACACATTCAGTTTAACCAATTTCTTACACTAAAATCTATCATGTGACATGAGTTAATTTAGTCAGTGTAGTTTCTAATTAAATCATGGATGCACTCATGTGCATGTCTAAATTTTCGAACCACTTGTGTAGTATATTTTCAAACAGAATTTAGTTTTTCACGCCTGTTCCATGTCCTCCTGTATTATCTTTTAAAGTTGATAAAACTTGATATGAAAGACTTCACTAACAGATGTATGATATTTAATTTTGTAATAAACAAGATTTCTTGGAAAGATGTTATCCATTGGATGTGGCCTCTATTTACTGAGGACTGGGGAGCATGGAGAGCTACAGAGCTAAAGCTGAGTCCCTTGCCTTTCACGGTATGTCATTACTTCCATTGATTTCCTTCCTCATTATATATTTTAGAAAATTAGTTAGTACTAGAGAAAACCAAGTTTATATAGTTTATTCTCATCTACCAAAAATGGAAATGGCTATGGCTTTCTCTAGAGGTGGCAGGAAAGTGTTGGTGGGTCAGCCCAACATGATCAGCCCGTTTTGATCTGTATTAGTAAAGGCTTGTTTCAACCAAAACCCATTTTGACCTGTTATTGTAATAATTTAGTTTTTAATTATAATCAAGGCATTAATTACTAATGGAAGGGACAAGAAAGTGTTTTTGTTCAATCCAACCTGGGTGGCCTGTGTTTACTCGATACCAACCGGCAACCTGTCCATCTGGTCATCTCTAGCTCTATCCTTTGCAATGTATGCTGCCTTGTTCCATTTTTTTAATCTGGATGTTGATTCAGTTATCTTGTTGTCTCTTCATGCATTCAGGATCCAGTCACAAGTCATCCCGTGTGGCACAGTAGGCCTTCATCTCCTTTGCTACTGTAAGATTCAAGCCATGGTTATAGTTATTATACAAGTTCAACTTCACGAAAGAATAAAATGTGCATATTGTTACTTTATTTGTTCTCTCTTTATGTTCACTTTCTAAGAAAAATACAACACATACATATATTTATTCTAATTTTAGTCATTTCATCATAACAGGTATGGTTTCAGCAAAGAAATCGTAGAATGTCCTGGTAGGGTAATTTCTCTTGATCAAAATCCTCCTTTTTGGTTACTTAGTAGGATTTTGCAATGTTACAATGTCTATAGGAATTATCACTTCTTCCACATCATGACAGAGTTCCAATTAATTATACAGCTGCAAGGATGTTTAAGCTTATTTATTTGAGGGTTAATTGCATAAAAAGGTAACCATCTTTATTTTGCACAGAAAACCATTAACTTTTAAACAAATAGAAACCCTCAAGCTTTTAAATATTTCAGAATAAACCAGCAGTTTTTCAAAATTTTGATAAAAAGCCTCAAAGGATCCAAAATCTTTCAGAAAAAAACTCTGTTTACTTTCTTTTACATCGCAGTATATTGGCACTAATGTGGTAGTTAAAAGCCAGTTACCTGCTCTCATGGTTGAAAGTTATCTTAAATCAAGTATATATTTAGAGTTTGAGATTTTTTTTGAGATTTTTTTTCTGGGGTAAATAGCTGGTTACGTGAAATAGAAATTGGACTAAATCTGGTTACCTTTCTAAACAACTTTGCCTATATCTGACCATGGAACTGTATCGTAAATGAAAGTCTCCGTCTTTCTCAGATTAAGGCTATATGTATGCATGTAACCCAATATTTTAAATTAGTTTTTTGCTAGGTGTTTCTTGTAATGACAGAATATCAGTTGCAAAATGTCATTCAACTAATAAGTGTTCTCCTTTTCATTGCTTTAGGTTATTGGCCTTCAAACGTTCATGTTTGTGGCTTCTGGAGTCTTCCTATGGCGTGGCAGTTCTCATGCAACAAATGTGCAGAAATCTCAGTCTTGACCTCTTCAGAGAATTCTAATGTGAAATCTAACTTATGCTCAGCTCACACTGAGCTGCAACACTTTTTATTTGCTCCAGAATCACTACCGCCTGTTTTCATTGGTTTGAGTTCTATTGGAAGGTAAGTTTTTTAAGTTTACTTAATAACAACTACCAAAGGGCTGGTAGCCTAGCAGTAGGTGTGCAGAAAAGGTGTTTCTTCCCACGTGAGGGTTTAAGTCCCACGGTGGACAAAGGTCTAGATTTAGGAGTAGTTTTAGAGGGTGTGTGAGTTATTCGTTTAGCTAACACATTAGGACTTGGACGCCGGCTTTTTGCCATCTGTTTCACCCTTCAATAGCTAACCTCGTTATCATTAAGGGTTACACCGCACTACGTGGGGCGGGTTGGCCAGACACATCTTTTTCCAAAACTTTAGTTTTTTAATATGAATTATCATTACAAGAATTATATTATTTCAATTTCAATAATCCCTTAGTTTTGTTTAATATAATGGTTTATGAGGTTTTAAGCTTTCAAAATACACTTTAGGCAACTTTGACCCATTTGCCCCATTAGAGATAAAACACAACCCAAATCTACCCATTCATAAGTAAAGGTAGATGCCCGCTATAGGTCACTATATTTTATCTATTTAGCCATTATCACTTCATTTTTAAAACTCCTTGACACCTCAGCAAAGACAATGGTTTTAGATAAGTAACTTTTGTACTCTTGGTTCCACTCTTGCAATTTCTGTTCCATTTATGATTATCACTAGATGTGGCAATTTTGGTCCATTAATTTATAAATGGGTGGATTTGGGCGATGCTTTATCTAAAATGAGTTAAATGAAAAGAAGTTAAAAGGGAACAGGCCTAACATGTTGTGAAAGTTGCCCAATGCCTTTTTCTAGTGTTTGTAACTTCCTACCTCGTTTTAACTCAAAGAGTACATAATTACTCTTCATGTAATCATAATTAACGCTTTCATTATGGATAAGAAGTTTAGAAAAATGAATAAAACTGTTTATGGAGTATGGACCAATCTAATCCACAAGTTAACCTGCAGTATTATTGACTCATTTCAACATGTTACCCAACCCGCCCATGTTACCTAATCTTCTATTCTGAAACACAATACCCTTCTGTCAGCAGCATGGGCTTTATGAGAAAACCTCAATTGTTTCTTCATGTCCTTCAAAGTGTTATAGATGCAACAAATTACCGTTTTCTCCTTTTCTCATCTGGATATGGATCTTTGGATGCTGCAATACATTTGATTGCTGCAGAAACATCATCACATTCAGAAAAACCAGAATTCTTCAGGGACGGAATTTCTCTCTTTAGTGGACGGCTTTTCTGTTTCTCAGGGTAAGCATTCTTGCCTTTGTTGTCTGCTTAGATTATTGTTTTTTAATATTCGGTCAACTTGAAATAACATCTATATTGTAAAATAAATTTTCTTTTCTAGACCTACACTCTGCTTGTCTGTTCTTAAAATTTAAATTAATGAAGCAATGAAACATTTTCATTCCAAGTGAGTGCATATTATGAAAGGTTTCAGTCAAAAAAAGAAAAATGCTCTTTAAAGTTCCACACTAAATAAAACCAAGGTGAAAGTTAACTACGAATTGCATTTGAGTCGCTTGGCCAATGTCAATACTATACTCGACTAAAAGAGAGGGCTCATATTCAAAGCTAAACTTACAGGAATTTGGTTCTACTGCAAAAACTTGATTCGTAAATCTGATTTTGCTTGATATTTAATTATATTTATCAGAGCATCTTCAACGATGCTGAGGAGGAGGCATCCGAAAAACCAAACGAGGGCGGGAACCATTGGAGTGGGCATCCAAAAGCAAACGACCCTTCTGGCATCCGAATGTTTGGATGAGCCCAAATGCATGGGTGGGGACCACACACACACAAACAATATTGAAATATATATTTCTTAGAAGGGTTTAGGGGTGTATGAACTTTGAACATGTGGATATTGTTGGGGTAAAATCAGGGTTATGAAGGATGAGTGGAAATCTGATGTGGCGGTGGTATCTTGTTTTGGGGTGTTTGAACGCTCTTATTGTTGGAGATGCTCAAAGCAGATACACCTTAAAACCCGTAGTTGCAATTTCTTCTTTTATGCCAACTATGACTACGGATGGAACCCTGTTTATTTTCTGTAGAAACTAGGAAGTTTTAATACTTGCCTGATTCCTCATTCTTTCTGAAATTAGTTCTGTACCTTACAAGTGGCTGTTTCCGAAATGTGCTGCCGCTATTCATCACGGTGGTAGGTAAGCTTATTGGTTGTCTCTCCGTATTGTAATAGTTTTTATAATTCACCGTCTTCAAAAAAGTTTCTGCTTTACAACCTTTTCTTTCTTATATCCTCTTGTATAGGGGTGTAAATGAGTAAAGTTGAGCTTGAGCTCGGTTCATTTAACTTAAGAAGCTTCGGGTCGTTTATAATTTTCAGTCTAAAGCTTGAGCTTGGCTTGTGTATAATTTTCAAGCTCGAGCTTGGTTCGTTTATTATTTAATTGATAATTTATTTATATACATATATAATTATTCTTATATTTGAGTTATATATATCATAGTTATATGTATAATATTAATATGCAATTATATTTGGGTTATATAAACTAAATATTATTATATTATATATAATATGCCTGTTTAAATTCGTGAACCTATTAAAGCTCAGTCCGCAGTGTATGTAGCTCGCGCTCGAGCTCATTTATTAACTAAATGAACTTGAGGGTTCTTTTAAATTCAACTCGATTTAAACCTTTAGCCGATCTTGAGTAGCTCATTGGTGGCTTGACTCGTTTATACCGCTAGTCGTGTAGCATTTTTACCCTTTTTTGTGCTAATGTGCTGTTTGGCATGTATTCAACTAGTGGATCCACTGCAGCTGCTTTGCATGCTGGAATACCACAGGTTTGCTTCAATACCTCCTCAAGATCCAGTGTTTTATGTAGTTTTTATTTTGTATAAATGATTAGTGAAATATGCAGGTAATATGCCCGTTTATGCTGGATCAATTTTATTGGGCAGAGAGGATGTTCTGGCTTGGAGTTTCACCAGAACCCCTGAAAAGAAATCAATTGCTTCCAGACGAAGACGACGAGATTACTATAAAGGAAGCCGCGAGTGCTCTTACTACAGCAGTTAATTATGCTTTATCTTCTCAAGTCAAAGCAAACGCCTTACAAATTTCTCAAAGATTGTCTTCCGAGGTAACGCCTTTCTTATTTTAGCAATTGATTGTTATAAAGTATCATTAGCATTGAATTTCCTTCACAAGATTGATCTTTTATGTTATTTGTGAGGGGTATTTTAGTCATTTAACTAGTAGTCAAACACTCTCATTAAACTAGGTGGTCCTTTCATTACATATTAGTTATAACCATATTGCCTAACGCATTTGCTCAAACCAAAAGTTTACTGTTTTAGCCTATGTGTTGGTTTTAGAGGTGGTAAGCTAGACCCGTTTACTTATAAATGGGCTAATTCGGATATGTTTCATCTCTAATGTCTATAATAAAGGATTAACTTAAAAAGTTACCTGGATGGTATTTTTTTAATCATAAGCTATTATTAAAATCATATAATTTTCCTAATCTTACATGACCACTAGAAGTTTAAATGTTTTGGTTCGTCTGAGGTGCTCGACCTGCTCATTTCTTCACCGCTACATGATTTCATCACTATGTTCCATTATTACACATCTACTTATGTTGTCATCAAGCATGTGTTAAAAGTGCAAGAAGTTTGACCAAATTTACATTGTCGATTTCAGGATGGCGTGCAGGAAGCTGTGAGGATGTTGAAAGCAAGCATCGCGAGCCAACTTTCAAAATAACGCTAACTTGAACCTCTAAAACTAAATGATAAAAGCAGCCGTTTTGATCCAAGCTTGTGGTGTAAAGATTTGTATGTGGTGAAAAGAAGTAACCTAACATCATACAAAGACTAAGATGTTATCCAAGTGTAACATTATTGGTTAAATATTTTGTGGAGGCGAGTTTTAAACCAGCATAGATAGAAATACGAGTACATAATTCATGGGTTATTGAAAAAGGGTTTTCAAAGTTGGTTCGCGGTATTGACTATAAGTAGCCATGATAAAGTAAACCAAAATTTTGATTTTATAGTTGCATGTTGCTAACATAAACTTAAGAATCGGATAACACCTTGTTTCTTAATCAAAACTTCTAAGAAGATGTACTGGTGAAACGTCCGGATCGTTTTAAGCAATTTTGATAAAGTATGATGTTATTTCTGCTTATGGAAGTTATCCAAATCTCAAACCAATTTGATATAATCTAAACAATGGAGAAAGTGTGCTTAAAAAAGTTTGGTAGAAGTTTTAACTTTCTGACAAGTGTTGTAAAGTCATGCGAAAAACCTACTAACCTAGATGTCTAGGGTAGACTTGGGCATAAAAACCGGGTTCGGACCCGACCCGGAACCGGGTACGGGTACGACCCGGTATATGCATACCCGGGTTGGACCCGAAAAAAACCTGTAGGGTTGGAACCGGGTATGATTTTCTAGAATTTCTTAGAACCCGACCCGACCCGACCCGGAACCAGTTGAACCCGGTTTCGACCGTTTTTTTTTTATTTAAAAAGTGGCCGTTTTTTAACGGCTATATAGCCGTTGGGATCGATTTGTGACCGTTTTTTGTCACTTTTAGGCTTATAAGTTAGTATAAATAGGTGTGGGTTGATATGGTTTAGGACCCAAGTCTCAAACGCAAAAACATACGCAAAAAACGCAAAAAATACTCTCGTTTACTCTCGCTTTACACGTTCACTCTCTCGTTTTACACTTTCACTCTCTTCAATCTTGATATGGCTCACTCACAATCTTCCGTTGGTCAAGGTTCGTCCAACGCTCCAACCGTCATTCGTGTTCTTGCACACAATCGTAACATGGATGTTTGGTGCAATTGGGATATGGTTGAGTTGAGTGACGGGTCTGTAAAGGCTCGTTGCAAGTTTTGTGGAGCTTTGCTTGCTAAAGATTCTAACACGACTTTAAACAAACACATTAGCAAGAAGTTTTGTAAGTCGTTGAAAAGTAATCCGGATTCGCAACAAACACAATTGGGTGGAGACGGTGGAATCTTTAATTACGATGTTAATACGGTTCGAGATCGAATG
Source organism: Flaveria sonorensis (assembly GCA_025506505.1). Lineage (NCBI taxonomy): Eukaryota > Viridiplantae > Streptophyta > Magnoliopsida > Asterales > Asteraceae > Flaveria > Flaveria sonorensis. The sequence goes on from CM046424.1 coordinate 9,626,457, forward strand.
GCGAAGTTCGTGATTCAAGAAGCTTTGCCTTTTAGTCACTTCGACAATCCTCGGTTGACCAACTTAATTCGAGAGACGCTTCAACCTCGTTACACTCACGTAAGTCGTACTACACTTAGACGTTATTGTTTAAAATTATGGAAACAAGCAAAAAATGATTTAATTGTATTATTTGAAAATTTAAATACCGGTGTAAACTTAACTAGTGACGTTTGGTCGGCTCCACACGGTTTACCCGAATCGTACCTTTGCGTCACCGCTCATTGGGTGGATCCCAATTCATGGCAATTGATGAAACGTACGATTGCATTAGATCTTTTTCCACATCCACACACCGGAGAATTTTTGTTTTACTTTTTAGATAATGTAATAAGTACTTTTAAATTAGAAAATAAACTTTTTTCAATTGCATTTGATAACGCCTCTAACAACACAACCGCGGTTGAAAAATTAAAATTAAAATATCTTCCGATTGCAAACGGTGATTTTTTCCATACTCGTTGTGTTGCACATATTATTAATTTAGTAGTGCAAGACGGACTATCCGGGCAATATGTTAATAACTTTATTGCATCTTTTCGATTTATGTTACATGACGTTTTTAAAAAAAGTAGAAGAAGATATCAAGATTATAAACAACTTTGTAAGGATACGCACTCTAGATTTTTAGGTCCTAATTGGGATGTACCTACTCGGTGGAATTCGACTTGTCACATGTTTGAATGTGCTTTAAAATAAAAGGGCACTTTGAAAGCTGTTCATAATAGTCTTTCGGATAATGGTGAAGCCGACCCATTTCCGGATGCGGGTTGGGAGAATCTTCAACGTCTATCCGAGTTTCTTGAGGTTTTTAAAAACTCAACAACAAAATTATCGGGAGTTTATTATTCCACTAGTTATTCGGTGCTTCAAGAACTATATTTTATGTCTTTGAATTTTAAAAATTTTCAAAATAAAAATAATATGTTTAATTAAATGATAGAACCAATGAAAGAAAAGTTTAAAAAATATTTTAAGGACTTACCACCCGTTTTTACGTGTGCCGCCGCTTTAAATCCGTTTCTAAATGTTGCGGGGGTTGAATGTTTGATAGATGAGATAAATGACAATTTGGATATGCATGACGAAAACCCTGATTTTTCAAACGAGGCAAAAGAAAATTTTAATCATAGTTTGAAAACAATTTATAATTTTTATTTAAATAGATATGGGCCTAACGTAAACATAACCATGCCAAACGGATCAACCTCAAGTGCTAGTATCTCGTTTAAAGACCCTGTTTTGACTATGTTGAATGTTGTTCGGGATGTGATGGCTAAACGTCAAAGAGGTAACACCCCAACAAGTGAGCTCGGTAGATATAGTGGAACGGATTTTATTTCCACTATTGTGACATCCGGTAATTTTCCGTTACCAAACTCCGTTAGTTCCGTTAAGTCTTGCATACACGTGTCGGGAGCACACACTAGTTGTCGTTGAACGTTGGTGATTTAATAATAATTAATAATGTTAAACAAATAATTACTATGTTGATTATTAGTCGTGATTATGTGATTTAAATGTTTATTGTAAATTTTATCGCATAACGTGGAAACGTGTGTATTTAATTCGTGCATTGTGTGACTAGTAAAGATAAAGTATATAATTGTTATTATTAGTTCATATGTTTATTATTGTGGTTATAAACATCTTAAAAGGGTGTTAAAAGCTTAATCTTTACAAAATACAAAGTGCAAGGGTTAAAAGGTAATTATGCAAAACTTTGTTGATTAAAACACAAAAACCCAACCCTAAACACCCCATTCGGCCGCGACCTGCACTCCCTCACCCTCACCATCGCGAATTCAGCCAAGAACAACCATTTACATTCGAATTTGGATCGATTTCAAGGCACACAACAAGTTAGAATCATCAATTGCAAGCCATTACACGTTTAAAGGTTAGATTTTTACATGTTTTTGATGTTTTTTCAAGGTGGCCGAACCCTAGTTCGAAAATCTGCAATTGGATGTTAATTCTTGTTTGTTTGGTGATTTTATGATGTTAGTTAGGTTGTATTGATGCTAGTTAACGTTGATTATGCAAGAAAGTTTGGATTTTGGTTGTTTGTTCATATGATCATTCTTGGCCGTGAGTTTGAGGCTATTTTGGATCAAATTGGATGTTGAATGATGGTTGTTTGATGTTGTTATTATGTTAGTTGGATTGTATATATGCAAGTTAACGTCGATTATGCAAGAAAGCTATGATTTTGATACTTTGTTCATAGGTTACTAATAATAGTAACTTTATTTTGCATGAATTGATGATTGGTTGATGTATGAATGTTATGAATGTGTTTGTAATGATGTTTAGATGCTAGATGGTTGATATGAATGTTAGGAATTCAAGAATGCATGTTGTAGTTCATACCTTACTAAAGATAGTAACTTTTGGGTATGAAAGTTGATGAATGATGATGATTAGGTGTTGTTGATCGTGTTTAGATGTTGTCATGGACTTGAATGGGTATATAATTGATGAATTCATGAATGTAGTGTGAGTTTGATGAATTTGGGATGAACTTTCCCAAAAGGGAAACTTTAATTGTGCAAATCCTTGAATTGGATGATTTGAGCATGTTTGGGATATTAGGATCATGCTAGTGTGTTCATGGATGATTTCTAAGTTGATTAAATGTGTTGTCTAGGTTATATGAATGTTGATTTGGTTTGTTACCTGTTTTGGCCTGTTGTGATTCGCATGACTTGTGTGATATCTAGTTGTATGATGATCTAGGTAGTACATGTGGTTAATGAAGTGCTATATGTAATCAAGTTGTATGTTGATCATGTATGATATGCTGTTGTGTTAGTATTAACGAGTTATCACCTATAATGTCACCAACGGGTCAAACGGGTCAACTGGGTTAAATGTGTCTTGTCTTTCTTAAACCTTGAGCCTCTTGGTTTGTAGAACACTTAGGGTTTCATGTTGATTCTGTGTACACGTACTTATGTACTCTTGTGTTCTAGGTGACCTTTGAAGGTTGTCTTTCCCTCTTTCTTTCAAGTTAAGCTCTAGGTTAATTCTTGCGCGCATCAGGTGAGTTCTTGCCCCACTTATTTTACATAATCTCTTTTGGGGGAGATAGCATATTGTTGATCACAAACGCTTTTATATATGAGTGTGTATAATATTGATATAGTGCTGATTACCATGGAAAGTCCTCACACTTTCGGATTGTTAATATTGAATAGCGGGGAAATTTTGGGTAGTACTACTGGGTCTGACGAGCCCCACCTGTGCGACTCGAGGTCAAACGGGTGCAATTTTGTCCTAACACATTCGTCACGACCCGGTAAGTCGTGACGGGAGGCAACAAACGTAACACAGTCAGCTTCGATCGCGAAATCACTATGATTAATATTTTTATGTTAATAGACTAGCTATCTATTGCAATACACTACTTATGCTCTGGAAACTGTTGATTGGTTTATATTTTAACGCAAACTCTTGAACTCACCAACCATGTGTTGACTTGTTTAGTATGCTATTCTCAGGTTAAGGTTGCCAGTTGCCTAGGAGCACGCACACCAGCATCGTTGAGTTGTCTACATTGTTTGTTTACACATTTGGGTTTATTTTTCCTACTAAACATTTGTGTTTGGGGCGCGTATGTTTTGCGCATTCTCTTTACATACTACTTGTTTTGGGTTTTCTGTTTTAAAAACGTTTCCGCAGTATTTTAAACGCTTCCGCAGTATTTTAAACGTTAACTCTGGTTTTGTTTATTAATCATATAGAGTCGTTCTTGGTAACTAATGACTGAGATCCTGGTATGTCACGCGCCTCGCGGTAAAACCCCGCACGCGGATTTTGAGGGTGTGACAACTATGACTACCGAAGATTATCGTGCATTCGATATTTTGGCTTGGTGGAAAGGAAAAGAATCTCAATTTCCGATTCTTTCTGCTATGGCCCGTGATTTACTAAGCGTCCAAGCTTCTACGGTAGCTTCGGAATCTGCTTTTTCTCTTAGTGGCAGGGTAATATCATTACGAAGAACAAGACTAACTCCGGAAGCAGTGGAGATGTGCATTTGTTTAAAGGATCACTTAGACGCAACGGATCGTATACAAGACCAAACAAGCCTCGAAGACGAGATTACACTCGAAGCTAAAGTACATGATGAAGAGGTAGAAGACGGAGTATCTTCTGACATATCCGATGAAGAATTAGCATTTGATCAAGCATCTCGTAGTAGATAAAATTAGACGATATTGTTATTTTTAAGTTGTTTTAATATTATATGTCTTTCATGTTCTTTTTAAATTTCTTTGTCATTCAAATGTTTTATATAAAAAGTATTTAATATTTGTATATTATAAGTGTAACATTTTCTGCTCAAGATTTGTATATATTTATATATTAAGTTGTTTAAATTTTTGTCATTCAAGTGAACCCGGTTAAGAAAAGAAAAATAAAAAGAAAAAAAAGGAAAGAAAATATAAGAAAAAAAAAACATACGACCCGGTGTTCGACACACACACAAGAAAAGAAAAAAAGAAAAAAAAAAAAGGCAAAAACCCGGTTGAACCCGGGTTTCATACCCGACCCGAACCCGACCCGACCCTACCCGGGTATACCGGGTAGGGTTTGTATCTCGCTGAACCCGACCCGGGTTCGTACCCGGGTTCACCAATACCCGGGTACAAAAACCCGGTTGGGCCCAAACCCGGTTTTGTACCCGGGCCCGGGTCCGGCCCAAACCCGGTTTTGTACCCGGGCCCGGGTCCGGCCCAAACCCGTTTTGTGCAACTCTAGTCTAGGGCAAGTACAATATCGTATTCATTTCACGTGAAGCTTGTGGTAAATATTATGTGTATTATTTGATTTTAAATAAATTAAGAGAGAGTAAATCTAAAGAGAAAAACCTACTAACCTAGATGCCTAGGGCAAGTACAATATCATATTCACGTGAAGCTTGTGGTAAATATTATGTGTATTATTTGATTTTAAATAAATTAAGAGAGTATAAATTTAAAGATCAACCAGAGGTTGAATTAAACTAAGCTAAACTAAATTGCGATGAAATTATGAAGCAAGGAACAAAAAGGAATCACAAGAACACGACTTGCAAATACAAGAAGCGAACAATCACTTTCTGTTTTAGGTATGGTTATGAAATTGTAAACTTAATTGAAGATAACAATATTGATAAGATTTCATAAATATTGCCTAGTTCAATTTCACCAATAACCTAGAGCACGACTCATGTACTTGTACGCAATCCATAACCAAACAAGCTAGAGTACACTAAGCGCGATTGGTGGCGTACTTTAAAATGTTGAATTAAAATGAAATTGAACACTCATTCACATATGCGTGTTAATTCTGACAACTAATCAAATGTTTAAACATATGATCAATTAATAAAGTTGTGTTACCACTTGTTAAATTGATGGCTTTAGAGATATTCATTTTGTTACATAGACATAACATAAAAGCACAAACATAAACAAGATTCCTTGTGCCACAAGTCAATATACATCCACGTTTCAAATACAAATATCAATCAAAGTTAAGCAACACAATTAAGGTTTATTGTCCCAGAAGTGATCATGGGGGTTATTCGGGTATGGAGTATTGATAGGACGCAAGCATGGAGGTAAGGAAACATTTAACAATTCTAGACACCTATCAAACTGTGAGTTGACCAGCACCAAACTGTCAATGGGCATTGATCGACTATCAATGGGTGTTGACCAGCACCAAACTGTGTACGCTTCTTTGGTCCACACTCGATTGACGCTCAATAATGTGACTTTTGGTGGTCCTGTGTTAATCGCGACCAACAACTTTTCATTTTTCTTATGTGTTTTGTACCAACTTTTGTTGTATTCAACTTTGGTTTGACTTCATACTTATTACATCAAATTATATTCCAAAGTATTCAGTTTCATGATAAATATAAATTCACTTAACCAAAATTAACACACATTTAGACGCATATAAATTGACCTGATCACGTCTTCCCAATTTATCCCATTTTCATCTAGAGAACAGCAACAGGATACTTATGTGGCATACCGTAATAGACCAAATTTAAGCTTTTTAATATATACATATTCACCACTCGCTAGCATTTTGATCCTCTTAACTTATAGGTTCCTTCAGTATCAATACTTTTGAAACTTTGTGATTATGCGCTATTAAAACAGTTGAATTTGCATAACTAACTTAACCCTCTTATGTAAAAATCTTCCCAAAATCAAGGTTTTATTTATTTAAGTTTTGATAAAGTTCAAAACAAGTGATTAATTTTGTACCCAACATCTTAGGGCATAAGGATTCCATATTATTAGATTTTGTTTTGTTTTCTCTTTTATTTTAACATATTACAAGGGTCATTTTATGTAGATTTCCAAGGTCATATTTTGATATTAATATGTACCATAGATACTTCTCTCATCTTTCATTAGAATGAATGTGTCGCATACCTGCACGATAAATCCTACAATTACTACAAACATGTTTGTTCTATATGCATAATGAGTCTGATGCATTTGCATAATCAAACATTAGACGGTTTTTACATAAACAGAAAAAGAAAGACAAAACATAAAAGAAACATTATTAAATTTTTTTTTACCAAGATTGTTGGGGATGGTAATGTTAATACAATTGGATTCCTTAAGCATGTAGACCAGACCAATAACCTGCCATTACCAATGTAAAAACAAATGGGAATGCTGAACATGCAGACATAGTATTACAATAGATTGAACAAAAGCTGCAGAAGATAACTAATATTATACTATAGGGATCAGTAGAAGTGCACAATAGAATAAGACAATACCAAATGGCAATTAGCAAAACTACAAAAGTGCTATCGTATTAATGTTGAATGCTCATGTTATTAAGTCTATTACATGATTATGCTATTAATTTAAATATATTTGACAATAACAGATTCAAATATATTTAAATTCAAATATTAGATTAAGTCAAATGGTGGTTGTTGTGATCCATGAAACTCGAGAATGCAGGAAGCTTGCAAAATTTTTAAAGGACAATCACATCACTTTCAATATCAACAACACAAGTCCAGTTGCTAATGCTACTTCACCATGTTCTCAATCGCATTCTTTACCTCGGCAATGGATGTTTGATAGCGGTGCCTTACACCACTTTACTTCTTGCCCGACCACTTTCAACTCGGTCTCCGAATACGGTGGCCCCGATGAAATCCTTCTCGGCGATGGTACTCACTTACCTATATCTCATACTGGTTCGGCTAACATTCGTACCTCATCTCGTTTATTAGCCTTACCAAATATTCTTTGCGTACCCAGGCTACGTAAAAATCTAATTTCTGCTGCAAAACTATGTCGTACTAATAAAGTTTCTGTTGAATTTTTTCCTTTTCATTTGAAGGATCTCAAAACGGGGGCGCGTCTCATGCGAGGGGAGAACATAAATGATGTGTATTACATCAACCGTTTGACTTCATCTCCTCAACTCAACTTCACTTCTTCTGTCTCGCCTCTTCATTGGCATCATAAGCTTGGACACCCATGTCTTTGTACTTTTCAACAAATTTGTAAAGAACTAGGTCTTAAATTTAAATCATTGTCCAATTCTACTTTTCATTGTTCGTCATGTGATATTAATAAAAGTCACAAGTTGCCTTTTGGTGAAAACTCATTCAGAGTGACTAAACCTTTGCAACTTCTTTATTCGGATGTATGGGGACTAGTACAAAAATCAATTGATGGTTTTTTATATCATGTGGTGTTTGTTGATTATTACACAAAATATGTATGGTTATTTCCCATGAAACACAAGTCCAATGTCTCCACACTTTTTCCACAGTTTAAACTGCTTGTGGAAAAGTATTTCCGAACCCCCATCATCTCCATTTTTACTGATAATGGTGGCGAGTATCAAGGACTTGTTCCATTCTTTCAATCAATGGGTATCTCTCATTATACGACACCACCATATACACCAGAACAAAATGGTGTGGCTGAGCGCCGTCATCGACATGTGGTTGAGACCGGTCTCGCCTTACTCCATTATGCGGGCCTCCCTCTCGCATACTGGTCCCATGCCTTTCAAACGGCTATTTATCTCATAAATCGGCTTCCAACACCTATTCTCAACACCATCACATTCTTGAGCTTCTTACCCAACACCACATGGATGGGGCAAAAACAGTTAACACTCCTTTAAGTACATCTCAAATCCTCAAGCTTGATGAAGGTACCCCAAACTTTGACCCGACTCAATAACGAAAACTCGTTGGCTCCCTCCAATACCTTGCCTTTACTCTACCCGACATTTCCTTTGCGGTCAACAAGTTGTCTCAGTTCATGCATCTTCCCTCTCAGACTCATTGGCAAGCCCTCAAAAGATTGCTCAGATACCTCAAAGGTACAATTTATCATGGTTTGTTTCTTAACAGGAAATCTTCTCTGGAGCTCACTGCCTTCTCAGACTCCGATTGGGGAGGTGTTTCCACAGCGATTCGTTCAACCACTGCTTGCGTTATCTACCTTGGTGCCAACATCATCTCTTGGAAATCTGCTCGACAAAAATCCGTTTCCCGATCATCAACTGAGGCAGAATACAAAGCTCTTGCAAATACAGCCTCAGAAATAGCTTGGGTACAAAATCTTCTCAAGGACCTTGGCTTAGCTGTTCCGGAACCGCCTCGTCTCTATTGCGACAACACCGGTGCTACCTATTTGTGTGCAAATCCAATTTATCACTCTCGTATGAAGCACGTTGCACTAGACTATCATTTTGTTCGTGAGAAGGTTGCTGCCGGTGACTTAAAGGTTCATCACATCAACACTATTGATCAAGTTGCGGATGTCCTTACGAAGTCATTGTCTCGGGGGCAGTTCCTTTCCTTGCGATCCAAGATTGGAGTTTTCGACGGATCCTCCATCTTGCTGGGGCGTATTAAGCCTATTACATGATTATGCTATTAATTTAAATATATTTGACAATAACAGATTCAAATATATTTAAATTCAAATATTAGATTAAGTCAAATGATGGTTGTTATGATCCATGAAATCCTCTTGTATATTAGGGTAGTCTTCTAAACTCTCTGTATATATATTTATTTATTTCTACAAGCAATATACGATCAACTTAATTCTCAACAAATTAGATTGTATCCTCTTTACATGTCCCTGTCTTCAATGAACCAAGAAAGCAAAAGATACCAAAATAGTCTACTATAAAACAAAATAAGCACAGACACATCCAAACAAAAGTCAACAGACAAAATCAAAACAGGAACTATCAAATATAGTAGAAATCAGGCACATGCAAACACAATTGGCCTGACAAAAACCAAAAATAAGACGATCAAACATAGTAAAAACCTCAATCTACCCGAAATCATCAAATTAGAGCAAAAAACAACAGAGCATTACCTAGCACAGTGGGTTCGTCATGAAAGAAGAAGAAGAAGATGCAAGTTTTATGACAAGATGACTTAACTCTTAACCTATTTTTGTAGAGTCTCGATTTTCACATATGATTAAGCCAATATTTAGCATGTTCATTTTTCAAATACTTATTTATAATAATCAATTTACATACAAATCATAACAATCTACAACTTTGAAGCGTTGGCAACATTCCCTTTACTAATCCCCATTCGCTTGGTTGCCGTCGCATCCCCCCTTTCCTGATCTCCTCTCGGCCGAAGGCCAACCAACCACCACTTGCCACCGCTATTGCCACCTTGTGTCGCCACTATCAACGGAATCTCGAGTATTGCAATTGTTGTTGCAAGTCTCTATCGTGAACAACATCATCTAGCGAGATAGTTAATTGCTCCCGAGGTGAAAAGCTTTGAGATTTTGTCGTCAAGTTATAAACTTGAACCTTTTATAATTGTTTTAATTGTTTATATACGAGTAATTGGATAACTGTTTGGGTTAACTAATCAGACTAATTATTAAAATGCTTCCGCTTAACTTTTGATCTGAAAAGTTTATATTGTAAGTAACTTTAATTTGTTAAAAATCACATACAATACCCAACATATATTATTAATAGCATGAGTTGCTTAAAAATGTTGGTAGTATGAGCTGCTTAGAGAATGTTGGTAACATGAGTTGCTTTATATATCTTGGCAGCATGAGTTGCTTAAACTAATGTTGGTAGCATCTGTTTCTTAATGATTTTTGATGGCACAAGTTGCTTACAATTTATAGATAGCATGAGTTGCTAATTGATTCTCAAATAGCATGAATTGCCTATTGAATTGACTGTCATGAGTTACTTAGTAATTGTTGATAGCATGAGTTGTTTAGAAATTATTGGTAGCATGAGTTGCTTAATAATCTTTGATGGCACAAGTTGCTTAAAATTTCTACATAGCATTAGTCACTAATTCATTCTTAAATAACATGAATTGCCTATTGATTATTGATGAATAAGATGAGTTGCTGAGTAATTATTGATTGCTTGAGTTGCTTATAAATCGTGAGTAGCATGAGTTACTTAATGATCCCTGAAGTTACTTGCAATTTCCAGATAGCATGAGTTGCTAACTAATTTTTAAATGTCATGAGTTTTATTGATCTTTGAATAACAAAAGTCGCTGTTAATCTCTGAATAACATAAGTTGTCTGTTGATTATGGAATAACATGAATTGCTTGTTGAGTATTGTATAGCATTAAGTTGTAAAGTAATGGAATTCCTCCCATGTTTCATTCAAAGGTAGTATACATATACATATCAAAAAGAGTAACGTAAGGCTAGAAAGGAGGAAGACCAATTACCATCTCTACAATCAAGGATGTGACATCCGGTAATTTTCCGTTACCAAACTCCGTTAGTTCCGTTAGGTCTTGCATACACGTGTCGTGAGCACACACTAGTTGTCGTTGTACGTTGGTGACTTAATAACAATTATCTATGATAAACAGATAATAACTTAACTAAAAATGTGATTATTAAGTTGTGCTTATGTGCTTATGCGATTTAAATATTATTTGTGAATTTTACATTGTAATGTGACAACGTGTTATATCTATTTCGTGTGTTTGGTGACTAATGGAAATTATGCATGATTATTATTAATGATTAATAATATTGGTGTTTAGTAGTTAAAAACTATTTAAAAAGCGCTTAAAAGATTAGTTTTTATAAAAGTTTAAACGATAAGGGTTAAAATGTAATTATTCTAAACATAATATTACCTAAAACAAAACCCTAATCCCCCCTCCCCACCCTTCGGCCGCGACAAGCATCCACACACACACACATTGCGACTTTTGAACCAAGAACAAACATTCATCATCGATTTTGGTTAGTTTCAAGGATTACAACACGTTAACAACATCAATTCTTAGCCACTACATGATTAAAGGTTAGATTTTTATGAGTTTTTCATGGTTTTTGAATGGTGGCCGAACCCTAGTTCGAACCATACATAAAATGTCAAATTTTTGATTGTTTGTTGATGGTATGATGTTAGTTAGATAGTATTGATGATAGTTTACGTGTATTATACAAGAAATTCGTGATTTTGATGCGTGGATCATACCTTACTAATAATAGTAACTTTATTGTATGAACTTGATGATTTGATGATGAATTGATGATGTTATGATGCTAATGATGTTGTATGAATGTTGGAATTATGATAACTATGCTAGAAATCCAAGAATTGATCATGTAGTTCATACCTTGCTAAAAGTAGAAACTTTTGGATATGAGATTGGTGAATTATGATGATTTGATGATGTTGAACATGTTTAAATGATAGTTATGAGCTTGAATAGGTATTGTGTTGATGAATTCATGGTTGAATTGAGCGTTAGATTGATTTTGAGATGTTACTTTCCCAAAAGGGAAACTTTATTTATGTAGAACTTTGGATATGGTGAATTAAGTATAATCATGATGTTAGGGTCATGTTAGAATGTTTATTGATGGTGTCTACTGTGGTGGAATGTGTTAATTGGGTTGTATGGATACTTGATTGGTCAATTGAGAAATTCGGACTTTTATGGATTATACATGATGATGATCGTCATATACGCGTGCGAATCTGAGGCCCCTACTTAGTAGGATTGGCAGGGTTTAGGGTGTGGAGTCGTGAGTGGCTTCACATGGCATGTTGTGCATGATTAGACTTTATGTATGATGTACTAGTTGTGATGTAATTATAATTATGTTGAGCATGTTGACTACTTGAGATTCGCATGAGTTGTATGATAATTTAAGTTGTATGATGATCTTGGTAGAACAAGTGGTTGATGAAGTGACATACGTGAACAACTTGTATGACAACCGTGTATGATGAGTTGCTATGCTTGATTAAATGGGATTTCAACAATAATGTCACCAACGGGTCAAACAGGTCAATTGGGTTAAATGTGTCTTGTTTTTCCAAAACCTTGTGTTAATGAGTTTATTGAGCACTTAGGGTTGTTAATGATTCCGTGTACACGTACTCATGTACTTGTCTGTTTTAGGTAACCTCTGAAGGTTGTCTTTCCTCTCTCTCTCTCAAGTTAGCTTTAATATCATTCGTGTGCACACCAGGTGAGTTCATGCCCCATTTTCTTATACACTCTCTTTTGGGGGAGATAACATACTCGTTTACAAACGCTTTACTATTGTAAGTTATGTATAGTATAACATAGTGTGATATACCATGGAAGTCCTCACACTTTCGGATCGTTAATATTGGTAACTAGCGGGAAATCTTGGGTAGTACTACTGGGTCTGACGAGACCCACCTGTGCGACTCGAGGTCAAACGGGTGCAATTTTGTCCTAACACAAACATCATCACGACCTCGTTAGTCGTGACGGGAGGCAACAAACGAAACACAGTCAGCTTCGATCGCGAAATCATTATGGTTATTACTTGTGAATATAAACTAGCTATCTATTTCAATGCACTTCTTATGTTTTACAACTGTACTGATTTATGACTAACGCAAACTCTTGAACTCACCAACCATTGTGTTGACTCTTTTAGTATGATATTCTCAGGTCGTGGTTAATGAAAAGCCTAAGAGCACTCACGGGTCAGCATTTGTGGGTCAGCATTGTTGGGAACATTTGTTGGTTTTGCTATTGGAATTATTGTGTATTTTGTTTTGAACAACGGTTGGCGTGTGTTTGCGTATTTTACATTACATTACATTACTTTGGTTTGTCTTGTTTACTGAACGCTTCCACACTATTTTAAAGTTTTAAACTCTGATTTTGCTTGAATGATTCATATAGAGTCGTTCTGAGTAACTAATGACTGAAATCCTGGTTTGTCACACGCCTCGCGGTAAAACCCCGCACATGGATTTTGAGGGTGTGACTGATTGGTATCAGAGCCATTGGTTATAGGGAACTAGGTTGCATGCACACTAGACTATAACCGCACAGTTTGTTAGTTACTCGTCACTTATTTCCTTACTGTATATTCATTGGCATACGCATCACGTACTTCGCAGCATGGCATCGTCATCCAGAGATTTAGGCAAGAGATCTGCACGGTCTGAGTCACCTCCTCCTTCTCCTGTATCTGATAGGGGATCAGACTAGCCTCGACATCCTTACCCCTCTGAAGAGATGGATTGGGATCAGCCATTCGCATTACCCGAGCGCGATCCTCCGTGGAACTGGAACTTCTATCCTACCTATATACACCGCATGGTTTACAGGGAGCGTGTACCAGCTGTAGCTCCTACTCGACCCAGGACATGGCTCCAGGGCTCCGGGTTTTACAAAATCTTAAAGATAAACATAATGGATAAAAGAAAACTTGATATTTTATTCATAACTGTTCTTCCCAATGGAAGAACTTCTTGATATTTACATAATATTCTCCTTTTGCAAGGAGTCTATCACTCTTGAGATTGTTAATTTACAAGGAAAGAAAAAGATACGAGAAGAGGGATGAGAAGGGATAAAATCTTTTCTAAGAACGTCAATGATTGAAGTAATTGTATATTGAAAAAGATGGTGGATTAGAACTTATGGATGCAATTACAAAGTAATTATATAATCTGACAAGAACTTATGGCTGCGTTACTTGTGGTGAGGGTGTATATTTAACCGGTGACGGAGCTTAAACCACAGTTTAGGGGGGTAGGGGCGAAAGTAAACTATTTTAAAGGGGGGGGGGCAAACACTATATTTATTAAAAAAAATTTCACTAACGGACAGAAAATTAACACCACTGACGGAAAAAAGAGGGGCGCCACCCAGGACTAAATCGTCGACAGCTTCTCCAACACACACACTTCCTACCTTAGACATCCCACACGAGTAGGCGTTTGCAGCATTGGTGGCTACACTAGACACCGAGAGGCAGCGTATTAGAGGACTCACTAATGAGAACTCCTCTCTACGATACGAGATGCGACAGTTACAGTTACAGGTAGAGACGCTCCAGGAGAGACTTTCGATGGCCATTAGTGGGCATCATACTCTGGAAGGCAATGTGCTAACGCTTACTGGGCGCATGAACGCACAGGATCATCAGAACATAGTGGTAGATGATAGATTTGCTGACCTAGAGGCACAGCTAGCATCACTTCAGATTGCTGAAGCCCCTGTACCTGGGGAAGACCCTAATGAGGAAGAACCAGAAGAAGATCCGGAGGAAGAAATAGATGAAGTCCAGAAGTTGGAGGCTTTCTGGAAATTAAAGATGGAAGGAATCCGAGATCGAGGTTTACACCACACGGTCTCATGAGTTGGCAACACTATGCCCGAGAATGGTTAATGAAATGCATAAAAGGATCGAGCATTACATACGTGGATTGGTTCCAGAGATACAAAGTATGGTGACTGCTGCGAACCTCCCTACTATTCAACAGGTTATTCGATTGGCTCACAAACTTACTGATCAAATGGTAGAGTAAGGCAAACTACCTAAGCGGGGCGCTGTGGCAAGCGTGCCCGACAATAAACACAAGTGGGACGGCTCAGGCAACAAGGGATCATCATCAAACAGTCAACCTCAGCAGCAACAGCATCATCAGCAACAGAGGAGGTTCGATAACAATAGAAGCTTCAACCAGACGACTCCCTCAAACCAAGGGCTAAGCGGATACGGAGGGAGACACCCAAAGTGCAACCGGTGTAACTATCATCATGCGGGCAGATGTGACAACTTCAAATGCCAGCACTGTGGAAAGATTGGACATGCAGCAAAAGATTGCCGTGGCGAGCTGATGAAAAAGCCACAACAATCCCAGGAAACACCCAAAGGCTGCTTTGAATGTGGGAAAGAGGGCCATTACAGGAGAAACTGTCCTTAGTAGAGGAAGAACGGGAATGGTGCAAACAACGGTGGGAACAACAACTACAACAACAACAACAATGGCAACAGCAACAGTGGTAACAACGGTGGAACAAAAGGGAGAGCCTCTGTTATCGGTTCAGGTGAGGCTCTAAACGACCCTACTACTGTTACTGGTAAATTTTCTGTTAACGGTCGTTTTGCTACTATACTGTTTGACACGGGAGCCGATAGAAGTTTCATCTCCACTAAGTTTAGTAGCCTTTTAAGTGATATGCCCTCAGCATTAGAATCTAACTACACCGTAGAGTTAGCTGATGATAAGTAGATTCATGTAACTCATATCCTTAGAGATTGCAAGATAGAACTTGCTGGTCATACCTTTGACATAGATCTCTTGCCTGTTACACTAGGGAGTTTTGATGTAGTAGTAGGCATGGATTGGCTTTCTGACAAGCAGACGGAAGTCATATGTCACGAGAAGATCATACAAATCCCTATTGGTGAAGAAATTCTTACGGTCAGAGGCGATAGAAGTGGTGCAGTGATGGGCATCATCTCATTCATGAAAGCACAAACGTTATTGCGGAAAGGTCGCTTAGCCATATTAGCCCTCGTTACTGATAAACAACCAGAAGAAAAGAGGATAGAGGATATCCCTGTCATTCGTGACTTTCCTAAGGTGTTTCCAGAGGATCTGTCTGGATTACCACCTCATCGTCAAGTTGAATTCCAGATTAATTTGACTCCAGGAGCTGCTCCGATTGCAAGAGCACCTTACCGATTAGCTCCGAACAAACTACAAGAATTATCTGCTCAACTACAAGAGCTGTTGGATAAAGGGTTTATCCGACCGAGCTCGTCGCCTTGGGGAGCACCAGTTCTGTTTGTCAAGAAGAAGGATGGTACATTTTGAATGTGCATCGACTATAGAGAACTGAACACGGATACGATCAAGAATAGATACCCACTATCTTGTATAGATGATTTGTTCTATCAACTTCAAGGTCTGGGTACCATCAACTGAGAGTTCGAGAGGAAGACATCTCAAAGACCGCTTTCTGTACACGTTATGGTCATTACGAGTTCTTGGTCATGCCATTCGGGTTGACGAATGCACCAGCCGTATTCATGTACCTCATGAATCGTATGTGCAAACCCTATCTTGATCAGTTTGTTATTGTGCTTATCGATGACATATTGATCTACTCAAGGACTGAGGGAGAACATGAGAAGCACTTACGTTTAATTTTGGAATTACTTAGAAAGTAACAACTGTACGCCAAGTTCTCCAAGTGTGATTTCTGGATACGTGAAGTGAAATTCTTGGGTCATATTGTTAATGAGAAAGGAATACATGTCGATCCTGCAAAGATTAAAGCAATAAAGAATTGGGCGGTACCCAAAACGCCAAGCGAGATACGACAGTTTCTTGGACTGGCAGGATACTATCGGCGATTCATTGAAGGATTTTCTATGATCACTCAACCTCTCACAGCCTTGACTCATAAGGGAACAATGTACAAATGAGGTGAGAGTCAGGAATCTGCTTTCCAATTACTGAAGCAGAAACTGTGTAGCGCACCGGTATTGGCATTACCGGAGGGAAGTGATGACTTTGTAGTCTATTATGATGCTTCTATTCAAGGACTTCATTGTGTCTTGATGCAGCGAGATAAAGTGATAGCTTCGCCTCAAGACAACTAAAGGTACATGAGAAGAACTATACCACCCATGACTTGGAACTGGGTGCGGTAGTTTTTGCCTTAAAGATCTGGAGACATTACTTGTACGGTACTAAGTGCACTATTTACACAGATCACAAGAGTCTTCAGCACATCTTTGAGCAGAAGAAATTGACCATGAGGCAAAGACGCTGGGTAGAATTATTGAACGACTATGATTGTGCTATCAAATATCATCCGGGAAAGGCTAATGTAGTCGCTGACGCGCTGAGTAGAAAGGAAACTGCTAAGCCCCGACGAGTACGAGCTTTGCAACTTACGATTAGCACACAGTTACCTGAACAAATCCGAGAGGCTCAGATAGAAGCTCTGAAAGCAAAAAACATTGGGTCTGAATCGTTACAGGGTATGGATAAACAGTTGGAAGTAAAGGCGCATGGAGTTTGTTATTTCATGGACAGACTTTGGGTACCTTTGCATGGAAATCTGAGAGACTTGGTTATGAGTGAGGCACACAAGTCTACGTACTCTATACATCTTGAATCCGACAAGATGTATCATGACCTGAAGGCGCACTACTGTTGGCCTAATATGAAAGCGGATGTAGCTACATATGTGAGCAAGTGCTTGACCTGCTCGAAAGTAAAAGTGGAATATCAGAAACCATCTGGGCTATTACAACAACATGAGATTTCTATGTGGAAGTAGGAATAGATTTCAATGGATTTCATTACCAAACTACCCCGGACTCCTACTGGTTGTGACACGATATGGGTTATCGTAGATCGATTAACGAAGTCCGCTCATTTCTTGGCGATAAAGGAAACGGAAAAAATGGACAAGTTAACCCGACTCTATCTGAAGGAAGTAGTTTTGAGACATGGTGTACCAGTCTCAATTATTTCTGACCGCGATGCTCGTTTTACATCGCACTTCTGGCAGTCATTACAGAAATCTTTGGGTACGCGATTAGACATGAGTACTGCTTATCATCCGCAAACCGATGGTCAAAGTGAGCATACTATACAGACATTGGAGGACATGCTACGTGCTTGTGTGATTGACTTCAGGAATAACTGGAAAGTTCACCTACCATTGGTGGAATTTTCTTACAATAATAGTTATCAGACCAGCATAAAGACAGCACCTTTTGAAGCCTTGTATGGACAAAAATTTAGATCACCAGTTTGCTGGGCGGAAATTGGTGATAGTCAGCTAACGGGTCCCGAGTTAGTGCACGAGACCACGAAGAAGATCGTACAAATAAGGAACCGTATGGCTGCAGCACGAGACCGACAAAAGAGCTATGCAGACAAGCGACGGAAACCTTTGGAGTTTCAGGTCAGCGACAAAGTTTTACTAAAAGTCTCACCGTGGAAAGGTGTGATTTGATTTGGCAGAAGAGGCAAGCTTAATCCGAGATACTTTGGACCATTTGAGATTCTGGAAAGAATAGGTCCAGTGGCGTATCGATTAGACCTACCTGACTCACTGAGTGGAATTCATAATGTATTCCATGTCTCAAATTTGAAAAAGTGTTTATCGGACGAGACGATGGTAGTACCTCTTTAGGAAGTGCAAGTAGATGAGAAATTACGCTTCATTGAAGAACCAGTCAAGATGATGGATCGTGAGGTAAAGACGCTTAAGCAAAGCAAGATACCCATAGTCAAAGTTCGTTGGAACTCGAGACGTGGACCGGAATTCACATGGGAATGTGAGGACTAGATGAAGCTTAAGTATCCTCAACTGTTCAAAACAACGACGACGGCCAGCGAAGGTATTGATGATTAAATTTCGGGACGAAATTTCTTTCAACATGGGGATGATGTAACAACTCACCCAAAACTCACTCGATTACTTTGTGCTAATGCAGTAGATCAGTGATCGAACATACCATGTAACGCAATTTTCGGGACGAAAATTCTTTCAACATGGAGATAATGTGACATCCGGTAATTTTCCGTTATCAAACTTCGTTAGTTCCGTTAGGTCTTGGATACACGTGTCGTGAGCACACACTAGTTGTCGTTGTACGTTGGTGACTTAATAACAATTATCTATGATAAACAGATAATAACTTAACTAAAAATGTGATTATTAAGTTGTGCTTATGTGCTTATGCGATTTAAATATTATTTGTGAATTTTACATTGTAATGTGACAACGTGTTATATCTATTTCGTGTGTTTGGTGACTAATGGAAGTTATACATGATTATTATTAATGATTAATAATATTGGTGTTTAGTAGTTAAAAACTATTTAAAAAGTGCTTAAAAGATTAGTTTTTATAAAAGTTTAAACGATAAGGGTTAAAATGTAATTATTCTAAACATAATATTACCTAAAACAAAACCCTAATCCCCCCTCCCGACCCTTCGGCCAATACAAGCATCCACACACACACACATTGCGACTTTTGAACCAAGAACAAGAATTCATCATCGATTTTGGTTAGTTTCAAGGATTACAACACGTTAACAACATCAATTCTTAGCCACTACGCTATTAAAGGTTATATTTTTATGAGTTTTTCATGGTTTTTGAATGGTGGCCAAACCCTAGTTCAAACCTTACATAAAATGTACAATTTTTGATTGTTTGTTGATGGTATGATGTTAGTTAGACAGTATTGATGGTAGTTTACGTGTATTATACAAGAAATTTGTGATTTTGATGCGTGGATCATACCTTACTAATAATAGTAACTTTATTGCATGAACTTGATGATTTGATGATGAATTGATGATGTTATGATGCTAATGATGTTGTATGAATGTTGGAATTATGATAACTATGCTAGAAATCCAAGAATTGATCATGTAGTTTATACCTTGCTAAAAGTAGAAACTTTTGGATATGAGATTGGTGAATTATGATGATTTGATGATGTTGAACATGTTTAAATGATAGTTATGAGCTTGAATAGGTATTGTGTTGATGAATTCATGATTGAATTGAGCGTTAGATTGATTTTGAGATGTTACTTTCCCAAAAGGGAAACTTTATTTATGTAGAACTTTGGATATGGTGAATTGAGTATAATCATGATGTTAGGGTCATGTTAGAATGTTTATTGATGGTGTCTACTGTGGTGGAATATGTTAATTGGGTTGTATGGATACTTGATTGGTCAATTGGGAAATTCGGACTTTTATGGATTATACATGATTTTGATCGTCATACACGCGTGCGAATCTGAGGCCCTACTTAGTAGGATTGGCAGGGTTTAGGGTGTGGAGTCGTGAGTGGCTTCACATGGCATGTTGTGCATGATTAGACTTTATGTATGATGTACTAGTTGTGATGTAATTATAATTGTGTTGAGCATGTTGACTACTTGAGATTCGTATGAGTTGTATGATAATTTAAGTTGTATGATGTCTTGGTAGAACAAGTGGTTGATGAAGTGACATACGTGAACAACTTGTATGATAACCGTGTATGATGAGTTGCTATGCTTGATTAAATGGGATTTCAACAATAATATCACCAACGGGTCAAACAGGTCAATTGGGTCAAATGTGTCTTGTTTTTCCAAAACCTTGTGTCAATGTGTTTATTAAGTACTTAGGGTTGTTAATGATTCCGTGTACACGTACTCATGTACTTGTCTGTTCTAGGTAACCTCTGAAGGTTGTCTTTCCTCTCTCTCTCTCTCTCAAGTTAGCTTTAATATCATTCGTGTGCACACCAGGTGAGTTCATGCCCCATTTTCTTATACACTCTCTTTTGGGGGAGATAGCATACTCGTTTACAAACGCTTTACTATTGTAAGTTGTGTATAGTATAACATAGTGTGATATACCATGGAAGTCCTCACACTTTCGGATCGTTAATATTGGTAACTAGCGGGAAATATTGGGTAGTACTACTGGGTCTGACGAGACCCACCTGTGCGACTCGAGGTCAAACGGGTGCAATTTTGTCCTAACACAAACATCGTCACGACCTCGTTAGTCGTGACGGGAGGCAACAAACGAAACACAGTCAGCTTCGATCGCGAAATCACTATGGTTATTACTTGTGAATATAAACTAGCTATCTATTTCAATGCACTTCTTATGTTTTACAACTGTACTGATTTATGACTAACGCAAACTCTTGAACTCACCAACTATTGTGTTGACTCTTTTAGTATGATATTCTCAGGTCGTGGTTAATGAAAAGCCTAGGAGCACTCACGGGTCAGCATTTGTGCGTCAGCATTGTTGGGAACATTTGTTGGTTTTGCAATTGGAATTATTGTGTATTTTGTTTTGAACAACGGTTGGCGCGTGTTTGCGCATTTTACATTACATTACATTACTTTGGTTTGTCTTGTTTACTGAACGTTTTCATACTGTTTTAAAGTTTTAAACTCTGATTTTGCTTGAATGTTTCATATAGAGTCGTTCTGAGTAACTAATGACTGAGATCCTGGTTTGTCACACGTCTCGCCGTAAAAACCCGCACGTGGATTTTGAGGGTGTGACAAAGGAGGACTAAAGGAAAGGAAATATACAAACAAATTGATTCATAATACATGCCAATAATATTAGAGATATTATCAGCTAATAGGCCCCCGCAGTTTGAGCTGTAGTTGGGCGGAGGCATAAACTGGATCGGAAGCGTTGAAAGAGGTGCTTAGCTAACCCCTTGGTAAAGATGTCCTCGTACTGGTAGTCGACTGGAACGAGTAAGACTTTGGTGGACTTTTTGCCTAACGAAATGGATGTCTAGTTCGATGTGTTTGGTCCTTTGATGCTGAACTGGGTTTTCGGTTAAGTATACTGCGGAAATGTTGTCATTGTAGACGATTGAAGCATGTTTGACCGAGAGGTGTAGTTCCAGCAAGGGGTTATGTATCCAGTTGAGTTTGAAAACTGCGTTGGCCACTCCTAGATATTTGGCTTTGGCACTTGAGGGAGAAATTGTTTGTTTTCATTTTGAGGACCACGAGATGAGGTTGCCGCCCATGTAGACGCAATATCCTGATGTTGACTGACGAGAATCGGGGCACCCATCCCCGCATCGAAATATGTGGTGAGTTTGGTGGATGAGGATGGTGTGATTTGTAGTCTTTGAGAGATGGTGCCTTTTATGTACCTCAGAATGCGTTTTAATAATTGAAAATGTGGCTCGTGAGGATCGTGCGTAAAGGCGCATATTTGTTGTACAACATAGGAAATGTCCGGCTGTGTAATGGTTAAATATTGTATAGCACTGGCCAAGCTTCGATATAGCTAGCTATCCAAAACTGGAGGACCATCTGTGGCACTAAGCTTTGAGCCGACTTCCACCGGTGTGCTGACGGGTTTACAATTCGACATGTTTGCACGTGAGAGAATATCCATGGCATATGTAGATTGAGAAAGAAACAAACCATGCTGCTGTTTAGTAACCGAGATGTAGAGGAAGTTATGTAACGGACCAAGATCAGTCATGTTGTATTCAGATTATAATGACTTAATTATATTCTTCAAAAATGTGTTGTTCGAGGCGGTGAGGATGATATCGTCCATGTAAAGGAGCAAATATACCATGTGATCACCCTATTTAAAAATGAATAATGATGTGTCGCATATGCTGCTTTTGAACCGCAACATGTGATATAACCTGCAAATCTTTGATACCAAGCCCGGGGCCTTGTTTAAGGCCGTATAAGGAGCGTTTTAATTTTCACACATGTTTCGGGTATGTAGGTGAAGTGAAACCAGGTGGTTGGAACATGTAAACCTTTTCTTTCAAGTGGCCGTGTAGGAATGCATTTTAACATCGAGTTGATGTATTGCAATTTGCTCGAAGTGGCTAAGCTTAAGACTGTTCGTATTGTTGTGGGTTTAATGACTGAACTAAACGTCTGATCACAATCGATACCCAAGGTTTGACTTTTACAATTCACAAAAAGCCTCGCCTTATATTGTTCTAAAGTTCCATCTACACAAAATTTGTGCTTAAAAAGCCACATGCATTGGATCATGTTAGCATCGACCGGTCATGAAACTAATTCCCACGTATTATTCGCCAATAGTGCTTCATATTCATTTGTCATAGCATGTTTCCAGTTTGGGTTAGTAGGTCTATGATGTATGATTTGGGCAGCAGAGAAATGGTTGGGGCGGTGCTCATATTAAGGTTGAGTGGTTGGCGGGGCTTAAAAATTCCAGATCGGGAACATGTTTGCATAGGGTGAGAAGAAGCTATGGGTTGAGATGTGGTGGAAGTTAAAGGTACAGAAGGAGGTTGGGATGATTGTGCGTGGGACGATTGGTTTGAGGTAGGATCAGTGGTATGTGTCGGTTGAAGAGGGGAGGTGGGTCTAGTAGAATAAGGATTAGTGTGGGCTGGGTGAGTAGTGGGGCTGTTGGGCCGAGGGGTTATTGGGTCAGGGGGTTGGGAGGATGGAGGAGTTGGTGTTGGGCTTGGAGAGGAGGTATGGGCCAGTTGGGAAGAAGTGGTTGGGAAGGGTTGCATGAACAGGAGAGAAGAAGGGTCAAGGAATGAGTGGAAGGGAGGTGTAGTGGAGAGATTAGCAAAAGGAAAAATGGACTCGTCAAACGTGACATGTCGTGAGAAAATTGTCTTACCGGATGTAATGTCTAAGCATCGATATCTGCGGTAGTTGGATAGGTAGCCTAAAAATACACACGGAGTGGATTGGAGCGCAAGTTTATGAGGGCGGGTTGCGGAGAGGTTGGGGTAGCACAAACACCCGAACACTCGTAAATAAGCATAGGTGGGTTGTCTAAGGTAGAGAGGTTCATAGGTATCAAGTTTTTATGAAGTTGAGTGGGAAGGATGTTGTGTAGGTAGCATGCGGTGTGTAAGGGGTCAACCCAAAATGAGGAGGGAAGTTTGGCATGAGTGAGAAGAGCAAACATTATTTCATTTAATCGTCGAATCATACACTCTGATTTCCCGTTTTGTTGGGAGGTGTATTGGCATGAGAAAAGAAAATCAATGCCATTTTGGTTAGTGAAGTTTTTAAAACTTGTGTTTACAAACTCGCCCCCCATGTCACATTGAAATGATTTAATGGGTAGGTTAAATTTGGTTTTTACAAAATGATGAAAATGAGAAAATTTTGTAAATGTTTCGGATTTGAATTTCAACGGGTAGACCTACGTGTATTGTGTGAAGTCATCCGTTAGGACCATGTAATGCTTATAACTAGCATGACTTAAAATTGGGGATGTCCATAAGTCGCAATGCAAAATGTCAAATGGTAAATAAGTACTATTCTTAGAATCCGAAAAAGGGAGTCTTTTATGTTTTGACAAATGACACGATTGACAAACCAAAGGTGTCTTTATTTTATTACAAGAAAGAAAATGCTTTGCACTAAGAAACTAAATCACTAGATGACCGGGACACCTAAGCAGAGAGTCTTGTGAGGATGCAAAGCAGGCGGTTATGAAAGTGTTGGTGGTGAGCGGGTAAAGGTCACTGGTACTTTTGTGACGGCTCAGGAATGTGCTATCCTTGAAATCCTTCATAGAAAAATCAAATGGGTCAAACTCAATGGAAGTCCGAATATTAACATTTTACAAACAGATATTAAATTTTTAATAAACTTTGGGTTATAAAGGACCGATTTAAGGTGTAAGGGTTTGGATGGGGTGTGTATAGTTGAATTTCCTGAGCCCAAAACTGGAATACGATTACCATTTCCAACAAATATTGACGCTATAGGTGAATACGAGGAAAAAGTATTAAGTTTGTCATGGTGGTAAGACACGTGATCGAATGCACCCGTATCCATATGCCATTGGTCATCATCACCTTGCGTTCCATGCTCCAAAGAAAAGGCCACGGCCGCTTCAGCTAGTTGTGTGAGTTCCATAGGGTCGGTCTCAGCGAGATGAGCCTAAGTCGATGGTTGTTGTTGAGAGGCTTCCACATCTGGATGTAGGCCGAGAGTCCCATGGTTGCTGCCACGGTTAAGAGAGATATGGGCAGGGGGTGGTCCCTAATATGGATAGGCTGCTATGGATGTGGAGCCCAGTAGGGGGTATAAGGCATCATATGGGGTGAATAGGGTCTATGGGGAGGGTTGGATTGGTTATGGCTGGAGGGATGGTCTCGATTGTTATTTCGACGGGTGTTGTGTTGGGATTCCCGAAAGTTTGAGGGTTGGGTATCCGGTGGGGAAGGTTGTTTTTGGTTTCGGTTAGGCGAGTTCCGATTGGGTTTGGAATAAACAACAGCGGAAACAAGAGGGTAGGAGAGATTGGTTTCTCGTGCAGCGATTCGTCGTGCTTCAGCTTGGAGTTGGTCGATAACGGTTTCCCAAGGCAGGAGAGATTGGTTAAGAATTGCCGCCGTTGTGTCATACTCCCGAGGAAGACCACGAACGAGGTGCAAGATGCATTGGGTGTTGGTGAGAGGGCAATCCACAGCAGCGAGTTGGTCCGCAAGTTCCCTGATTCGTTGACAGTAGGTGTCGAGGTCCGGTATGGCAGAAAGAGTGAGATTCGTGAGTTCGTGTTGGAGGGCATGGGCTCGAGAGCCTTTGTTGTTGAGAAAGAGCTTCTGGACCCGTTCCCATGCTTGGTGGGCCGTTGAGGTGTCTTCTAAAACTCGGACGAGGAGGTTGTCCGATAGGGTCTCATAAATCCATTGCAAGACAACTGCATCAATCTTCTTCCATGCGGGATATTCAGCAGCGGCGCTGTCCGGGGAGGGTGTACCGTCGATGTGGTGAACCACATCGTACTCGGTGGCATGGAGCATGAATAGCTTGACCCATGATGGATAAGAGACCGTTGTGCCATCGAGCATTCGAACTTTATGCTGAATATTCGTAACCGTGTAAACGGGACGCAAGCTCTGAGGAGCCGGATTAGATGATGAAGATGAGTTGTCAGCCATAAGGGTAGGAATGAAGGTTCATGGATGAGAGAAGGTGGGATTGAAATTCGGCTAGAAGGGTGATACCATGTAAAGTAATGGAAATATTCCTCCCTTATTTCATTCAAAGGTAGTATACATATACATATCAAAAAGAGTAACGTAAGGCTAGAAAGGAGGAAGACCAATTACCATCTCTACAATCAACGAGGACTAAAGGAAAGGAAATATACAAACAAATTAATACACAATACATGCCAATAATATTGGAGATATTATCGGCTAACATAAGTTTCCTGTTGATTACTAATAAGCATGAGTTGTTTAATAATGTTAGAAAAGCATGTGTTGTCGGTTAAGCTTCTATAGCACTAGTTTCTTGTAAACTTTAGACAACATGAGCTATTTATCAAATCGTGTAATAGTACGTATTATCTCGTTGATCGACTTTTATGATAGCATGATTGCTAGTTTATTTTAAAAGCTTGACATGTTTTCTAACTCTCCTACCTTGTATGAGTTCTGCATGAGTTGCTTTGATTAGATCGAGATAACATGACATATATACTTGTCTTAAGAGAAGGTAGCTACTATGGAAACCATAGTCCCTAAGATGGCACCCAACAGGCAAGTAAGTTGGATTTACTAGGATATGAGGATGTATATAGCTCCAATGAGTGAACATTTACACGTGATGATATGCTAGACATGCAGATATGCATACAATGTGTAACATGTGCTAAGTAATATATTATAGGAGATTAAAAGATGGAAAATTTAAATAGCCTTTACAAATGAGCGATCGTGTATGTTATTGAATTACGAGTAGATGTCTAAACAATGATCAAAGAGTGGTCGCAAGATCTAAAGAGGTGAAATGTTTGAATGTGACACCTACCTATGTTTAGAACTATTATATTGCTATTAAGGTCATCTATTACTTGCATGTATAAGTAATAGTGTTGATATTGTTTATTAGAAGTTTCTAATGAGATGAATGTAGTAGCAAGCCAATACTTAGAAGATCCGTTGGATTAGAGTCATGCACTGCAAATGATGTTTTGATGGAAAAATGCTTGAAAGTCTTGTGAAGGTGATTAGCCTTATTCTATGTCATTGGTATTGTATGTTATTACCGTTGGATGGTTACTTTGGATCGTAAATGATATATTGTGCTTAATGATCTTATATGAATTAATAATTCTAAATATAATATAGGTCTTGACATGCTAGGCAAGCAAGACTTGCTAGTATAAGTGTAATGGGATGAGTTTTAGTTGGTTTACCAAAGCAGCTTTCGCTTGAGTTTGCCATAAATCCACAGATTCGGTGGTAGCAGCTTTTGCTTTTTGTCATAAATCCACATCATCAATGTCAGTGATCTTGTGGGATTTGCAGGAATAAGGATAGGGTCGTGACAACTAGGGCTGTAAACGAACCGAACGTGTAGCGAACAATTCATGAATCGTTCGATGGGAAGTTCGTTTACCTTCGTTCGTTTAATAATGAACGAACATGAATAAGAAATTTCATTCGTTTAGCTAAACGAAC
Organism: Flaveria sonorensis; assembly: GCA_025506505.1. Classification (NCBI taxonomy): domain Eukaryota; kingdom Viridiplantae; phylum Streptophyta; class Magnoliopsida; order Asterales; family Asteraceae; genus Flaveria; species Flaveria sonorensis. The sequence continues at coordinate 9,653,801 of CM046424.1, forward strand.
ATGAACAGAGGTCGCGTTTGTTCATTTGTGTTCGTAAACGTTCGGTAATGTGTTCGTTTACATATGTTTATGTTCGATTGTTTGTGTTTGTTCATGTTCATTCATTAAATTTAATTTATATAGTTTACAACTTTTGTTTATAATGAGTACACCTAATTTTATATATTTTAGAATTTTTTTTTTTAATTCGCTTAACGTCTAGACTTTATAATAATTGTTCATATTCGTGAGCATTCAATGATATGTTTGTTCATATTCGTGTGTATTATTATTATGTCAAACACTTAACTTTAAATAGCATATGATCGTTTATGTTGGTGAATTGTTCAATTTCTGTTCATGAACCGTATGGTTATGTATTCGTGAACAAGTTTAATTCCTTAATGAACGAACACGAACAAGAATTTTCGTTTGGTAAGTGTTCGTGAACCATTCGTGAGCACTTAAATTATTAATAACAAACATGAACAAGGCTCAATTCAGTTCGGTTCATTTCGTTCACAGCCCTAGGGACAACTTCTACACACTTTATACTTTTAAGGAACAAAAGTAGGGGATTTCTCCGGCAAACACATATAGATCGGGGACAAAATCAAGTGGGAAACATGTATAATTCTATGTAAATCAATATGCTCATATATACACGTATATATGTATATATAGCGAGAGAGATATATGAGTTGGTTAGGATACAAAGTGTTTTTAGCTTGCGAAATGTAAGAAGTCATCTGGATATGACACATACCTTGGTCAAAGGTATTTATGTCAATATGAATTCACAACGTAATTACACAACATATATAAATAGTTACTCACAATACTACAAAACACACAGACAATTACACACAAAATAACGCAAAATATTAAAATAATTAAGCAACATATATACATAATAACTTAAAATTATGTATTAATTATGCACTGCTATATTAGATAGTAACACACAATTATATCAACTGATCACGCACAAATAATCAGCCTTTCTTTTTTTTTTTTTTTTTTTTTTTCTGAAAAGTCGTAAAAGTGGTTTTATAAAAATTATATAAACAATATACTATACTTGAATTTAATATAATTATACTTTGATTTTATCATACAAACTTTTTAAAATATAATGAAGTATTACAAAGTTATTAGAGTTTTAGATAAAGGATGAAACTAGGTTTACACAAGCAAACAATGATGAGATCAGTTGTCCAAATTACAACTTCCTACGCTTTGTAGGATATAAAAGCTTTGTATTTGATACAATGTGTATATGCGTGTATATATAGATACATGCAAAATCATATTAGGTTATAATTATGTTTTTAAAAAGTTATTTCTCACTTAAAACAATTCATTTGAATTAGATAACTTTAACTTCAGTTTTATAAGCTTGAACGTAGTACGTGGTGCACACGCCAAACATGGTGACTTGAACACAAGTGAGACGTTAAAATCATTACAAGATTGTTATAGGGGGCGCGGAATCTATGTTCCGCCAAGCCTTTAATAGGCGTCAAAAGGGTGAGTGGATTCATTTTTGCCTACACCGTTGCATCAGTTGTGACGCCAAACACCATTACAATTAGTTAAAACCACTATGCTTGATTTAAAATTAGTTTTAATAAATTTATTTTTGCTAAACAACCTAGATGACAGTTTAACTAAATAATTAGTTTAAACCATTACACGTAACCTAAAAGGTATTGATGGAGGGAACCAAACAAGCTCCAACGTAATAAAGATGTCATCATTTCATATAATGTTGCCTATCACTAACAACCGTTATTGCAACATATTTATTCACACATAACAAATTTAATATTAATATACAAATATATTTATTATTCTATATAGATTTATCATCCATGTATTCTATAGTATAAGCACTCAAATAAAAATTTCTTGTTATATGTGGACAAACAACTACGTTTTGTACGCGTCACATCTCATTGTTATTTTTGAACTTAGTTCCTCGAAATCATTTAGTTCTTAATTCATTTGATGATTTAGTTAATGAGGAGTGGATTTAGTTTAAATCTCTCTTTCAAAGGTTAAGCAATATTGAAATCAAAGTATAACCACTCTCATTCTGAGTTTGATATCTCGGGTTATATCTCAAGATATGCAAATAATAGACTCGTTTCACGTGCTAGTCGTCATTTAAGTACATATTCACACATAATTATAAAACAAAACATACTCGTGTCACGCAAAACATCGTTAAAAAGACAATTACAAATAAGAAGTGATAATCCTAACACATATACGTGTCAAACTCAACATGACTCACAACATTGAAGAAGCCCAACAACGATCATTAATCATAAGGTCGATCTGTCAAAATAAAGTTATACCTTTATTGGTTTCTTACCATACTAACTATATGAGTTATGTTGACAAAACCAAATTCATCATACATTTTGAATGCTTTATGCACATGCGTTGGTGGAAAGAATAAATAAAGGATTACATTTGACTACCATTAAACAACTATAAACATACTTCAAACATGTTGAAATTTTCAATAAAAACTAACAGTTCTATTTCCATTATGAATAAATTTTCTTCTAAGGTTTAAAATATAACTTTATTATTTCTTACTTTATTAAAGTTTGAGGAATTTACTGAAATCTTGGAAAAAAAACTTTAAGTCTTGCAATAGGCAAGAATAATTTTGGATCCGGTTATTAAGACACCCCCAAATTATAAATCAACACCCCTAGATTTTTATACGAGTCGTATAGCCCTAGACGTGTCATATAGGAGATCGTATAGCCCTACATGAGACGTATAAACCCTTTGACAGCCATCTGAATTTTCCTTATAATCAGTGCTAGAAATTTACTAGACGTGTCGTATAGGCTTATATGAGGCTTATAGCCTCTGACAGTCCTATATGAGGCATATAGCCCCCCTGATTTTTTTTTAATGTATTTGACCCTATATGCCGTGTATAGTATATACGAGACGTATAGAGTGATGTCGATTTATAATTGGGGGTGTTTTAATATTAGGAACTATAATCTTTCTTATATATAAAGAATATATTCAAATTAATATTAAGTTTCTGGTGATAGAGATCTCAAATAGTAATTCTTAGCCATGTAAAATCATATAATGAGACACCTAATGGGTAATGAGTGATATATACGGGTAGGGGTGTTCAAAGTCGGATATCCGAATTTCGGATATCCGAATTTCGGATAGTAGAAATCACTATCCGGATCCGTATCCGAAATTTCGGATATCCGAATTTTCGGATACAGATTCGGATATTCGGAATTCGTTTTTTTTTATTTTTTTATTTTTTACAATAATTAGACATATGCTATTATAAAAATAATATAAACAACCAACTCATATCATAAAAGTCTCAATATACACTAAAAAATCTCAATATAAAGTAAAAATATGTCTCAAATTTAAAAAAATAAAAAAACTATTTTTTAGTTTTAGGATAATCGGATATCCGAATATCCGAAACTTTTGAAAATCACTATCTGAATCCAAATCCGAATTTTCGGACATCCGAAATTCGGATATTTCGGATTCGGATTTTCGGATCGGATTCTCGGATTTGGTATTTTTGAACACCCCTATGTACAGGATAAGATTTTACAATCACAAACAAGATTAAAAATATCAAAGCCATCTCATTGTCATTTCATTGTCTATATATTTGTTTCACCCTATCTACGTTTCTAGGTGTTATGGACTAAATTATTATAATGTATGAGACTTGTCGTACATTGGTTGTATGTGCAATTGGTGTGACGTTTATAAGCCAAGTGGGTTCACTCATCCGTTAAACTAGCTAGTCTTTTGAGTTGAGTTCTCTTGTTTGGTCCGTAACAAATGCATTATCATCGATTGTTGAAATGCATTAAAAACCAATTTCCAAGACTTGACAATACAAAGGGTGCAAAGAAATGGATTGAAGATGAACAACATGAAACTCACATCGTCTTATACTAATGTATAGTTTGTGTCAATAAAGATACTGGAGTAATGTATGAGTTGAGTTCAAAAGTGTTCTAAAATAACTTTAGAAATATAATTATTTTACAAAAGTGCTATTTTTGTATTTTTTTTTAACAAATAGTTATTTTTAACAAATGTATCTTAAAATGAAACATTGCACTTGTCTAAGAAAACCTTGGTATGAATATTTCGAAACCAATACAGAACGATTATTTATTTATTTATTTTTGCTATAAATAGGTTCCATACCCACCTATGACATTTTCAAAACCAATAAATTTTTTTGGCTATAAATAGGTTCCATACCCACCCAACATCACACAAACAAAGAGACCAAAGTCATCAAACAACAAAACCCTCCATCTCTTGTTTGACTTAACCATGGTTAAGGGAAGAGGCAGTGCAATTGTGGCTGTGGTGATGCTCTATCTACTAGCGGTCGCGTTTCAGTGCGAGGTAGCTCAGGCAGCTACTTATGTCGTGGGCGGTCGTAGTGGCTGGACGTTTAACGTCTCTAGTTGGGAAAAAGGGAAGAAGTTCAAGGCTGGCGACATCCTTGGTATCCTCTCAACATCCTATCACCACCTTAATTGCTTACATAGTTATATTTAGTCAAGCTCTCAATTTCAGCCGATTTTTGCTTAACCTAAGATGGCCATGGTATGAAGTGTTTTTATGTTTACTAATTCATAATAATAGTAGTAGAAAATGCAGAGTTTCATATATATTCTTACAAAATTTTCATATATTTTTAAAGTAAATTCTAAATATCATATATATATATATATATATACCCTCAGGGGTGGCTCCACCTTTTTTGGGGCCCTAAACGAGTTCTAAAATCGGGCCCTTTTTTATTAAAAAAAAAACAATTGTTTTACTTAGTTGTTGTTTTAATAAATATAAATTCCTTAATCGTAACTAACTACTAACTTTCAGTAATCTTTTCACATACAAAAAATACAAAACTAAGTAATATTTACCTGATTGAGGCATAGTCCTATGTCCTTAGCAAGTCTGCATATTTGATCATGAACATGTTATTGGGATACCTACTCAACAACATAATAATGATGACTAGAGCAATAAGCAAAATTTATCATACAAATGGTCAAAATCCACCAAACCATCTAATAATTTTTTTTGGCAATGCATTAAAACATTATTAGATTATGTTAATAAAGTTCATAGCATACAGATCCATTCTCTTGATTAGGAAGGTCAGCGACAAATTCTTTTGCAAAGAAGTAACATCAATGTTAACATTACAAGTGGTGTCCTTAACAACACATTTATAAAGACATCATCCCAATGTGTCTAAAATTGATTAGCAAAACATAAGTCAAAAATGGATTATATAACACTTAAATCTCACAATTTGTAAAACAGAAATCTAAAATTAATTGTAATACAAATGTCCATTAGAAACACAACACTACATTAGCCAACTAAATAAGAAACAAAATATTGCCGATTGAAATGGTAAATTGTAACGGTGAAACGAAACAGACCTGACTGACTATGAACATTGAAGGCCGATAGTGAAGCAAGGGAGATGCAATAAAAACTAACCAAAAGCATCAAATGAATGATTAAAGATGTTGAAGCAGAATTACAGAAACCGATTGAAGCATAAGTTCGAAGGCCGATTATGAACTTCACATTCACCGACTTGTCCCGCTTTTGTTCCCCTAGTAGCCTCTTGACTTCCCTCCTGCCAATAAAGATTACCATTCTACTCATCCGCTCACACCCGTGTTTAATATATATTAATTCTTTTTCAAAAAATAGGACTCTATTTTTTAAAGGCCTCAAGCTTTAGTTTTACTCAAATTTACATTTGGGTCGGCCCTATGTATCCTAAAAATCTTACCAAATCTCGTACATATCCCTCTCTAAGATAATTAAATTAAAATTTAAAATATCATATATATATCCGTTTTAATATATTTCATAAATAACGATTCGTAATCATTAAACTTTATAAATTTTCTTTTACTCATTTTGCAACTCATATTTATTTTCTTGCTTTCTTTCCTTTCCATTTTTTTTTTCTTTTTTCACCTTTTTTTATAGCACTTCCTTTTGTTGGTTTTCCAACCGATCCGGTTTTTTCACAACCTTTTCTTTTTACTCCTTTTCAATTTACTTGATGACAATGATTTTTACAGCGATATTTACTGATTTTACACTGTTTTTACTTATTTAAAAGTTCAATACTTTATAATATATTGTCACTTTAAAAGTTCAATTATATGTAAGTTGTCACGCTAAGGTTTCATTTTACCACTTTACACTTTTCAAATGTTTTTTTTTCTCAAATGAAAAACAACAAATATGAAAATTTTGGATTTTTATATGAAGGGTATTCAATTGGTTATTTGGAAAAGCAATATAAAATCTATACAAATCGAGTCAATTGGTAAAGTAGTAAGAAAACAATATAACAATTGAAAAAGAGAGAAACAAAAACCATGAAAAGATTAAATAAAAAGGGGTAAAAACTCATTATTCTCCTTAATTATCAACTACCGAGTAATGGTTGTCTGTTGTGATGGGAAATAAATTTAGAGTAAATTATTATTTTGACCCCTGAGGTTAAGGCCATTTAACCCTATTAGTTTAAAAAGAAATCTTTCGACAAATCAGACCTTGGGGTTGCGTGTTATAACAATTTTGGCATCTAATACTAATTCTGTTAGTTTATTCTGTTAAGTCTAAGAGTATTTTCATCCATTTACATCTCAGGGGTTATTTGTGTAAATTACAAAGTGACTACTTATATAATTATTCAAATTTACAAAAACAACCCCTATCATATTCTTTTTTTCTATTATTTATGATATTTTCATTTATATATTTTAAAATGTTTTTAATATCATTTTTGTAAAATTTTTATTTGTACTTTGGTTGTTTTGTTATTTGAGTATTCTTTTTTATTTTAATAATTATTATTTAATCAATCATCATGTAAATATAAAAATAAATATGTCCTTTATAAAGCTTTTGTTTTCTATAAACGACATTCTAAAATAATTTATTTTTCTAAAAAGGTTTAAATCTTTCGCTTCAATACAAATTAGAAATTTTTATTTTTATTTTGGTTTTTTTTGTTATTCTTATGTTTATTATCTAATAAAACACTTTATTAATATAAATATAATTATGTCTTAATTAAAGCTTTTGAATTTTTTTAAATGACTTTCCAAAATCATTCGCTTTTTAAACTTTTTTTTATATCGTTCGTCCTTTTTAAATCTACCGTTACATTAAACAATACAAGTTAGAAATATTCTTTTTGTGATTTTGTTATTATTATTATTTTTATGATTATTATTTGATAAAACATATTATAAATATAAAAATAAATATTTCTTATTTAAAGATTTTGTTTTTATAAACGTGTTTTCCAAACTCATTCGTTTTTCAACCTTTTTTCATATTGTTTGTCCTTTTTAAATATTTCATTCTATTATACAGTACAAGATAGAAATTGTAATTTGATAAAAAAGTTAAGAATTTAAACAACTTAGAAACATAGTCATTACAAAAATAATCATTAGAAATATAGTCGTTTCAAATATATATAATATTTTTTTGCTAACGATTATATTGTTTTACTTACTTATAGTCGTTAGCAAAAAAATATTTAAAAAATGAATGATTTTAGAAATACGTGGTAATTAAAAAACGAACAATTTTAAGCAAAGGAATGATTTTAAAAAAGAACAATTTAAAAGATACGTTTATAAAAAAACAAAATCTTCAAGAAAAGAAGTTAAGAAATGAACGGTTCTAAAGAAGAACGAAGTTAAGAAAGATTGTATAATTCAATAAAAGATTTTAAAAGGATCAAAGTTTTAAAAATATTATAAAGAATGATTTTGAAAAATAAGTTTATAAAAAACGATAGAAAACCAAAATAATAATAAATTTTCTAAGTTGTATTGTATAATGAAATAAAATACATTAAAATGGTTGAAAGATTACTTTTTTTTTTTGAAAAACTAATGATTATGGAGAAGACGTATATGAAAAAAAACAAAAGATTTAAAAAGTCGAATCATTTTATAAAAACATATTTTTAATTGTATATTTTTAAATATATAATTAAAAAGTTATTTAACTTGGAGTTGGTTTTTGTTATTTTAAATAATTACATAAATAGCGCTTTAACGTTAAAAAAACATTTTAACTTTCAAAACAGCACCTAGAGTAAAAAAGACCAAAATACCCTTACACTTAACTGACAAAACTAACAGAGTTAGTAGTTAGAGGCCAAAACTATTATAAGATGCAACATTAGGGCATCTGATATGTCAAAAGATTTCTTTTTGGGCTAATAGGGTTAAATGACCCTAATCACAAGGGCCAAAAATAGTAATTTACTCTAAAATTTAAATTGAAACATAAATAAAAATAAGTAGAGAATTAATAAGACAAAATCTATAAAAGAATACGTTGAATTTTAAATTGCAGAAGATTTTTTTCTTTGTCGGGTCTTCATCGATATGTGGATGAAGTGTTAGAGCATTCTCATTTCATTCCTCATCCCAATACCTATAATTACATTAAAAATCATTATTTTTTTTTCTTTCGTTTTCAATTAAACAATACATTTTATATATTTATGATTATATTTTCTTTCTTTCTTCCACTCACAACCATTTTAAACAAATAATAAAAATTAATAGGGATGAATGGTGTTTTAACAAATATACAAATGTACAGTAACATTTTCTCTCTACCATTCACAACCATTTCCAATCAGGGGCGTCTTTACACTACAATCAACTAAAGCAACCGTTTTAGGCCTCCAAATTTTAAGGGCCTCTAAACTTGTGGTATTCTTGTAATATTTTTAAATGAAAGAAAGTGTTATTGAGGAAGAAGATTGTGTTAGTGGAAAAGATAATATAGTTACAACTTCAGACCAGGTGGTTCTTCTCGTAATTTTCTCTTGATAACAAATTAACAATAATAATAATAATAATAATAATAATAATAATAATAATATAATAGTAAATATATAATATTTATTAACCCATTTATATTTTATGTTGACATTAGTGTTCAACTACCAAAAAGGAGCACATAATGTGGTGGCGGTGAATAAGGTAGGGTATAATAGGTGCAACACCATCCCAAGAAATGCAAAGGTGTACACAAGTGGAAAAGACCGAATTAGGCTTGTGAAGGGTCTTAACAACTTCATTTGCAGTCTCCCTGGTCACTGTGGTGCAGGCATGAAGATTCAAATGTCCGCGTTTTAAATAAGAAGATAATAATAAGAATTCAAATCTATGCCGTTATGTCTGTCTTAAGAGTTTCTTATGGTTTAACTACTGTTATATGATATAAATAAAGACTTACCCATCATAATATTCGGCTTTACATGAAGGACTTTCCACAGTGTTTTTTACTGATTGTATGTTTCATGTTTGGTTATGTATGTATTATTAGATTTTCGCAATGTTTTGAAGTTTGGTTGGCAGTTCAACGTTAGTTGGTATTTTGGTCGTTTCACACAACTTAACAAAAAAAGATAACTGTCCATCTATGTTAGAGACCAAACTCGTTATGTTTATGTATATTTTAGGACTGAGCTTGTAGTTTTCAAAACCTGAAGATCAAAACCGTAATTTAAACATACTAAAGGGACTATCCGTGTAATTTACTCAAAGCATAACAATAATAAATTAGTAAAAAACATAATATAATAGATTAGTAAAAAAACAATATAATAATAAATTAGTATAACTCAAAAAAAAAATTGATATGATGTTTAAAGGGGTATAGCAATTGCGGAAGGGGGGAAATATATCAAGTGAAAAAAGACTGGAGGGCAAGTCGTTAAAAGAAAATGTTATAAAATGTTATTTTCATGAAAATGTAATATGATTATAGAAATATGATACAATATGATGTGATATAATATGATTATAGTGATATAGTTATAGGGTAAAGTTATAGTAAAAAATATTCAATTTAAAAAAACTAAGATGATTTTGAGTTTGATATGTATTATTTTATTGTTTTTATTGTCAATAGTATTGTGTCATTGTGTAAAAAAACGTCAGGTAGTTGTGTCAAAGATTTTTATCATTTGTTATATGTATTCATCATTGTGTTTTAGATTTTAAATCATTTCGTGTTATTTTGTCATTGTTTTTTATATAGTATATAAATATGTTGTTATTTCTTATTTTACTTTACAATCGGAAATACATAATAATGTTATTTTACTAATGTGCTTATCAGACTTATAATATAAGGTGTTCAGTAATAACTAGCGAAGTACCACAATGACACATTTATCATTGTGTTTTACGTTTTATATTATTTTCTATTACTTTGTCATTATTTATAATCTATCAGATGAATTAGTTGTTATTTTATCAATCTATTTATATACTAGAAGTTCATAACGAGATAATTTAACCATTATGTTTTTCAAATCTCACTATTTAAAAAAAACACAATGATGTTTTTGATAACACAATAACAAACGAAAATACATATTAACGAGCAGGATATACACAATGATGAGCAGGGATCACAATGAGTTGGAAAATATAATATATATATATATATATATATATATATATATATTTATATTTATATATAATGATATTGTACTTGTTTTAAATATTAAAAAAATCTAGTTATTTGTGTAATTTTATAAAATAATTAATATCATATATAAAAATTATGAATGTTTAATTTTTAGGAATAATTGGAAAAAAAATTAACAAAAATGGTCATGAATAAAATACAATTCCAACAAACCTTTTACTTCCAATATCATCTCAACCATTTGTTAAGAAGATGAATGGTTAACATTGCTTTTTATACTTATTAGATAAACATACTTTTTATTTGAACCCTTACCATAGTTATATTATAAAAATGTTATCTTCATAATTTTTTTTACAAATAATTGTTTTGAAAACTATTTCTTAAAAAATAAACCTTGTAATTGTCCAAAAATCTAAATTGTATAAGTCTATGTTCTAGTGCTATCTGATGTTCTAGTGCTATTTGATGTTTATCCTTAGAAATTGATGATTGGTTCAAGTCTTAAAGTGGGCAACTGATGGATCTCAAGAGTAAATTTTTGGGGTTGTTTGTTTGTCGTTAAACAAAAATAAGAATAACGTGAATTTTCAAAATTACTTAAAGAGTGAAAGGATTCACAGTGGAGTTCCTAAAAATATATGAGTGTGCTTCTTATATTATATGAAATGGTTTTGAGTGGTTGTGAGTGAATGAGAGAGAAAATGATACTGTTCATTGGTATATTTGAGTAATCACTGTTCAATCCTATAAATTTTTTAATATTTTTTAAAGTGGTTGTGAGTGAAGGAGAGATAAAAAAGTAATGATAAAGGTATAAAATTTATTATGCAGTTGAAAAGGAAAGAGAAAATATAATAATTTTTAATATAATTATATGGATGAAGATAAGGAATCCACAGTGAATGTTCCGAGTCTTTTTCTTTTACTCTTTTTCCTATAAATAGGTCCATATCCAACCAAACATCCAAGATTTAACCAAATTGATTAAATAATCAAACCATTCATCTCTTGTTTAACTGAACCATGACTTAGGGAAGAGACAATGGGATGGTAGAAGTGGTAGTGCTCTTTCTACTAGTAGTGACGTTTTATTACGAGGTGGCTCAAGCAACTACTTATGTTGTTGGTGATAGCAACGGTTGGACGGCTAACATATCTGGCTGGAAAAATGGCAAGAATTTTAAAGTTGGCGACGTCCTTGGTAACCTCTCAACATCGTATCACCATTTTATTAATGTATATAGTTATATTTTTACTATTTGGTTAACCTCTCAAGTTCAACCATTTTCCAAATATTCTTATAACCTCTTGGACCAAATGACAATACTAAAAACACGCCTGTCTTGGTGATATCTATTCAATTCCAGCCATTTGAACAACAATAGATTCTTATTTCTTCTCTTTTAATTTTTTCGTTAAAAATCCAATTAATTTAGTACTTTAAACTCTATATTTTTTTATTTACGTCTTTAAAATTGTAACTATATATTAAAACATAAAGTATTTAAATTATTTTTTTTAAATTATATACACACATGTATGTATATAAATAAATTTTATTGTATTTATGGAGTTAGTCAATGCTTAAATCTAGTTGACACGTACGATCCAGTAGGTGTGACTAGTAAACTAGTAACACAACCCGTTCGATATGCATTCCATTTTTAAACTTAGCTAATATGAGTTGATTTCAACTCTTTATTTATCAGTAATAACAATAAAAGATACTTTTGTTTTATTAATTATTATTTTATCATGGGTTAGTGTTCAACTATCAGAAAGGAGCACATAATGTCGTAGTAGTGAACAAGGCAGGGTATGATGGATGTAGCAGGACCCAAGAGGTGCAAAGGTGTACAATAGTGGAAATGACAAAATTAAGGGGCTGTTTCGCAACATCTGATTGAATAAGTGCTGAACCAGTAAGAGGTCTGAACAAATAAGTGTGTTTGATTGTAAAAATAAAAATTAATAAAATAAAACAAAATATGTCTGTTTTAAGAGTTTTAACAACTTCATTTGTGGCCTCCCTGGTCACTCTGGTGCTGGCATGAAGCTTCAAATCTCTGCGCCTAGAAAAGCAAATTAATAATAAGAAATCTAAATCTTTGTATATATGTCTGTTTTAAGAGTTTTTTATGCTTTAACTGTTGTTATATATGGTATAAATGAATTTATGTTTCTCTTACCTTTTGTATGTCCAGTTATATGTGCATTCTTGGTTTGGTAATATTTTGAAAACCAATGAGCTGTTAAACTTGTAGCTATGCTATTTACGGTTAAAATGGTACATGTTATGACACGTTTTGCTTTGATTACATTGAAGGAAAAATCCATCCGTAAATTAACATCATTTAGGTGGTGTTTGTTTTTCACAAAAAAAGTCTGCGTGATCTCTTATGTCTGCATCGCGCAGACCACGTGCAGACATAAGGCTCTGCAGTGCGTTTGTTTTTTTGAAGACGTTTCATTAAAAAACGTCTGCGTGAGGTCTTCTTGGTACAGATATGGTCTTATCACTTCTACAATCTTCAAACCTCTTCTCTTCACAACAAACACCATCCCCATTACCACCGCCGCCCAGTACCACTACTGCCAGCACACCACCACCGCATCCAACGTTGCCACATCACCACAACCACATCCAAAGTTGCCACACCACCACTCCACCATCGTCGCAGTGAACCTCGGACAACGCGTGACGCCGTCCACCTGTCTAGTGGACCTCCGCCACCGTAATCATCACCATCACCATCGGCATCTTCAACTGATTCGCCACAGTTCTAACCAGAGGGTGGTGGTGCGGTGGTGCGGTAGTGGTGTCGTTCTCGTCGTTCTCACCGTCTCCAAATGGTGGTGCCGTTCTCGCCGGCGATTTGGGCTCGCGACAGTGGAGATGATGGATGAAGACAATGATGATGGATGAAGACGAAGATGATGGATGATGGATGAAGACAATGATGATGGATGAAGATGAAGATGATGGATGAAGACGAAGATGAAGAAGTGGGATTGGGAAAGTGACAATTGGAAAATGTGGGTTTGGTTTATAGTAATAATAATAGTAATAGTAATAGTAATAGTAATAGTAACAGTAACAATAACAATAACAAAAATAAAAATAATAATAGTAATAACAATAATAATAACAATAACAATAACAATAACAATAACAATAACAATAACAATAACAACAACAATAATAATAACAACGTTGCAGATGTTAAAAAAACAAACATTCTTTTTCTTGCTGACTGCAGACGTTTGATCCACCTCTTCTCCTGCAGATGTCTGCAGATATGTTCCGCAAACTGCAGACGTTTTGCTTCAGAAAAAACAAACAACACCTTACTAACTGATATTTAAAGAAGCATCACCATCCAATTCTGTTTTTAAAAAAACTGTAATGATTTTCAATCATACAAAGTCCTCATAATTAAACAATCACGCGTTTTTTCTTTTCTTGTTACATTCTATTTATAAACATCCAAATATCTCACTCACACACACATACATATACACACGCAAGACAACATATCAATGTAAAACTTCTATAAATTTACAAAATCATACGATTTATTTATTCCACCTTGTATGATTATTAGATTTCGGAAGGGTTGAGTGGTCAATAACATGCCTTATAGTTTTTACTTCAAAGATGTCATGAGACTCAAAGTCCCATATCCACTTAATTATCTTTTTCCGTAGACCACATAAAGTTAAATAAATCAAGCATCGTATTTTGTAATTGAACTTGTTCGTTCTATCACGTATATTTCAACGCCAGTTCCAATTCCAACAATCTTTTTTCCGGTCATATATAAATCAATCTTCATCGATTTCCAAGTTGATTAGTCTCGGGAACTTAAAAGCCAACGAAACTTCCCTATCCAAGTACTCTTTCAAAATGAGGTAGAATCTCTTAATCCCACTTTTTTTCATAGCACATAATAAATGATTCCAAAGTCATTAAGCTTATGAATAGCTTTAACGATCTGATTCCATGTTCCTTCGCTTTTAGCCACGTTATCTAATTTTTTCACATTTCAACTTATCTCTGGATTAAAAGTAATTGATAAAAAAACCTATATTAGCTAGCACCGGTATCAAACAAAACATCAACATAAGTGCTAGATATTGACTGAAAATTTACTTGTGACCAAATCTTTTGCACTTCCTTAACATTCAAGACAAACGCACGATCCTTCGCTTTCAGCATACCCGTTGGTTTGTTTCCCTTCAGTTTTCCCGATGTGATGTGTATTACATTTCTTGTATAGGGTTAGTGTACCCTTATACCCTTTTTGGCTTGGCCCACTCATAGCTTTCTTTTCGGACTTCCTATCATCCCATTTTCTCTTCAACCCGATCGAACTTGCTTCTTTCAAATTTCCACTACCTACCATTTCTTGAACGATTTGAAGAGGTAAACATAAGTCAAATGAAGCTTATGTTTCTTTAAAGGACACATGGTTTAGTATTTGGAGCATTCTAAGCTCCTAAAACGTGAAAATAATGAAGAACTTACATGAAGAAGTGCTTGTGTAATTGATTATGAAAGCTTGATGGCACATTGAGGAACACTTGTAACCTCTCTATTTCGGTTTAGAGGTTGATATAAAGTAGTAGCAGCCATGTGTGTGCGTGTAGAGTTTGAAAGTGATGGTGGGGATGTTATGGCTGCAATTCGTAAGAATGAAAGGAGAAGATGAAAGTTTTTCTTCTTCTTTCTTTTTGACTTCGGAAGCGGATATTGGGTCGTTAATGGATTTATTTTAAACTAAGAAAGTGAGAGAAAGTCAAGATCACACAATCCTAGCATTACATGAAAGTATGGTCACGTATGATGAGTGATTGAAAAAAAAAATGCATTGAGTATGGTGGAAGGACTTAGCTACCGTCAAAGAAGGAAAATGGAGACATGGCAGAGATTTTAGAAGAAGGGAAATAATAAGTAGGTGGGTTGGTAAGATCTAGTTTGATTTATTTGGGTTTTTATCTAGTTGTGTAATTTAATTTATGCTTGAGGTTTTAATTGTGTGATTAATTTAATACGGTGACTAGGTAATTAGATATGTTCAGAGATGATTTAAATGGTAGTTTAGTATTATGGAAGGTTTAATGTTAAGGGACCTGTTGTAGGTATACCTATTGGTTATTAGGACATACGCATAATATTCAAGACATCTAACCTATTTTGATAGGATATAACCATTTGTCAATTTAGAAGCCAATTTATTTTTTAAAGAAGCAAAGTCATGCTTGATAAACAACTTCAATCGAAATAGTTATTCTCGTAATTCTCTCTTAATAACAATAAAATAGTAAAAATATATATATATATTTAGTGAAAATATCACATAATAGTAAACAAGTTTTAAAAGTGTTTTAATTTGATCACTCATACATATTTTTCTTAAATTGGACTACTAAACCATTAAATCGAATCATCATCGAATTTTCTTATGTCAAGAATGTAATGGAGGAAAATATGTTGGGGTCAGAACTTTTAACATATGAAATTATATTAAAAATAAAAAAACATATTAATTATTAAAAAATAAAAAGTACCTAAAATTACGCATATAATGTATATAATTACGTAAGTTATATTCATATTTATGCAAGTTATATTTATTATTACGCAAGTTATATTTGTTATTGCGCAAACTAAAATTACTCAGGTTATAAAAAATAATCACGCAAGTTATATTTATAATCACGCAAGTTATAAGACAATTCGCAAGTTATATTTATTATTGCGTAAACTAATATTACTTAGGTTATAAAAAATAATCACGTAAGTTATATTTATAATTACTCAAGTTATAAGATAATTATGCAAGTTATGTTCATAGTTACGCAGTTAATAATCACGCAAGTTATACACACAACATATAAACGTTTTAAAAAACATTGATTTGTCTTTTAAAAAGTACAGCAATGCTATATTCATATTAAAGATAGTAAAATGCTCGATTTAGTGTAATTTAAAAAAATAATATCATATAAAAGGTTATATGCGTTTAAAAAAACTAGAGGAATTTGAAAAAAATTAACAGTTGTAGACAACTTAGTTCATTTACATACCGAACCGCTCAGTTCGGTTCGAATTTAAGAAATCGAGTGAAATGTTTATGCATCAACTCAGTTCGATTTATAACGGAGTAGTGATCGATTGGCTCAGTTTCAAACTCAAATTTAACACAGAACTCCAAATTATCTTTTATTAAATAGTTAATTTAATAAAAATACATACAATATATGTACAAATAAAAAAAAACGATTAAGTTTTAACCCAAAATCAAATAAATTATGATTAAACCCACATTCATTACCTCGGCTACGACCATTTGTCACATCCACCATACCGATTGATAATACATAAAGATTGATAATTAAAAAAGTATATTTCTATAACATTCTGCATGACCAGTCAAGTAGTTAATATAACAGTTTCACAAGGTTGGAGAGACTTAGAACACTTAACAGATCAAATAGGAAACCGGCTAAATTAAACAATGAACACAAGTAAGAACATAATAAGAACAAAAGTAATTGGTTTTCAAGAATACTGTATATTGCTCTCAAGTGTTTTACATATGTTACAATGCTTTTTCCTAAGGACTGGTATCTGAGATACTTTATACTACTTCCTACAGCCGGACATACTTTGAAGGCCAGCTGGAACACTAATCTAGACAACAAGATCAATATAAAGTCAAAAGACAGATTGTTTTTTCACTAATGACTATGACATGACATAGCTCATATCCTTATCTATTATAAAAAGGATTAAAGTAGAAACTAGAAAGGTACAGTCTCTAAGACCTTAATTTACAGTTGATAAAAGTATGGACTTATCACGAACTTATATAAGTTGGTGAGTCTTCAGAGATGGCAACAGAAAGTGGTTCAGATTTTGTTAAAAGCATGTCAGAGAAAGTATGTCTTCTCTATTTTAGGAAGAAATAAGTCTCTTGGCTTCGGAAGACTTTGTCTTAAAGCTTCGAAAGACTTCCTCTTTGGCTTCGGAAGAAATGGTCTTTTGACTTCAGAAGATTTGATACTTCGTGAATTTCATTGAGTTGTATCAGATTTTTCGAAGTAATTTTTCTTGTACTTCAGATGTGCATACTTCGAGCTCTTCGGTTGCATCAGCCTCTAAGTATAACTCTTACAAACTCCCCCTAGGCTGATGCTACCAAAACTGGCAGATAACTTTAAGTTTTGATCTTCATCCGTTGATAGTACTCATCAGAATCAAGACCATTCCCTTCATCATCAGTTGGTCAGGATTCGTCAGACCCTCAAAGTATCTTCTCATGTCATAGAGATCATGCAGAGGAAGGTCAAGTATGTTTTTCCAAAAGTACACATGTTGTCCCCCTTGATCTCTAGTGACATACCATCTGTCTGGGTTAGTAGCAAATGCCCAAGACAAGATGGGTCTCTTAACAACAAAAGGCTTTACTTAGATTGGAATTGGATGAGCAACCTCTTCTTCATCACCCTTAGGATGTTCTGACCCATCATGAGGTGCAGAAGTGGATGCCTTGGACTTTCGCTTCTTTTTCTTCTTGTCCCTTTTGATGGCCATCCTCTTCCTCTTTCTGTATTTTAACTGAGGAGGTTGGTCTTGAGTACCAGATGCTTCTTATTTGTCATTCTCAGTTGGGTCCTTTTCCTTTATAGGTTTAGAAGGAGAAGGATAAGGACCCTGCTATGGGTCAGAAGATAAAGCTGGCTGAGATGCAGCACTAGGTCTAGGTTGTGTTGTCTCTTAGGGTTTAACCTTGACCTCAGCTTCAGGTGCAACCTGACTTGGTGGAGAATACAAGTCTACCAGCTCACCCTTCTTAATCATTTTCTTGATCACTCTAATGTGCTCATCCATAGTGGATAGAGACATTGGACCAAGTCTCCTTCCAGAGAACCCATACAGCTTCAAGAAGCTCACTATCTTTTGTTTGTCAGCAGACTTCTTCTGATTGGTTTTGATGGTGGCTCTTGACCTAGCAGCCTCTTCCCTCATCTTCCTCTTAGCAGCTTTTTGTTTTTTTAACCCTTATTGTTCAAGCTGCTTGAAGTATTCAAACTCTATGTATTCATATGACAAGGAAAGTTAATCTGCCTGATAGAGGCCTGTGGCACTCAGGTAGGTTATCATGTTTTGTTTATCTTGTGCCCTACCTACCTAAGTTTCTTGTTAGCTGCCACAACCTCTGCCTTAGGGATTTCTTGAACTGTAGAGAGGGAAGGAGCATTGTAAAGTCTCTTTTTTTCTTTCTTCCTTAATCTTGAGGAGCAACTCTACAGCCTCAGCTTCCTTCCTCTTTTTTGACACTTCAGTGTCAGCCAGTTCCTTTAGTTTCTCCAAGGAAAGAGAGATGATTTCATCAATGTTGTTAGTCATAGGCCTATGTGACTTAGGGCGGAGAGAGCTTTGGCCTTCATCTCTTGGTGTAGCACTTGAGCTCTGGCTAGGGAGAGGTTGTGAGGCACCTTCAACAACTGGTGCCTCACTAAGAGTACTTGGTGCTGAAGCAGTTCCTGTCTCAAGGTTCACAGGTTCAACTGTTAGGCCTTCAACTAAGGTTTTCCCTTTGAAGCTAATCTTAGGGTCTGCCTCAGTATCCAGTTAACTAATGGTTTTGCCTGCTAGCCTCTATCTATATAAGTAGGACCTTCTTCTAAACTCTTTAAGCACCCTTTGCTGAATCCTCTCAGCTAACCTGTCAGCTTGCCTGTTTTGACTTAGGTTGGAAAGTGGCAGGTCAACCAGGGGAAAGCTCTCATAGTATCTCAGGGTTTGAAAATTGAAGACTTCTTGTTGCTCCTGAGATCTAAAGAGTACCAAGGCTCTTCTATCAGCATCATACCTCCATCCTATTATTGGATTTTCAGCATGGTAGGAAGGGGTAGACATAGCCTTTGGAATTCCCTCCTCAAATAGGCTTTGAATCAGGGCATCCACATCAATATGGGCCTAACAAGGTTGTTGAGTATGGACAACTACAAGTGAGGGTGATGAGGACTCTATGTACATACTCTAGATAGAACTCCCAAGTTCTATGATTGTAGGTAGGACTTTCTTCCCTTTTTTGGTAGCATCATCTTCTTGCACAGAGGAGCTAAGGGTTAGGTCCACCATATCCACAGGTTCTTATGGACCTGGTTAAGTTTACCTGGTAGGTCTCCCAGCTAACTTGCCCTTGAGATCGGTGTTACTGATTAATGACCTGCCTTTGCAAGGTAGCCACTTGAGATTATATGTGACTTATCTTTAAAACTAAATAGGTGCATTTTTAGTTAGTTTTTACATCTTTAGTTACAGACTCCCCTCCTCTTCATTAGAAGAATCATGGGGGATGAGAGAACATAACCAAAGTCATCTCCCTCACCACCAGCTTGGGGTTCTTGGCTGCTGGATTTCCCCTGCTCCATGACAGCTTCAAAAGAAGTGTTAAGGGGTTGGGTTGCCATGGTTGAGGTCTTAATGATGTAATCACTTGCAAAAGTGAGAGCCTCTTCCATATGGACTTCCTGAACACGTTCAGGGAAGTCCATCTCAGTTTGGGGTGGATGATATGGGCTAGATATGGGTATTTCAGGAGCACTCGTCTCTCCTTAAGCAGGCGAGGAGAAAAGAGACTCATGGTACTTACTAAAACCCATATCCTTATCATCATAGAAGTGAAGGTCAGGGATTGGTTGGTTTAAGTCTAATGGCTCGGGATGGTAGTTGTCCCCTAAAGGTTGATCACCTAAGGTTTGAGACTCAGAGTGAAGGCTTAAGGTTTAGGCAATGAGCTTATTAGGCTGAGCATGAGAAGCCTCAGCACTGATCAATAAAGTAATGGGAGTGGTGTGCTCCTTAGGGGAAGTGGGGAGCTCTTGGTTCCACTTCCTCCTGCATGGGTGATTGTATGGGGGCCTGCTCAATCTGAATAGGCTGAGCATGGGTTTGTTTGGATTTTCTTGAGTAGGTGAGGATTATTTGTGGCTGTGTGGGTAGTGTAGATGTAGAAGGTGTGGCTTCAACATTGATTAGTGTTATCAAGTTGTCACCTTAAGCAATTAACTTCAACATTTTTAGGACCGGGGCTGTTTCTACTACTGAGAAGCCAAAAATGGTCTTTCTCATGATTTTGAAGATGTCGGGCTTCATCTGTCCAATTTAAGAGTAGTACCTGTTCCTCTTAACTGTGAGACTTGTTCACACATAAGAATGTGCTGGATATATCTAGGGAACATGTATTACTCTAAGGAGTACAAGTTGGCAAGCAAGTTTGTATAGACAAAGTGAGAGTACTTGAACTTGACCCTTTAAACCATTCCATTGACTATGTAGGATAAGTCCTCAGGAATCTGGTCCTATCCTCTATGTTTATTTGATAAAGAATGAATAACAACAAATTCCACTGGTAAGAGACCTTACCCTTCTTGAAGGTTCTGACAGTATAGTCCCCTTTAAAGCCCATCTGCCTGAATGATTCATTCACAATAGATTTGGGAAAGACAGCTCGTCTTCTTCATCATCCAGCCGTAGATGAGTGTTGATGGTGGCTGGAGTGATGAACACTGTCTTACCCTGCACTGATGCAGATAGTGCCTTCTCACCGTCTAAGATCACCTTTTGGCAGGTCCTCCAAAACTCCAGCAATTATTCTTCATGTAGTGGAGGGTTGATTGTTAGAGCGGTTAGGTAGTTTGATTGATCAAGGAAATGGCAGACATCTGAGAATACAGGATCTTTCTCAGATGATAACAGAGCAACCTGATTATGTTGTCTATGAAGATGCATGGAAAAATCTTGATGGTTTCGGGGTTCAGGGTTGGCCATTTGAGAAAGATTTGGAACGAAGAAAGCTAAGAAGGTTTGTGAGTGAATTTAGGGTCAGAACCTTTGCAGATGAATAGGAAGAAGAAAGAGGGGGAACCATTGTATGAATATTTATATGGTTGGATTTGAGACAAAGTTAATGTAAAAGGATAAACTTTGAAATCCGAATATCGGTCCCACCTTTGAAAAAGTGCCCAAAAAGGTAGTTATATTGGAAGTAGAAAATCTTCCGAAGGTAATTTGTCTTCAGAAGTTTTGACAAAAACTTATGAAACCAATTTGACTTTGAAAGATATTCCTTAGCTTTACAAGAATTGCTTCGAAAGAAGAATACTTAGAGTATTTTGCTTCCGAGATATGTTTGGTTTCGGAAGATATTAAACTTTCAAAAAAAAATATATCTGCAATTCTCAAAATTCTAAGAAATATCATTTAGAAAAATTTTCTCCCTAAGTAAACAGGGCTTATATGAGTGATGATATAGACATCTTAAGACACACATATTTGAAAAATTGTAACACCCGGAAAATTCAGAAAAAAGAAAATAAAAGAAAAGTAAAGGAGCAAACAGGATATTATTTCAAAAGCAAAGGGTTAAAAGCGTGCAAGGGCCAAATTGGCCCATAATGGGTTCAAAAAGGGTGATAAGGCCGCCCATACCTCTCTCTCTCTCATGCATAACTCTCGGCTACAAAGAGAGAAAGAAGTTTCATCCGGTTTTTAGAGAGAGAAAGTAGAAGTTCTTCAAGAAGGTAAGATTTTAAAGAGTTTTCTTCTCGGTTTCAGTTAAGTTCTAGCTTCTGGATCGATCTTTATGTGTTTCTTTGTATTTGGTTGCTTGTTTACGTGTGTTTTGGTGCTAGAACTCCAGGTTGCTCTCAGGTTGGAGGTGTTTTACTTGAAAGTTGTTAGAGGTGAGTTCTAGATCCCCTCTTTTACATGTTTCTGCTTGTTTGGGGCTGGTATGCATATTAAATTGTTGTTTTCTGCACCAAACTATGTTTTTCCATCAAAAGTATTACTGAATATGAAGAATGCTTGTTTTAAATGACTTCTATGATGTTGTGTAGATGTTTATTATGTTTTAAGTGTGTAATATAATAGATCTATGCTAAGTATACGTTAGAATGATGATTGGGGACTGGAAAGTACATATGATGCATTGCAGGTGTTGGTTAAAGTGTCCGTTGTGGACACTTAGGATAGTTATAGTGTCCTCTGTGGACACTTAGGATAATTAAGAACTGTCCGCTGTGAACATTAGACTGTCTGCTATGGACAATTAGAAAGAATTTATGCAGTCCGCTGTGGACTTGCATGTTCGCTGTGGACTTTGCATGTCCGCTGTGGACACTTGGAGATTTTAGGTATGTGCTGTGAATACTTAGAACTTTTTATGTTGTCCTCTGTGTACTTTACATGTCCGTTGTGGACACTTAGGAAACCTTATGATTGTCCGCTGTGGATTTGTTCATCTGCTGTGGACTTGTTCATCCGCTGTGGACTTTGTTCATCCGTCGTGGATACTTAGAATGTTTTAGTCATGAGCTGTGGACTTTGGCTGTCCGCTGTGGACACTTAGGAAATTTTAAGCTATCCACTGTACACTTATTCATGCGCTGTGAACACTTAGAATTATTCTGAAATTTTGGGAATAGAATTTAAGTGTTAAGTACTTATGTATAAAGAAAGATTATGCTTGTTTAATGTTTCTAATGTTTGATTCATTTCTTATGGGCTGTTGTTATGGATAATAATTACTATTTCATGTTAAGTGATTATAAGGTAATGGCTATCCTAAAAGTATTATTCATAATTAAGTGACCATAAAGGAATAAAAGAAGGACATTGAAACTTAATGATATTACCCCCGGGCCCTGATAAAAGGTGAACAGCCTTGCAAGCTTTTCCAATGGAGGTTCATAACCCTGGTTGTCGTTTACTCAACTGATGTGTGGCTGTTTTAGCCTAAAGAAGGCACATCTGGGGTCTAATCCTTGTGATTGACCAATGTATGATGGATGGGACCCGTATTCATAAGCAGGCTTCGTGCCTAGCAGTGTGGGTCAACTGTCGATGGGTTAGCTACCATGATAAACGTTTGCCGATAGGGGTTCGGCATCTGTTGCCAACCAACAATAGAGGCTCTTGCTTTGTGCAATCCTAGTTAAAGAAAGAGAAAGATAATGAAAGAAAGAAAGATAAAGAACCTCTTAACGAATGATTATGTATAATGATGGATGAACACCCAGTAAAGCATATAAAATGTATATTTTCTATACTATCAAACTAGAACTCACTTAGCAACGCTGACTTTTTTATATGCATATCAGTTGGCAGGAAATGATGTTACTGGGGTTGGCACGAGGTTGAAGCTACCTGTCAAATAAAGATTGGCATCCATGTCATGCTGAAAAGTTTTGAAATGCAGCTAGATATTCTTTTTGTAACTAGTAACAACGATATATTTCTTGGCAAAAGTAATTGTTAATGCATGCAATGGTTTTTGTTAAATTATTCTACTGCAACGTTTTCTTATTTTAATGAATCTAAATATGTTTTAATATGAATGATGCTATGAATGACCAATTGTGGGGTTTTCGGGATCGGGGTCTTACAAGTTGGTATCAGAGATTGTGGGGTAAAATATTTTAAAAAAACCTAAACTTAAACTGAAAATGAGACCAAAATGGAGGGATGCCAGCCCAAGTAGCTACGTGCCCTCAGGTAATTTTCTTAAAGTTAACTAGTATTATGTGCGTGTGCTATTTGATTTATGTGCTTAGTGGATTTGGATTCTAATATAGTCAGGATAGGAAATGCTTGGGGAATGAAGAGTAAAGTAAGTGGCTAATCACAACTGGCCACCATAATTAGGGACTTACTATACTTGACATAATTTGAGCTATTACCTTGAATGACCTTGTTGGTGTTTGAATCTTATAGGAAGTAGATCGTTATGGCGGGTAGAAAATCTGGGAAGGCAACCCGAGGTAGTGCTCGTGGTGGGCGTACTACTGGGCCACGTGTCACCAGGAGCAAAGCTAAGGCTCCCAAGACAGTTTATGGACAGATCTCCATAGCCACCAAGAGGGTGAAGGATCAACTACCCTCAAATCCACGGTAAAGGAAGCTATTACTGATGAGGTCTACAACGTCATGCATAATGTGTTGCCTTCGATAGTGACTGGAGTGTTGAGGGCTGTAAAGGATGGGGAAAGAACTAAGGATACGGGGAAGAAATGGAGAGGAAATCAAGAAAATCCACTGAAAGGACTGAGGAAGATGAAGAAGAGCCATCTAGCCCAAAGGTGGTAATTCATGAGGATGATAGTGAGGAGGAGAAGGAGACTGCTAAGCGGTGCAGCTATGGGGCGTTTCAAAGATGCAACCCCCGACCTTCGACGCTAATGAAAATGCTACTCCTGCTCACTGTTGGGTTCGGGAGATGGAAGCAGTACTGGATATCAGTGAATGCCGGGAGGATCAGAAGGTGAAGTTTACCTCCCATTCTTTTATTGACTCGGCACTATGCTAGTGGGACAACATTGTCCAAGCCGAGGGAAAACGATCTATAGCAAAGATGAAGTGGTCGAATTTGAAGGAACTGGTGCTGGAGGAGTATTGTGCACATCGAGAATTGGACAAAATTGAGAAGGAGTTCTTGCATTTTGAGGCCGGAAACATGACTCATCAAGATTATACCTCCAAGTTCAATGAACTTACAAGACTTCTGCTAGATCTAGTAACCACGATGTCCAAGAAGATTAAGAGATATATGCAAGATTTGCAGTGGACATTAGGAGGAATATGATAGCCGCTAGACCGAGCATGTTTAGGTCTGTGGTAGATTTGGCGGGAAGGTTGTACGATGAGAGGGACCCGATGCCAGTCCAGAAGATGGTCGAGAAGAGTTGGAACAAGAATGGTAATGGGAAGAGATTCAGGAGTGACAACTATAGGATTGGGGAGAAGAGGATGAGGATTGACGACCGTCACCTAGAACAGAGGAAAGGGAATGATCAAAGGGGTTGTAAGAAGTGTAGGAAGACCCACATGGGTGAATGAAGAGTGGGGACGAACAGGCGCTTCAAATGCGGGGGCGAGGGCCATTACGCTAAGGAGTGCAGGATACTGAGATGTTACCAATGCGGAGAAGTAGGCCACTTGGGCTGGAAGCTCAGGGACCCAGACTATGGGGGAGAAAGGGAAGAGTGAGGCCACCAAAGCA
The DNA here is from genome assembly GCA_025506505.1 of Flaveria sonorensis. Classification (NCBI taxonomy): domain Eukaryota; kingdom Viridiplantae; phylum Streptophyta; class Magnoliopsida; order Asterales; family Asteraceae; genus Flaveria; species Flaveria sonorensis. The sequence continues at coordinate 9,679,426 of CM046424.1, forward strand.
AGGGAAAGGCATTCAACATGACCCGAGAAGAAGCCAAAGTGGATCCTGAGGTAGTTTCAGGTGCGTTTTTGGCCGTGCTATTCGATTCGGGTGCTAGTAAGAGCTTTGTATATGCTGCCTTTTGTCGTGTAATACATAGTAAGAGTAGGAAAATAGATGTGCCTTTCCATGTAGAGACAGCGATAGGAAAAACTACCAAGGTGACTAATATAATAGACGATTGCCTCATAGAATTAGACGGTCATAAGTTTCCTTTAGATTATATGTGATGGCTCTAGGAGGTTTGATGTGGTGTTGGGAATGGATTGGTTGGCAACCTACAAAGCGAATATCATGTGTTGAAAGAAGATGATTTGTCTGATTGCGCCCGATGATAGTTTGGTTGCGGTTTACGGAGACAAGGAATGCATCACTCCGCGAGTGATATCTATGATCACAGCAGAGAAGTTTGTGAGACGAGGGTGTGGTGCTTACCTGGCTTATGTGCAGGATATGAATGCTATCGTGCCTCGACCGTCAGACGTGCCGGTAGTATGCGAATTCCCTGATGTGTTTCCCGAAGACCTGCCAGGGGTTCCTCCCGATAGAGAAATCGAGTTTCAGATTGACTTGATACCAGGAGCGTAACCCGTCGCCAAGGCACATACCGGTTGGCTCCGTCCGAACTTAACTTAAAGAGTTGATGACATAACTGCAAGATCTTTTGGATAATAGCTTTGTTCAGCCAAATATCTCACCATGGGGTGCTCCGGTCCTATTCGTGAAGAAGAAGGATGGTAGTATGAGGATGTGCATCGACTACCGCGAGCTGAACAAGTTTACTGTGAAGAACTGGTATCTGTTACCAAGGATTGACGACTTGTTTGATCAGCTCCAGGGTGCTAGTTGGTTCTCCAGGATAGACCTTCGGTTGGGGTATCATCAACTGAAGGTGAAGGAGCAGGATATGCCTAAGATAGCCTTTCTCACGCTATATGGACACTATGAGTTCCTCGTGATGTCTTTTGGTTTAACCAACGGGCCTGCTGCTTTTATGGATTTGATGAATCGGGTGTGTCGGCCTATGCTAGATAAATCAGTGATCGTGTTTATTGATGACATCCTGATTTATTCAAAGAACGAAGAAGAGCATGTCAGTCACATTCGGGAGGTGCTAGAGACGCTCAGAAGGGAGAAGTTGTACGCCAAATTTTCCAAGTGTGAATTCAGGCTACACGAAGTACAGTTTTTGGGTCATGTGGTTAATCCTGAAGGGATCATGGCGGACCCGGCAAAAGTTGAAGCGGTGATGCAATGGAAGTCCCCAAAGACGCCATCCGAGATCCGTAGTTTCTTGGGTTTGGCGGGCTATTACAGAAGATTCATCCAAGACTTTTCCAAGATAGCTTCACCATTGACCAAGTTAACCCATGAAGATGTGAAGTTCATATGGGGTCTGGGGCAGGAGAATGCTTTCGAAGAGCTAAAGACGAGATTGACTCAAGCCCCGATCTTGACATTGCCCGAAGGGAATGATGACTTGGTGGTATACTCAGATGCCTTGTATTTGGGTTTAGGTTACGTGTTGATGTAACAAGGAAAGGTTATAGCCTATGCATCCTGACAGATGAAGATCCATGAGGCTAACTATCCTACTCACGACTTGGAGTTGGCGGCTGTGGTCTTTGCATTAAGGTTTTGGAGGCACTACTTGTACGGGATGAAGTGCACTATCTTCACTGACTACAAGAGCTTGAAGTACTTCTTCGAGCAAAAGGATCTCAATATGAGGCAAAGGAGATGGTTAGAGCTTATCAAGGACTATGATTGTGAGATCCATTACCATCCCAATATGGTGACGGATGCCCTTAGCCAAAAGGAGAGACCTGAGCCAATTCAGGTAAAGGCTTATTAGATGATCATGACCTCTGATGTGATGAAGCAGGTCAAAGAATTTCAGGATGAAGTGCTGAAAGAAGATCAGATTAACTCCGAAAGAATGAAAGGTCTAGTTGCCAAGCTGGGGGAGAATACTCTTGGTGTCAGGACTCGATCGGCGCGGATGTGGATTCCTCGTTATGGGGATCTACATTGGAATATCATGGATGAGCCTCACAAGACTCGATACTCAATTCATCCCGGTGCTAGAAAGATGTATCATGATATGAAGAAAGATTACCGGTGGCCGGGAATGAAGCGCGATGTGGCGGAGTATGTGAGTAAGTGCCTTACTTGTTTACAAGTGAAGGCGGAGCATCAGAAGCCATATGGGAAGATCCAACCCTTGGATATACCCGAGTGGAAATGGGAGCACATCACCAAGGACTTTATTACGAAGTTGCCACGTACGACAAGGGGGTGCGATGCCATATGGATGAAGTTGATCGCCTGACGAAGAGTGCTCACTTTCTACCGATCCACGAGACGTATTCATCTGAGAGGTTGGCGGATCTATTCATCAAAGATATTGTGACTCGTCATGGTGTACCAGTGTCTATCGTTTCTAACCGTGACACTCGGTTTACATCAAAGTTTTGGAAGAGAGTCCATGATGCGATGGGGACGAGGTTGCACATCTGTATGGCTTACCATCCTCAGACAGATGGTCAATCGGAAAGAACCATTCAGACACTTGAGGATATGCTCCAGGCATGCATCATTGATTTTGGAGGAAGTTGGGACGAACACCTACCGTTAGCCGAGTTCTCATATAATAATAGTTATCATGCCAGCATTAGTATGCCTCCATATGAGATGCTATACAGCAGGAAGTGTAGAACGCCCGTATGTTGGGGTGACATCGAGCAGAAGGAGTTGGGGAGCATTGAGGTGATCGAGGCTACGACCGAGAAGTTGGAAAAGATCAAGGCCTTTATGAAGGCGGAAAAGGATAGACAGAAGTCGTATGCCGACAAGAGACGTAGACCGATCGACTTCAAGGTGGGTGATAGAGTTATGTTGAAGGTCTCACCTTGGAAAGGGATCATCTGGTTCAAAAAGTGGGGAAAGTTAAGTGCGAGGTACATAGGGCCTTTCCGAATCATTGCTCGAGTAGGAGAGGTGGCCTATCGATTGGAGCTACCTGATGAGTTAAGTGGAATTCATCCAACGTTCCATGTATCTCATTTGAGGAAGTGCTTAGCCAATGAGGATATGATCGTGCCACTCGAGGACATCATGGTGGATGAACGACACAATTATGTGGAGCAGCCAGTGGCCATCATTGACAGAAAAGAGAAGAGGCTAAGGAATAAAGTGGTTCCACTTACGCGAGTATAGTTGAGACATAGGAAGGGATCTGAGTCAACATGGGAGACTGAGGAGGAGATAAGACAGCACCATTCGTAGCTGTTCGAGGAGTGTCAGGTTTCGAGGACGAAACCTATAAAGGGGGGTGGACTTGTGACACCCGGAAAATTAAGAAAGAAGAAGAAAAGAAAAGTAAAGGAGCAAACGGGATATTATATCAAAAGAAAGGGGTTAAAAGTATGAAAGGGCTAAATTGGCCCATAATGGGTTCAAAAAGGGTGATAAGGCCGCCCATACCTCTCTCTCTCATGCACAATTGTCGGCTACAAAGAGAGAAAGAAGTTTCATCCTGTTTTTAGAGAGAGAAAGTAGAAGTTCTTCAAGAAGGTAAGATTTTAAAGAGTTTTCTTGTCTATTTCAGTCAAGTTCCAGCTTCTGGACTGATCTTTATATGTTTCTTTGTGTTTGGTTGCTTGTTTAGGTGTGTTTAGGTGCTAGAACTCCAGGTTGCTCTCGGGTTGGAGGTGTTTTACTCGAAAGCTGTTAGAGGTGAGTTCTGGATCCCCTCTTTTATATGTTTCTACTTGTTTGGGGCTGGTATGCATATTAAACTGTTGTTTTCTGCACCAAACTATGTTTTCCATGAAAAGTACGACTGAATATGAAGAATGTTTGTTTTAAATGACTTCTATGATGTTGTGTAGATGTTTATTATGTTTTAAGTGTGTAATATGATCGATCTATGCTAAGTATATGTTAGAATGATGTTTGGGGACTGGAAAGTACATATGATGCGTTGCAGGTGTTGGTTAAAGTGTCTGATATGGACACTTAGGATAGTTATAGTGTTCGCTGTGGACACTTAGGATAATTAAGAACTGTCCGCTGTGAACATAACACTGTCCACTGTGGATTTTTAGAAAGATTCTATGCCGTCCTCTGTGGACTTGCATGTCCACTGTGGACTTTGCATGTTTGCTATGGACACTTGAAGATTTTAGGTATGCGCTGTGAATACTTAGAACTTTTTAAGCTGTCTGCTGTGTACTTTACATGTCCGCTGTGGACACTTGGGAAATTTTATGATTGTCCGCTGTGGATTTGTTTATCTGTTGTGGACTTTGTTCATTCGCTGTGGATACTTAGAATGTTTTAGTCATGCGATGTGGACTTTGGCTGTCCGCTGTGGACACTTAGGAAATTTTAAGCTGTCCGCTGTACACTTATTCATGCGCTATGAACACTTAGAATTATTCTGAAATTTTGGGAATAGAATTTAAGTGTTAAGTACTTATGTATAAGGAAAGATTATGCTTGTTTAATGTTTCTAATATTTGATTCCTTTCTTATGGGCTGTTGTTATGGATAATAATTACTATTTTATGTTAAGTGATTATAAGGTAATGCATATCTTAAAAGTATTATTCATAATTAAGTGGCCATAAAGGAATAAAAGAAGAACAGTGGAACTTAATGAATGTTACCCCCAGGACCTGATAAAATGTGAAGAGCCTTGCAAGCTTTTCTAATGGAGGTTCACAACCCTGGTTGTAGTTTGCTCAACTGATGTGTGGCTGTTTCAGCCCAAAAATGGCACATCTGGGGTCTAATCCTTATGATTGACCAATGTATGATGAATGTGACCTGTATTAATAAGAAGGCTTCGTGCCTAGTAGTGTGGGTCAACTGTCAATGGGTTAGCTACCATGATAAACTTTTGCCGACAGGGGTTCGGCATCTGTTGCCAACCAACAATATAGGCTTTTGCTTTGTGCAATCCTAGTTAAAGAAAGAGAAAGATAATGAAAAAAGATAAAGAACATCTTAACGAATGATTATGTATAATGATGGATGAACACCCATTAAAGCTTATAAAATGTATATTTTCTATACTATCAAACTAGAACTCACTCAGCAACGCTGACTTTTTTATATGCATATCAGTTGGCAGGAAATGATGTTGCTGGGGATGGCACGAGGTTGAAGCTACCTGGCAAATAAAGACTAGCATCCATTTCATGCTGAAAAGTTATTTTGTTTTGAAGTGCAGCTAGATATTCTTTTTGTAACTAGTAACAATGATGTATTTCTTGGCAAAAGTAATTGTTAATGCATGCCATGGTTTTTGTTAAAGTATTCTGCTGCAACGTTTTCTTATTTTAATGAATTTAAATGTGTTTTAATATGAATGATGCTATGAATGACCAACTGTGGAGTTTCCGGGATCAGGGCCTTACAAAAATAATCTTGAAATTAATTTAAGAAAATCTACTCAAGGTTAATCTTCCTAATAGCTGATACAAGATACTTAAATCTCTATTCATTAAAAGGTTTTATGAACAGATCAACATATTGTTCATTTTTGTTAACTTTGACTAGTTTTATCAATCCCTTTTATAAATTATCTCATCTCAAATGATACCTGATGTTGATGTGCTTTGTCTTTGAGTGCTGCTTAGGATTCTCTGTAATAGAGATAACACTGTTGTTGTCTATATGAATGGGAGTCTCCTTGAAGTTGAATCCATAGTCTAACATCTAATTCTAAATCCAAAGCACTTGAGCACAACAGCTTACAACAACAATTTATTCAGCTTCAACAGTTGATGCAGACACACATGATTATTTCTTGCATTGCTATGAGACGGTGCTTCCTCCAAGGAATTGACATCCCCCTGATGTAGACTTTATAGCTATGTTGCAACCACCATCGTCACTATCTGCATATGCATACATATTGAAGTCAGAATTCTTTAGATACCAAAAGTCCCAGCTTGGGAGCACCTTTGAGATATTTAAGAATCCTCTTCACAGCAACCAGGTGTGACATCTTGGGGTTGGCTTGATATCTTGCATATATGCATATGGCAAACATGATATTAGGACTGCTGGCTATAAGGTAAATAAGAGACCCAATTATAGCCCTGTAGTGATGTTCATCAACATACTCCCCCTCAAGATCAGGTCCTAGGGAGTGGTTTTTGGTTATGGATGTCTTAGCAAACTTGCCCTCAGTCAGATAAAATCTGATTAGTATGTCTTGTATATACTTTGACTGATTTATGAAGATACTATTATCAACCTGCTTCACTTGTTTCCTAGAAAGAAATTGAGTTCCCCCATGTTACTTATTTTAAATATATTCTTCATCAACTTCTCAAAGTCTTTGTAGAGCTTTGGATTAGTTGACCCACAGATGATGTCATCTACATAAACTTGAACCAGCATCAAGTCATTCCTTGTTCCTTTGATGAAGAGTGTGCTGTCAATAGTACCTCTCTTGTAGACATGTTGAACAAGATACTATGACAGTGTCTCATACCACTTTCGTGAAGTTTGATATAGCCCATAAAGAGCTTTGTCAAGCTTACAGACATAATCAAGATGATCTGGTCTGCAAAGCCAAGTGGTTGCTTGACATACACTTCTTCATCTATCAATCCATATAAAAATACACACTTGACATCAAGTTGGTAGATCTTGAAATCCTTGGATGCAGCAAAAGCAAGTAATATCCTAACAGCTTCAAGTCTTGCCATAAGAGCAAAAGCATCTGTATAGTTAATACCTTCTTCTTGAGTGTACCCTTGAATAACTAGTCTTGCCTTGTTCTTGATGACAAGTCCTCTATGATCCTTCTTATTCCTAAAGACCCACTTGGTACCTATTGGTGTCTTCCCATGAGGAAGAGGGCATAGATTCCAACCATGTTGTCTATTGAATTTGAAGCAGCTTCTCCTGCATTGCTTCAACCCAACTTCCATCTTTCAAAGGTTCAGCAACTTTCCTTGGCTCAATCTGGGACAAAAAAAAAGAGTACAGACAAATATTTTATCATGGGTTTGTCCTCTTGTTCTCACCTCTGTCTTAACATCTCTAATGATATTTGTGGTGGGATAGGACTTGTGGATTCTCAGTTGAGGAATCACAGAAAGTTGGTTTAGCAAATCTAAATTAGTGAAATTCAGATCTGGTGATTGAGTATCACCTTCCACATCAGCACACTTATCAAGAGAAATTTGATCTAATGAGTGTGTGACATCATTGATGTTGTCTTTAGTGGAGAGATTGTCAGCATCATGAAATTCTTGATCACTTTCACCATCTCCATCTCCTCCTACATTGGAAATTCCTTCATTTGATTCATGTGCATTAGTGTTGGAATTTATAGGCATATCAGATGTATCAGCTGAAGAGTTTGTCATGGTAGTGCTGACATGATTTCTAACTGTAGGGTTTGTTACCACTAGAGCTGAAGGAATTCTATCACTTGGTCTTCTCAGCTTAAATCTTGGGTCAAGATCTCCTATTAATAAGCTACTTGTAGATCCTGAAACATCTTCACAAGATTTGTTAAAATAGTTAGTAACTAAATCAAGATCAAATAGCCAATTTGGACCAGAACCTTTCACATTGGGAGTGTGCTCATTGAAGGTTACATTGGCTGACTCTTCAACTACTATAGTTTTGAGATTGCGTACTCTATAAGCCTTAGCTTAGGAAGATTATCCAATAAACTGTCCATCATCTGATATCTTAATAAATTTGGCTATCTGATCTTTAGTATTTAAGATGGTGCTGGACATACAAATGACCCGAGAAAACCAATGAAAGGCTTCCTTTTATGCCACAGTTCATAAGGAGTCTTACCATGGTCATGACTACTAAAACTCTATTATATACATAGCAGGTCATGTTGACTGCCTCTGCCTAGAAGGTGATAGGCAGTTTAGAGTTAGAGAGCATGGTCTTTGTAGCCTCAATAAGTGTCATGTTTCTCCTCTCAGCAACACCATTTTATTAAGGAGTCATATGAGCACTATATTATCTTGTAATAACTTTTTCATCACAAAATGTATCAAGGACTTGGTTATTGAATTCAGTTTCTTGATCACCTCTTATGATCATGACCTTGTGATCACATTGATTCTCAATTTTTAGAATGAAGTTCTTCAAGATTTTAGGGGTCTCATCCGTAGTTCTAAGAAAAAGACCCAAGTATATCTTGTGAAGTCATCTGTGATCACTAGAAAATATGAAGTTCTTCCTAAACTCATTACACTGGTGGGGCCAAAGAGATCCATATGTAATAAGTGTAGGGGAGTAGTGATGGAGTTCTTTTCCTTTGGCTTGTGTGACACTTTGTGTTGCTTTCCTTTTAGATATGCAACACAATGGTCATCACTTGTAAACTTTTTCTTTGGCATTCCAGTTACCAGATCGTTCTTAATTAGTTTATTCATGTTCTTAAAGTTTACATGTCATATTCTTTTATGCGAAAAGAAAGACTCATCACTATTGGCTTTAGATTGAAAACAAGAAACTTCTCCAGATGGGGAGGTTTCCTACAAGTCCATTTTGTACATGTTTCCTTTTCTGGGGGCTCTTAGCAGAATATGCTCTTGAGGAATAACCACCCCAGGCTTGAGAACAATGCACTCATACTCAGTGAAGAGCATGTTATGTCTCTGGTCATAAAATTGGGATACACTCAAGAGATTGTACCCAAGCTCCTTTACATAGTTTACCTTCTCAATACTGAGCTTACCATTTATGACTCTACCCCTTCGTGTATTGTAACCACCTGATTCTCCTCCAAAAGCAACTGGCCTTCCATCAATTTTCTCAAAGTTCTAAAGCAAAGAGCCATTACCTGCCATGTGCTTGGAACAACCACTATCAATGATCCATACATTTCCATTGGTCTTCAACTGTTCCTGCACAAAAAGATATGGTTAGTTACATTTGGAAACCTAAGCCTTGTTAGTCTTGGGTTTATCAAGATAAACTAAAGATAGTTCAATAGTTGTTGATCCTATATTCAAGCTTTGAGGATCTTTGGCTGTTGTTGATAAAGAAACTTCAATCACATGGTCTTACTTTATCTTCCACGCCATCTTTGAAAGACTAGACTTGACCTTCAAGACTTTAGAAGTTTTGACAACTTCAGAATTTTTAAAGACTGAACCTTTAGAAGTTTTTGCATCCACTGTAGCAGACTTCAGTGCTTCAGAAGCATTCTTTTCTTTCAAGACCAAATTTTCTTCCGAAGGAATTTTTACACCTATCTTCTTCTTGATCACCTTGGAGCTTACAAAGGAAAGTGACTATTCTTTAGAAGCTATCTTCTTCTTATTCCTCTCAGAAGTCTTCTTCTTCTTCTTCATGTGGATGGTACTCTTAGGATTGTAGATGCAATCCTTAGCAAAATGAGTAGCACCACCACACATGATGTATTCAACTGGCTTACTTCTAAGGATCTTCTTTTGAGAAGAAGGTTGAGCTTGATCTCTCTCCACTTCCTTCTTAATCCTCATAGATGATGCAGCAGGCCTCTAAGGGTGAAGCTTGCTCTTGGAACTGGATGGTTCAGCCTATGCAGCAGTGATGCACATTTGATCAACCTTTTTTTCTTGACCAGGATGATTTGGACGTGAACTAGGACCCCTGGTACTAGAGTCCATCATTGAGCCTTCAGTTTTCACCACTTCAAATACAACAGAAATAAAGATTTGTTTTTGCTTGGAGTTAAAAGTGGCCTTAATCTCTTGGACTTTCTTTGATTTTCTTTTGGCTGACCTGATCAAGTTCTTCCTAGTTTACTTGGTCATCCTTGGTTCTTTCTTCTCTCCAGGAGGATAGTGACTTTTCATCTTCATTCTCTTCTTGAATAGGGTTAATGAGGGGCACCTCATCTTGACTAGTTCCAAACCTTGGAGATCTTACAGATAGTAATGTGTGTGGAGGAGCTATTTCACTTGAACCTAATCCATGCCTGTTCTAATAAAAAATCTTTGCATGCATAGATAAGGATATGATTTTCTTGAAGGTTTCCTTTTTAAGAACACACTTTTCTGCCCTGGCTTTGCTGATCACAAGCTCAGCCTGGCATTCAGTTAACTTGGTAATGAGATGTTTGATTTGAGTCTTGTAATTTGTGTGCTCATGCTTAAGAGTTGAAATTGTTTTCTCTATATCTTCTATTGTAAGTTTATAGTCATTTTTAGCTCTTTTAAATTCAGTTTTTAAAATATTCAAAGGCTCAAGGTCAGATCTCACTTCTAGGTTATAGGACCTATACATGTTCACTTTAGCAATGCATTCAGGTGTATAGACATGTTCTAATACCTTGGCTTCTTCATGGTCAACCATTAGTGCTTTATTTGGAGAAACATCCTCTACCTGAAAGCTCTAGTTAAAGCCTCCCTCTTTAATAGCAACAACATCTTGTTGTTTTGGTTGGCTTGGCTTCTCAGATATGGGAGCTACATCAGTGTAGCTTGGTATGGATTGTGCTTGGAGACCATTAGTCCTTGGTGCCTTGGACTCCCTAGCAAATTATCCCATCTGGTCACAGTTGTAACAATTCACTTTGCTTTTATCCAGTCCAAACTTTCCACTGGATACATTACGGGGAAACTTTCTTCCAGTTCTCTTGTAGAACTTCTTGGCTCAGTGAGTGAGAAGAGCCATTTGCTAGACTATCTCTATATACTCCAGGTCATCTGGATGGATACAATCCAAGTCTTCAAGAGTGAAGATAAGGTTGCCACAGCTTTCATCAGCAGACACAAAGGCTTGTGATGAGCTTGTCTCTTGGAATGGGCTTCTTTGGTTGTAGCTCTCCCTTGGTGTCTCAGGAAAGGTGATGAAAGGGCCCTTTTATGAGTTGTCAGGATAGCAGAGAAGATGCTGCTATGGTTCTCTACTATCCTTTTCAATCACATGGAGGGCGAAAATTTGTTGATTGATGGAAGAGCTGCTTGATGGATTTTGTATGTTCATTTCCATCTGGTATCCATTAAGGATACCATACAACTCTATGAGAGTAAGGATGGAGAGGTTTTTAGTTCTTTTAATGGCCACACAGTAGAGAGTCCATTGTTTGGGAAGAGAGAACACGAACTTCCTTACAATGTCCCTAGTCTCAGGCTTAACTCCAACACCCATGAGAGTGTCTACAATCTCAACATACCTAAAGTATTGTTGAGTCATAGTTTTACCTGATTTGTAGGTGAAGTTCTCAAACTATTGCTTCATGAGGTCCTTCTTGTTTTCTTTAGCTTCATCAGACCCCTCATACATAAGCTTCAGTGCATCCCAAAGTTATGTAGCAGTTTTGCACTTCTTGAAGTCTCTTTATATAGAGTTGGGAAGAGCAGTTTGGAGAGTGTTCATGGCCTTCTGATTTATGTCAATCTTCCTCCAATCTTCCTCAGAATAGTCCGCCACTTTCTTTGGAATCATCCTACCTCCAGCAGTGGCTGAAGAGGTGCTTGGGATGTGAGGTCCTGAGATAACAGATCTCCATATCCTGCTGTCCTGAGACTTGATGAACCCTTCCATTCTTTAGCACCAAGTATCAAAGTCGTTAGGAGTGATTAGTGGATTTTTTTTTTCATGGTACCGATTTCCATGTCAGCCTTAGTGAGAGTTGCTATTTGAGCTGGTAAGTGTTTTGTGAAACTGAAGGGATTGAAGATGGCGAGATTTTACAATCAAGAGCCTAAAATGCTCTGATAGCAATTATAGGACCAATGAAGGGGTTAATGCAATAGTTTCACAAGGTTGAAGAGACTTAAAACACTTAACAGATCAAATAGGGAACCAATTAAATAAAACAATGAACACAAGTAAGAACGTAATAAGAACACAAGTAGTTGGTTTTAAAAAATACTGTATATTGCTCTCAAGTGTTTTACAAATGTAACAAAGCTTTTCCTAAGGACTGCTACCTGAGGTACTTTATACTACATCCTACGGCGGGCCATACTTTGAACACCAACTGTAACACTAATCTAGACAATAAGATCAATGTAAAGTCAAAAGGCAGATTGCCTTTTGACTAGTAACTACGATATGACCTAGCTCACATCCTTATCTATTACAAAAAGGATAAAAATACAAAGTAGAAAGTTACAGACTCTAAGACCTTAATCTACAGTTGACAAAAGTATGGACTTATCATCAACTTATATAAGTTGGTGAGTCTTCATAGATGACAGCGAAAAGTGGTTTAAATTTTGTCAAAAGCATGTCAGAGAAAGCATGTCTTTTCTGTCTTCGGAAGAAATCAGTCTCTTGGCTTCGGAAGACTTTGTCTTGAAGCTTCGGAAGACTTCATCTTTGGCTTCGGAAGAAATGCTCTTTTGGCTTTGGAAGATTTGATACCTAGTGAATTTCATTGAGTTGTATCAAATCTTTCGAAGTAAATTTTTTTGTACTTCAGATGTGCATACTGAGAGCTCTTTGGTTGCACCAGCCTTTAAGAATAACTCTTACACATTAAGATGAAATGAACGTTAAGTAAGCAAAATGTTAAGTAGTTAACGAATTGCACTGAACAAAAACTAGTAAACAATTTGAATTAAAAGTTAAACAGTAAACAAATTAACTTCTATGATTGATTATTGAACAAATATGAGTATATTGATTAATATTGAATAACTAAAAAAATACTTCGAGTAAAAACAAGTGAGCAATAAGAGAGTTTACTTTTTGCTTATGCTTAGTTCGTTTACAAATCAAACTGAATTTCTGGGCTCGTTTACAACCGAACAAAATCGAACAATCTAATTTTATTTTCAAGCAAATTTTGATCATTGAGAATTTGGAGAGTCCTATACGTAAAGATAAAGAAAGATGATGTGTAAACCTGTCCTTTATTCTTTGATCGTAATTCACTTGTGTCGATTACTATCTTAATTGTGACGATAAAGAAAGATGATAAGTATATGTGAAACAATTAGTTTTATACCCCTAGCGTTGTGACGGGTACGCGCGCTGAGGTGGGAAATATGTTAGTTATAACTTTAGACGTTACTTATCGCAATTTTAGAGTATATTCTGGCACATATTTTGCATTCTTTGCTTGCAATTCTCGTTATTTTACATACACTTGTTTTGGTGGGATGAAATCTACTCTAGTGTCTATCGGTTGGTTTTGTAGGTTTGATTCGATCGTGAGAGAAGATAAAGGCTTGTGGAAGCAATGAATATTTTATTGAAGAAAATCTTAAATTTTAAAAAGTGCAGAAAAATTTTGAAGTTTAAGACTATTTGTTGGAGATCATTATCACTGGATTTTATAAAAGAATAGGAAACAAAAAAGCGTAAAAGGAAGGATCTAGGAATTATAGAATTTGTATAAATAGAAGAGGATAGGAAGATCAAAGAGCCATATTGGAGAATCAATTCTTTTGGGATCACCTTGGGCGACGGTTGGAGAAAAAAAAGAGAAACATTTGTGGCGTCCTTGAATTATTCTCAGTTCCAAGACAATTTAATATTTTTTTATTCGTAAGTTTTATTTTGTTTAATCTAATCGTTATGTTCAGCTAAGTCATTTTTAGTTTTAACATTAAGGTTTAATTTATGTGATTTGGTTTGAACTTATGTGAATTATTTATGAGATCTTCTTGTTTTAATGGTTTGTTTGTTTGATACTTGATCTTAAACCCGGATATACTCCGGTATATATTACGTTTGTTTGTTCGCAAAAGAGTTGGTTCAAAGATATTACGTTTTCTTTCAATTGTATAAATTCGAGTTACCTTATAGTTCGTCGTGAATTTAGTCCGGAGACAAGTCGGGTGGAATGCTAGTGTATATTTTATCGCGCCGCATACGATAATGCTGCAAAGAACAGCCAGTAAAAAAACTAGTTTAATTAAAAATAAAATTTAAAAAGGTTGAGTGGATGATTGAGACTATACCCTCAGTAGAATGGGAATGGATTAGGTTTGTATGACACAAAATGAACATTAAAATTTATGTTATAACTCATGGTCCTATGGGAAGTGGGTTTGGACAAGGTATGTTACGGGATGGTGTATGGGATGGACATGTGGTTATGATAGAGAGGGATGTATGCTGCAGAGAGAGTTTAATTATGGAAGCGGGATAAGGGTGCCGGATGGGAAGAAACAAAGAATGCTCGGGATGAAATATAATCCGTAGCAAGGTGAAAACCTGTTGTGGCATGGCGGTACTAGATTTTCAACGCCACCATCCTCGGTGCCGTCCAAAAGCTTAAAACCGAACCGGTTATCCCGCATGCATAGCCACTAGTCTAATAATTATCGGTTATGAGTGAGTATAGGAAAGTAAAAGAACTATAAACCAAGGTTAACACAATCAAATTGCTTGTATTGATGACCGGTGTTCTATAACCATTAAGATTGTAAGTTAATTGAATTTCCACTAAATGGCACAGTGCCCTTCAAAAAATCACAATTAAAATCTATTAATAATGGCTTTAATAGATAAAAGAAATCCACTAATAGTTAGATTTTTAACCTAAAATTAAGAATTAAGAAGAAAGCAAAGTAGAGAAAAATCTTGAAATAGGATAACTTAGCTTCTAGAAAACTATCTAGCAAAAGACATTATCATTGTTTTGGTTAATTCTCACCAGTGTTGTAACATCAAAGAGGTGCATACTGATTTATAGACAATATTTTAAATATTAGATACCACATGTAGCATTGATGAACAGTAAGTATAGAATGTTGCAATTAAAGGGGATGAACACACACTAAAACACACACATTATATACACACACGAAGAGAGAATACACTTGGTGCATATGATTTCATCGTCAAATGAGATGTTACAAAGTATTTATAGGTGCAGGATTGGTGGGTTATTCACGGGTAACACCGGGTTACTTAACCACCAAGTCAACTACCATAACTATCCTATAACTAACTCTAACTACCCAACTTATATTAATCCTAATTATAACAAATTGTCACACTAACTTAGGATAACATATTTAACCAACTAAATTTAGCTTAACTTCAACATAGAATCAACGTTTTTGTTAAATATATTATAACATACAAATAAGGGTCGTCCTTAAAATTTATATTCAGAAAAAAATTACTGTAAGTACCAATAAGAGTAGACATTAAAGATTAAACACGGTTATATATCCACTAACCTTAAAGGTGAAGGGAAAAACCTGGGTTGTCAATCATGGCCTCATGGGTGCCTTCCATTTCCCACCTTTGATTTTTATCAATAGAACGATGGCATTGAATCTTACCAAAGCTGTAGAGCTAGATCAAGGTTATTGTAAAAAATGGAATTCTTAGTTGTTTTTGTTTATAAATTTTTAAGAGCTGATAATCACACATCAATAGGATGGTTTAGTTCCAGATTATTGTTTAAGGATGCTTGTTTAATGGGTATGTATTTATAGCCAGTTTAATGGGTATGTATTTATAGACAAACCAGATGTCAAGATGTTAACACGTTCCTGAGTTCATACTATGCTATTTTTAATAGAGGAAAAAAGCAAAGTTTTAGAAATGAAAAAGAATAAGTGATGAATTCAAAAACTTAAAAAAATATAGAAAATATTGAGAAAATAGAAGTAAGAACTTGTTACTAAAGCTCTCAAGTCAAATGCGTCACAAATGACTTCACAAAACCAAGACAAAGCTATTCACTCAAAAACACCACCATGTTTATCTATTTTACATTTACACTTTTGCTTCTTGTTGACTAACTTGCAACAGTAATAAATTCAAGATTCTTCTAACATATTGGTATTACCAGCATTCAAACACCAACATAGCATCCTATTATGTAATTAATAAACAAAAAAATAATTTCATCACTTTATCACAGTTTGGCATTTTAACAAACAATTATAGGCATAAAAAGACAATCACAGAAACTTTATGGATCTCATTTAACCCAAATCATAGAAACTTTTCATCTAATATAAAGCTAATCTATTGTGCTATGAAGAGTGGAAGAGGAAACA
This sequence comes from Flaveria sonorensis, assembly GCA_025506505.1. Classification (NCBI taxonomy): domain Eukaryota; kingdom Viridiplantae; phylum Streptophyta; class Magnoliopsida; order Asterales; family Asteraceae; genus Flaveria; species Flaveria sonorensis. The sequence goes on from CM046424.1 coordinate 9,695,430, forward strand.
AATGGTTAATGCAATATTGCAATCAAGATTAGAATGCGAAGCTAGCAAAAAGTTAAAATCGTAAACACATGTTGTTCAAGACCTAAAAGCAAAAAGGCTACCTTTGATAATAGCTCTAATCCAATGATGCTTTTTCTTGGGAAAAGAAAACAGACCAAGCAAACGATTAGTGCATTTGTAATCTGTAGCACTTCAAATAATACAGGACATATAAGAGTTGAAGTTCATAACATTATTTAAAACCATATAGCAAGGAAGGACATATAAGAGTTGTAGTTAAAGATTAAAAGCAAAATCAATTATAAACCGAATATCAAAAATTAACCAAGGCAAAAACAAAATAACCTTAAATTGTGAAAGCCTAATGGAGGAACTGCTTGATGATACACAAACTGTAAAGGAATGAAGACATGCAATAGGTTAAACAGCGGGAGATCAATTTGAACCAACTTAAAAAGTAGCCGATATGCAAGATCAAAAGTTCATAAACAAAATAATGTAGTTAATAGAAGTCAAAGAAACTTACATATGGTTAATTTTAGGGTTCTTGTAAATCGGCTTCTTTGATAGGTGATTGCCGCCATGTTTGGGATTGCTTATTTTACTTGAAAAAGAATTTTTGGTAAGAAAAGACTTATTAACTTGTGATTTTAAAATTTTTTTTTTTTGATAAATGTTTGGATTAACTTATAAACTAAAAAGTTATAAAATGACCCAAAATGACATATTTTTAAAAATTAGGAGTTAATAGGATGTACTACAGGGGTATTATAGGAAACTAAACTAAAAAGAGTTTTCTAAATTTAATAAGTCGCCTCTTCTTTACTTATCAAAAACTCATTTTACCTTATATGAAAAATCAATTTGAAAAACACTTGTGATATGCAAAACACTTTTTTAACTTATAAATTTATCAAAAGTTAATAAATTAAAAGTTGTTTGAAAATAAGCAATCTCAAACACCCACTGGGAATTAGGTTTCTTGTGAATTGCAACAGAGAAGAAAAAAAATGATAGTAGGTTTCAGCTGAGGGGTAAAGCTTCGGGTCAATCCGGATGTTAGGATCCGCATGTCCCTTTTTCCGGGGTCACAGGCTTAGGCGGGAATTGGAGGCAACAAGTAGCTTAGAAACAAGACACGTGTCTCAAGAAAAGGTTTGTTTATTAGAGTTGATAGATAATATGAGTATGAATTCGAAACAACCTAAGATTATCTAAAAATTGTTAGAACAGATGTTGAATATTTATTAAATAAATTAAAAGCTATGATTAATGATACATCATCAATTGAAACTTAATCTCATAGTTAATTAAAGTTCCTGAATTGAAAGAGCAAGAACAAGTCTCTCCGTTTTTTTAAGGGAGCAGAGCAGTCAAAATGCAACAAAACAATATCCGTGTAATATTTACAATTAATGAAGAGAAGTTTTCAGTTTTGACTTTTTTTTTTTAATTTCAATTCACAACTCACCCTTTCTAAAATAAAGTAACATTTATATAACTTATTGTTTTTTAAAAAAATATTATACCATAAAATTAATTTTTTTTATCTTTGGTATATGTATAATATTACTAAAGTTAAAAAAATAAAATTTACATATTATGCTATTTTGACCATACATATTGTGCTATTATGTGCACATACATAAATATGTTATTTTGTTATTTTTCAAATGAGTATATTTGATATAATTTTAGAATAAATATATACAAAAATATTAATGTTAAATTGTAAAATATTATATACAACTAATATAATTTAACTAATCAACATTGAAGGAAAAAAACGGCTGAATTATTTTAGAAATATCCATAAACAACCTTATTTGTATATGACATGATTTTAGGAATTTTAACAAACAACCTTATTTGTATTTGACAATATTATATTGATGATTAACTAAATACATATAACACATGGTGCAACTTTGTTGGTTCCTATATGTTTTAGACTAGGAATTTATTGTATATCATCATCATCCTATATAATTATTAATACTTGGAAGATAAACATTATTATGCAAAATATTGCATAATCAAAGAGTTAATTACATAAATAGTCCCTGTGGTTTATAAAAAGTAACATGTTTGGATACTAAAGGTTTTTGTAACAGGTTGTGGTATTATGTTTTGAATTTTGTAACAAAAATATGTATTAAGACTAACGGACATTAAGTTTTCTGTTAAATTTAAATGAAATGACTAAAGTATCATTGGATTTATTATTCCTACAATTATATATTTCTCTTTTATTAGGGACCAATTGTGTAATTACTATAACACTAAAATACACAACCCTTCCCCCATCTACATCATCGACCCACCATCACCACCATATATCCCCCGTCAGCCACCATTATCACAAGCCACCATCACCACCGGCCATCATCACCACCATTTACCCACCTTCAATCACCAACCCTCCTACCCACCAACAACCACCCAACCCTCCTACCCACCAGCATCCACCGAACACCCACAGACACCACCATTACCACCATCTACCTACAATATGCGTAATCGTCACAAGAAGAAGGTTGTCCCTCCTGCCTACTAGCCACCACCCAACACCCATAAGCACCCAAACCTAGATCTGAACCCTAATTGAATGGTCACTAGATCTGAACCCAAACCGAGATCTAAAACAACACCGAATCATCAAACACCCATGCGTGACCACCGTCTGAACCCTAATTGAATGGTCGGTGGTGGTGGGAGTCGTCGGTGGTGATCAGGTGGCAGTGATGGTGGTAGCGGCCGGTGGTTGTCGATAGTTGGTGGTGGTGGGGGTCGCCAGTGGTGTGGGGGTTGGCGGTGGTGGTGAGGGTTAGCGGTGGTGGTGGTGAGATGATGTTCAAGCGGCAGTGACGGTGGTGGCGGCCGGTGGTCGTCGTTGGTTGATAGTGGTGGGAGTCGCCGGTGGTAGTGGGGGTTAGCGGTGGTGGTGGTGAGATGATGTTCAGGAGGTAGATGTTGGGTGGGGGCCGACGTTGGTGGCGGCCTGCGTTGGAGATGGCCATGGTGGTAGGTGAGTGTTTGCATATGAGTGGGGTATTAGAATTTAGATTTTATATATACATATAATAACACATATAATATTTAAGTAATTTACAGAAGTAGCCCCTCACTTAAGTTACATAATCAGTCCCTTAAATATGAAATGACCGAAATACCTTTGAACCTAACAGAAAAATTAACAGAAGTTAGTGTTAATACCCAAACTCGTTACAAATTAAAACTTCAAAACCCAAACGTGTTATTTTTTTTGCTTATTACCCAAACTTATTATTTTTCATAAACCGCAGGGACTATCTATGTAATTAACTCAAAATCAAACAGGTTTAATGATATCAAACTTTTTATTTTTCACTTTATTTACATTTAAAGTTTTCGTATTCTAACAAATCAAAGAATTCAAGAATTGTCGGTAAAACGAGCCTTTGTAGCAAATTATATGAAAGAAATATAGGGTGAAAAAGATATTATATTCTGTTAATAAAATAAAAGATGTATTTATAAATTATAAGATAGTAAATCTAAACATTTAATAACTTTAATAACCATTAAGATAATATAATAATCTTTAAGTCAAGTATAGATCTGATAAAGTCTATCTATATCTTAATTGATAACTATAAATAACGTTTATAACATTCAGACATTTATATTCTTTAGATGCTCTAGCATTAACAAAAATAAAATAAGAAGTACACAAACAACTGAAATATAGACAATAATAAACAAGTAACGGTATCCAACACAATTACAATTAGGGTGCGGGAGGTGTTGGATTCGAGTTTCACTCGAAACAAAAATATTATAGGTTGAGCTAGTGATTTTTATAGTTGTGGACAATACTAAACAAGTGACCATATCCAACACAATTAAAAACGGGGACGTGTTGAGTTCGAGTTTCGCTCAAAGCAAAAATATTATAGGTCGAGCTAGTGGGTTTTCATAGTTGTAGTTTTCCTCCTTACGGGATTCAGATGCTGTCCCAACTAGAAAACGAATAAATTAACCTGATTAGGATAACACATACATTGGCCATACAAAAAATATGTATAGTCAATAATTATAACTTTGTAAAGAGGAATAAATTAGTAAAAAACAAAATAATAACAAATTAGTAAAAAACAAAATAAAAATATGATTTGATGTTTTAAAGGGGTATACATCAGTTATTCTCAGCCTAAAGGATTGATGTGACATAGTTAAAACAATTAAAATGAAAAGATTTTGAGTTAAAGTCTCGCTTAAAACAAAAAATGCACTACGCTGATCTGTCCTCCAAATAGGATCATGTTTTATGTTAACAAAAACAATTGCCGAAGGGGAGAAATATATCAAGTAAAATTGGAGGGGAATGCATGTTAAAGAAATAGTTATTTTCATGAAAATGTTATATGATGTAATATGATTATAGAAATATGATATAATATTATGCGATGTAATATGATTATAGGAATATAGTTATATGATGGAGTTTTAGTAAAAATATCCTTAATCTAAAAAAAACTAGGAATAATTTTGAGCTTACATATGTTGTTTTTATTGTTTTAAAAATGAAGGGTATTTTGGCATTATGTCAAATAGATTAGGTTCTCGTGTCAAATAACTTTTAAAATTTGTTTTACGTATTTAGCATTGTGTTTTATGTTTTAGATTATTTTCTTTTATTTTTGTCAATATTTTTCATATCAATATATAAATTTGTTGTTATTTTATTATTATGTTTTACTATTAGAAATACAAAATAATATTATTTCATCAATGTGTTTATCAATACTTATCATAAAAAAATGTTTAATAATGACGAGCAGAAAAACCACAATACATTCATCATTGTATTTTACGTTTTATAACAAGTTTTGTTAGTTTGTCATTGTTTATAAGATGAATTAGTTGCTATTTTCATATTATTCTATTTTCATTACTAGAATTACATAACAAGGTAATTTCACAATTGTTTTTATAGATTTTATTATTTTAGAAAAAACAATAATGTTCAGGATAGCAAAATGATGAACGAAAATACACAAAATAATGCGTAGGATATACATTATGATGAATAGAAATCACAATGTGTTAGAAAACGTAATTTTTAATATCTGCATATATTAATACCGTACTAGTTTTAAATATAAAATACACTCATTTTTAAAATGTAATTTTTGATAAAAAAATTAATTTCATATATAAAAGTTACGAATGTTTAAAAAAATTGAGAAAATTTAAAAAAGAGTAAACAAAAGCGGCCATGACTAAATAACATTCGAATTTTTTATTTTTTATTTATAATTTGATCTCAGCCATTAATTTAAAAGCTAAATGGTTAAGATTGTTTTGCATATTTTTTAAATGAAACATACTTTTTAATTGAACCATTACTATAGTTATATTATAAAAATGTTATTTTCATGATTGTTTTAATAATTAATTGTTTTGAAAACTGTTTCTTATAAAACAAACCTTGTAATTGTCTAAAAAATTTATATAGTATGAGTCGATGTTATAGTGCTATTTGATGTTTTTTCTTGTAAATTGATGCTGGTTCGAGTACTGTTAAAATGAACAATCGATTAATCGCAGTAGTAGATTTTTGATATTGTTTGTTTGTTGTTAAACAAAATTGAAATAATATGATTTTTTAAAATCGATACAGAGCGATTCCTTTTCTTTGTTTTTTTCTCTTTTTCCTATAAATAGGTTCACATCCAACCAAACATTTAAGGTTTAACCAAATTGATCAAATAATCCAACCCTTCATCTTTTGTTTAACTAAATCATGAGTGAGGGAAGAGATAGTGCAACAATGGTAGTGGCGGTGCTCTTTCTACTAGTGGTGGCGTTTCACTGCGAGGTGGTTAACGCGGCTACTTATGTAGTTGGTGATAGCAGTGGTTGGACGACTAGCATATCCGGCTGGGAAAAAGGCAAAAATTTTAAAGCCGGCGACGTCCTTGGTAGCCGCTCAACATTAGATCTTTATTTTATTTGTGTATACAGTTATATTTTTACTATTTGGTTAATCTCTCAGCTTCAACCATTTTTCAAATGTTCTTTATGACTTATTGGACCAGTGCAACTGGACAAGAACCAAAACAAGAAACCAAAACAAAAACAAAAAATAAAACAAAAACAGGTGTCCTGTCCGGTTATATTTATTTAAATCATTTCCTGCCATTTGAACAACCGAACTTGATTTTACTTTTTTTTTTATATTTACCGATTAAATTAGTACTCTAAACTCTAAGTTAAAATAATATCGTAAGTCTATATTAAAACACAATGTATATCTATTATTTGTTTTAAACTATATACACACAGTTATATGCGTTTTGACTTTAAACTGAGTTAATTTAAAGTTTTTATATAACAATAATAATAGTAAAAGATATGTTTATTTTTATTAATTAGTATTCTATCATGTGATTAGTGTTCAACTATCAAAAAGGAGCCCATAGTGTGGTGGTAGTGAACAAGGCAGGGTATGATGGGTGTAGCATGACTCCGAGAGATGCAAAAGTGTACACAAGTGGAAAAGACAAAATTAAGCTTATGAAGGGTCTGAACAACTTCATTTGCGGTCACCCTGGTCACTGCGGTGCTGGCATGAAGCTCCAAATTTCCGCGTCTTAAAAAACAAATTAATAATAAGAGCTTCAAATTTTTAGGTTTATGTCTGTTTTAAGAGCTTTTTTATGCTTTAACTATTGTTATATCGTATAAATAAAGATTCTGTCATAAGGCGTTTTGGCTTTAAATAATAAATTTTATGTATCTCTTACCCTTTGTATGTCCAGTTATATATGTATTATTGGTTTCGTAATGTTTTGAAAACTGATAATGTTGTTAAACTTGTAACTATGCTATTTATTGTTAAAATGGTAAATGTTATGAAATGTTTTGTTTTGATTTCATCGATTTCACAATTAATCAAAGGACTTTCAGTGAAGGAAAAATCCATCCGTAAATCGGTATTCCGTGGGTGAAAGTCCCTTGGATAATGTGTATGGGTAGTGGTTTCTGCAACATATATTACTAATAGATTACTTACACATATTTAGCAACGAATCATAACTACATATACTAACAAAATATACTAACTCATAATTAAAGAAACATCACCAACCAACTCTAGATTAAAAAGAAAAAAAAAGCTATCACGATATGTATGCATGTATATCTCTATAATAATAAATAAAATAAATCCGAACACTTGTCATTATTGTAGGTCATCTAATAATTAATTTTTCCACTTCTTTCTCCTATTAATTATGAATGCTATAATAGCTATTTATTAATTAATAACTATCCATAATTAAAATTTCAAATATGTTAACTTTAAATTTTCAAATGTATAATACATCGGTTTATTCAATATGTAAAATACATAATATTTAAAACATAGCTTTTTATATTATAAACCGTGTAACAGCAAATTTATTTAGGCTGCGTATTACACGGGATTGTAGTCTAGTATATATATATATATATATATATATATATATATATATATATATATATATAAGAGATCAAATTAAAATCATGTTTATAATTGAAAACCGTAAAACCACCACTAACCAATCACATAATCTTAGAGCCGGCCTAATGGGCTTACTATATATATATATATATAGAGAGATCAAATTAAAATCATGTTTATAATTAAAAACCGTAAAACCACCACTAACCAATCACATAATCTTAGGGCCGGCCTAATGGGCTTACTAGGTGAAGTCAGGGCTTGGGGCACTCAAAATCCTAGGGCCCCAATTTTTCTAAAAATCCTTGTGTATTGGGTTTTTTTTTTTAAAACATTGAGTTGGTCCATATTCAATAATGGGAAGGAAAGGTGCTGGGCCGAACTTTTTTGTGAGGGCATGGACAACATTTTGGAATTAGATAGACATGTAAATGAACCGAATGAACACGAACATCAGCATATTCATGTTCGTTCATTTAACTCTTATCGAACACGAATACGGACAAATAATCTAACACGATTTTTTGTTCATACTCGTTCATTAATAATATATAAATGTTCATGTTCGTTCATGTTTGTTCGTTAAAAAACTAAATGAACACTTCACGAACATAAACAAACACAAATGAACTATAATAAACGAACATAAATGAACAATAATACACTAACATAACTGAACATAAAAAAAAATCATAAATAATCATTTTGGAACTTTTAGGTGTATTAGTGGAAATTAAAAGCTCACTAAACTTATAGGTTTCTTGTATAATATAATACACTTATGTTTTAAATATTAACACATAATACCCTGTTATTAATATATATATATATATATATATATATATATATATATATACACTCTAATATAAGAGTAACTTGAGATGACACGTGGCAGCACCACAATCATCCTCATCAAAAATTTTCCGCCTCTCTCTCATATTAAATAATTACCTTAATTATTAATTATATTATTTAATACTTTTTAGATTTTATAAATTAAGAAAGAAATTTATTCGTTAATGTTATTTCTAAATATATAATTTTTTATAAAACAATATTTTTTTATAAAGCATAAAACTTTGTAAAAATACGAAATATTTTAACATTGGTATTTTTAAAAGTCATGTTTTTTAAAAACTAGAAATAATCAAATTTGGGAGTTATTTTAAAAATGACATTTTTATACGGTTTGTTTTAGAACAAAATGTTCATTTTTTTGAAAAAAAATTAAAAATAAAATTTTAAAAAGTTGATATCATTGTTTTATTATTTATAGTAATTTCTCGTATGTAATTTCAGTCATATCATATCTTAGAATATCATTTTATAATTATTAATTTTTATTATATTAATATTTTATTTATTCAACCCGTGTAATACACGGGTTTACTAAAACTAGTATATATATATAAATGAACATAAACGAACGTAAATGAATGAACATAAACGAACATATATGAACGAACATAAACGAACGTTCATGAACGTAAACGAACGAATAAAACATGTGTTCATGTTTGTTCATTTAATTAAACGAACACAATTTTTTTGTTTATGTTTGTTCATTTCCTAAATAAACGAACTTTCCGCCTAACAGTTCATGAACAGTTTATAAATGTTCGGTTTATTTACAGGCCTAGAATTAGAACAAGGGCACATGGACATGATTGATGATCTGATCCTTCAATTTCTCGTATTCAGTTTTTATTTGCTCATCTTTGTCGCATTTCTGCTACCATCATACTGGTAACATTTTTTTTTTTGTGATTATCCGATTGCCGCCATTTGGTATGAGCGTTCTTCGCTACCGCTTGTTTTGATGTACATTTAGGTCAGTCTAGTGTTTCTTTGTAGCTAAAATTTTTCAATCAAAGAAGATATATAATAGTTTAAAGTATCTATGAAGTCTTCTAAATACTTAGATATCAAAGCTTGGATTTTATTTATCATATCGCGTGTTAAAACCTTTGCGATTCCATGTTTCTTTGTATGTATTCTACACAAAAGTCTTTTGCAAATTCGTGAACCTTTGTATGTGGATCAACACTTAACTATTAGATCGATCTCGTGACAAGAACGCGAAATATAATCATCACGGTAATAAGATTAAATAAGAAATGAGATGAACACAAGTGTAAAAAAAACTTCGATTTGTATTGCTCTCTGATTTGAAGGATTACAAAATACATGCGAAATCAGGAAAATGACAAAAGCTCGGTAAATTACATCAACTAACAACTATTTATACTAAATTAGGAATTTATCGCGTAGTTCTCGCGCGATTTCCAAGTTCTCGCACGAGATACAACTTCTCGCGCGGTAACTTTAGGTTCTCACGTGACATGATCTTTATTATCTTGATTTGATTTTCCGAGCATCTAAGTTCAATCCTACACTTTGCAAAAAAAAACTTGCAATAAATAGTCCTTTTTGATTGAGTTCTACGTATCATGATTTTTCTATGTAGTCTGCACAAGAATATTAAAAAAATACTTGAATAATTGTTTTACGGATTGTAATGATAGTAGTTTAGTATTTCTACTTATTTGTATACATAGTTTTTGTTTTTGAGCATTCAAACAGAACAAAAAGAAATGACCAAACAGCTAATATTTTAATGTCATTATGTCAAACAAGACATGAGAAATATGAGGACACAAATCTTTTCTCTCTATTTTCACTTAATATATAATGCATACACCGGGAAGTTTGCGTATAATTAAATTATATACAAGTATGTTAGTAATCAGAAGCAAAAATATATAATTGATTGTATATTATAACAAACCATATATTTTGGAAAAGGCCCCAAACTTTTATCTTACTTTGTTCCCCTAAAATGATTGAGACGACCCTGCTGATAATCTATAATGATTTAACTTTTTAGTTGTTTAAAGTATATTTGTAGATAGTGAAGCCATAAAAGGGAACAATGTCAAAAACTAAGTTTATCAATGAATAATTTTTATTTAATATAATCTTTAAATTTTTTTATGTATTAGTTTTTTGTTAGCAATGAAGAACTTCAATTAATCTTATTTGCTATATTTTGGTTATGTAACTAGCTGAAAAGCAATAGTGGTGATGGTACATAACCAAAGAGGATAGAAATAAGCCATGTCCCACACCACATATCAATCCTGATTGCTGTGGTAAAACATAAAGTTCGAATTTCAGCGACTAAAATTTAAACACCGCAAACATAACTGTGTCATTTACTTCATCTTTAATATAGATATATAGTTGTTTTAAGATTAATACTATTTGTATTAAAAAAGGTTGAGTGGATTATGAAGACTATACCCTTAGTAGTATGGAGGAGGGATTAGGGATGTGACACAAAATGAAGAATAACATAATAAGATGTATAACCCATAGCCTTAAGGGAAGTGGGTGTGGACAAGATACGACACACATGATGGTGGTATTGGATATATATACTTGCGGCTATAACAAAGAGTGATAAACAGGATGGTGGTTCATGTTATGGCTGAAGAAATATTATTCAAACCAGGTCTTTTTCATGAGAATTTTTACTCAGTCTTAGGCATGTTTCTTTAATAGATTAAATATTTTATTGTTCATTGAATAATAGCCTAACGGCTAGTTCGTTGAGTCAAGCATAATAGTAGAGTTGATGAGACTTTCTCGTCCTTTTTTATGTATTTAAGAAATGTTGCAATTCTTGTTTTGAAGAATAAAAAAATGTTATTCAATAAAGTATCCAAAGTTCCCTACAATCTTGTCTCGTATGGTTTATTTTTCATACCTTTTGAGTCTCTAAATACCAACAGATTGGTATCAGAGCTTGGCTGCTATAAGCCTCTCGGTTAACCCTTCTTGTCTATCATTTCATGGTTGATTCGACTACCACTCCCACTACCCATCAACCCTCATTCCAGTGTTCAAAGGAGAGGATTATGAACACTGGAGCTTGCGCATGAAAATGATCCTCCCATGAACCGTGGGATGTTACATACCTAGGTGTCACTGCTGCCGGTTAAGGTGGCCATAATAACAGTGATATTAAGAAAAGGGATGTGCAAGCAATGACTATTATTCAGCCACAAGTACACGATAGTCTCTTCTCCTGTATTGCTAGTGCAAACTTCGTAAAAGAAACATGGGACATTCTTCGGCTAGAGTATCAAGGGGACTCTTAAGTCTAATCTGTTAAGTTACAAAGCCTTAAAAGGGAATTTGAGAATCTCACAATAAAGGAAGATGAAAATGTGGGTGATTACTATTCTAGAGTCATGAATAATGTGGGACAACAAATATCTTCTGAGGAAGAACTTACTAACCAGAAGGTTGTAGAAAAGGTGCTGAGGAGTCTATCTCTAAAATTTGACTATGTCATACCATCTATTGAGGTGGTGTATGATCTTTCCACAATCACACATGTCAAGATGATGTGCTTACTGCAATCTCAAGAAGAGGGGATGAATGGGAGATTAACTCTAGAGAAGTTAGCCAAGTCAAACAATAGCCAAGATGACCAAACCTTCCAAGTATTTCAAGAGCAAAATAGATCCCCAAAGGGTAGAGGTCATGGTGGACAAATACCCTATAGAGGGAGGGGCATTAGTCATGGTAGAATAAACCTTGATAAGAGTAAAGTTCCACAATGTTACACATGCAAGAAGTTTAGGCACCTTAAAAAGACTGCTTGTACAACAAAGATAATCAAGTGAACATTGTTGAGAATAAGGAACATGATGCCAATGGAGATGATCAACACCTGCTCATGGCCATAGTCCAACAAATTGATGAACTAGCTATGGAGTCTACGACAGTGATGACTAAAACAGGTCATAATGGCAATAATAATCATGTTTATTTATTCAGGGTGTTCTAACCATATGACAGGTTTTAAAGAGCGTTTTGTCAACATTGATGATTCCTTTAAGTTAGATGTTAGTTTGGGAGACAGGAATAAGCTGGAAGTTGAGGGTCATGGTACTATCAAACATAAAGCCATGATGAGGAATCTCATGGAAATAGTTATGGCAAATAACATGATGTTTATGTTAGATGCCACTAGCTTGGTTGCTACCAAACATGATGATAAAGTCCTTAGGTGGCATTGCATATTTGGCAACCTTCCTTTTGATGGCTTGAAACGACTACATGACAAGGAGATGGTTCGTGGGTTACCAAGCACCAATACCTCCATCACGTGTGAAGCTTGCTTGACAGGTAAACAAGCTAGACTCCATTTTCAATCCACATCATGGAAGGCTAAAGAAAGATTAGATTTAGTCCACATATACCTATGTAAACCTATGCAAGTGCCCAGTCTAGGAAATGGCCTATATTACTTGTTGTTCATTGATGATTTAACTAAAATGTGCTAGTTGTATTTCTTACATAATAAAAATGAGGCGTTTTCAAAGTTTAAAGTTTTCAAGGCTATGGTTGAAAAAGAATGTGGGCATCCTATCAAAGTTCTACTCTCTGATAGGGGAGATGAATTTTGCTCACAAGAATTCAGTAATTTTTGTGAACTATCTGGAATTAAATGTTAGCTCACCATTCCTTACACCCCACAATACAATGGTGTATTAGAGAGAAAGAATCGTATTGGGATGAACCTGGTGAGAAGTATGCTGCAGGGCAAAGAAACGCCTATTTTTTTTTTTGGGTTGAAGCAGTCACAACAGCCATATACGTGATCAACAGGTCACCCACTAAAGCTCTTGTTAATTTGATTCCATTTGAAGCTTGGTCAGGTAAGAAACCTGGTATCTCAAATATGAAAATTATTGGTTGTATTGCTTTTGCATTGATTCTATCATAGATAAGAACTAGCTGGATGCGAAATCTGAAAGAAACATCTTCATTGGGTATTCAACCCAAGGTTATGGGTACCGACTTTATAATCGCATTATTAAAAAATTTCTACCAAAAAAGATGTCACCTAAGGATTCAAAATGGATATAGGGTAACTCAAAAAGCAACCTTGATAATGACCACTAATTTGTAGACTTATTTCCTTTTGACAATGACTTAGACAGCACCTTAGCTACACCTGCCAGCCCTCATGTAGAGTCAAACTCTATCATTCCACCTAATAATCTTTCAACCATCGAAGCCACTACCTGTTCCCCACATACACCACCCATTTTACCACCTATTGACCAAAGTATAAACCCTCAAAACCTACCCTCAAACCATGACATAGCCGGTCCTTCAAGGAGAGTATCAAAGCTTATGGACTATCATAGTGGTCATTGGTCAAGGTCTTTTAGATGAAGAAACTAATCTCTCATCTTGTCATTTTGCACTTCTCTCTGATCTTGTTAATTATCAGAAGGCTGCAAACGATAAAAAGTGGTAGGATGCCATGCTTAGAGAATTACAAGCTATAGAAAAGAATGAAACTTCGAAGTTGGTTGCCCTCCATTCGGTAAAAATGTCATGGATGTTAAGTGGTTGTAAAATGGGGCTAAATGGTGAATTTCTAAAGTACAAGGCAAGATTGGTGGCCAAATGATACTCTCAACAGCAAGGTACAGTTTTTTAGGAAACCTTTGCTCAAGTAGCACGGTTTGAAACTATTCGAGTTTTTCTAGTTGTAGCTGCTCAAATGGGATGATAATACATCAAATTGATGTTAGGTCGGAATTTTTGAATAGTGACTTAACTGAAGAAATCTATGTTAATCAGCCTGAAGGTTTTGAAGTTCCCAGCAAGACTGAAATGGTGTACAAGTTAAAAAAAGGATCTCTATGGGCTAAAGCAAGCTCCGAGAGCCTAGTACAAACAATAGATAGATACTTCCTGAAGAATGGTTACAATCGTAGTGACAATGTACCCACTTTGTATGTAAAATGAAACAGTATAGGTGAAGTCATATATGTGTGTCTATATATGGATGACATCATATGTAGGGATTGAACCTAGAGGCTCGGGAAATCAAATGACGATATTAAAGATCAAGTCGCACGAGACCTGAAGTTTCCATGCGAGAACTTACATCTGGCGCGAGAACTATAGAGTTTAGTATAAATACCTAGTTTTTGATGTAATTTAGTAAGTTTTTCTCATTTCCTGATTTCACACTATTGTAATAGTTTCAAATTAGAGAGCAATACACTAAATCTTATTTACTTTTATGTTTGAGTTCTATTGATATTGTCTTCTATTCATTCAATATTCTTACTGTGAGCGATTACATTCCGTATTCTCCTTACGAGATCGATTTTTTGTATTATTGTTGATCCTTACAAATTGTATCAGAGCTTAGTATGCTCTAGATCGATTGGATTGAAGATTGAAGAGTTTTGAAGTGTTCTTGAGCTACGATTTTGATTTTCTTTTTGAAGATTACTTGATTACTACTATTTGTGATTATAATTGAAGATGTTAAGAGTTGAAACTCATTCAATTGAAGCTGTTATGGAGTTTACTTGGTTAATTGAGCTTAATTGAATCAATTAGGGACAATTAGGATCAAAATTCAACCTAAATCACTAATTTGAAGCTTAATCACTTAATTTTGGACAAATTGGTGGTAAAATTGAAATTGGGAACTTTGAAATTGCATGAAATTCAATAAGAGAAAAGTTTATTTTCGCACGCGAAAAGTCATTGTTTCGCGTGAAAAGGACACTTATCGCGAAAGTTTGTTAGAAAAAGATTCCCTTCGTGCAAAAAGTTCATTATTTCGCAAAAGTCAGTTACAAAACTCTATGTGCGAGAAGTTTGTGCGAGAAGTTTGTGCGAAAAGTTACTGTGAAGATTGTTCACGCGAGAACTTCAAGTTTCAAGAACTTTTAAGAAAGGTTTAACTCCCCAGTTTCAGAGATGGAAAATCTGAAGAAAAGCAATGCTACATTAAACCTTGTCAATGAGATTGGCACAAGAACCAAACCTCTGAGACTTCTTAGTGAGGATGACTATCCAGATTGGGTTTATCAGTTCAAAAATCATGTCATATACACAGAACCCTGGATGTTGCTGTCAATCATGGACCATACATTCCTGTGTATAACAATGACAAGGGAGAGCTGATACCTAAACCTAAACATCTATGGGATGAAAAGGATATGAAGAAACTTGAACTTGATGATAAAGCCTATGCCGCAATCACCATGGCACTTACTACTGAGATATCACAAAAGTTCAAAGAGTTCAGAGGAGCTAAGGTTCTATAGGATGCGATGGAGGAACAAATCATGGGAAAAAAGACATGAGGGAAAGCTATAAAGATATGCTGAACTAAGAGTTCAACATGTTTAACCATGTGCTGGGTGATACATTGGAGGCTCAATTGTCTAGATTTGCTAAGCTGATCACTAAAATAAAGAGTGCAGGAATTATATTGGAAAATATAGGGGTTAATAAGAAGCTGTTGAATTCTTTACCCTATAGCTAGAATAACAATTACACTACAATCAAGAGAACAAAAGATGTGTTTACCTTGTCTCTCAATGACCTATTTTCTACAATTAAATCATATGAGATGGATGACAAACACAGAGCTGTAAATCATTTAAACACCATGGGAGATGAAGCCTCTGCATTGTATGCCAAGATGGCTAGTAATCCCAATTACTGTGTCAGCTATTCTCAAATGTGTCAACAATAGCAATCAGCTCACAGTCAACCCTCAGTTAAAGAGACATTCACTCCTCAGTTCCATATTCCTAATCCAAACCAATTTTCTCCAAGTCCCCACAGTCAACCATCACAACCCACTCAACAAGCCTTTGTTGTCAACTCCAACCCATCCAAGTAAACAATCCAAATTGCTGAAGAGCATCTGGCTCTATTCATAACATTTATGAATAGTTATGAAGCATACATGGCCAGAAGATTGAGTTCACCCAACATCTTGATTGATGACTTATAGCAAGTCAATACTGATGATGTTGAAGAAAATGACATTAAATACCAAATGGAATGGTGGTGTACAAAGTTCAAAACTTTTTTAGGAGAACGGGGAGAAAAATGTTTGTTGTGAACAACTCAAGCAAGATTGGGTTTGACAAGACAAACTTAAGATGCTACAACTGTGATAAACTAGGCCACTTTGCAAGGTAATGTACTGAAGGAAAGACAAATCAAAATGACAGTAGCAAGAAGATGGTGACAGTCGAGGTTGAAGCAAAAGGAGATAAAACAAATTCTTCCAAAAACAAAGCATTAGTTTCTCAGACCAATAAGAGTATGATTGGTTAGATCAGATGGAGATCTTGGATATTAAGTTGTCTACAACATTGTTAGCAGAGATTCATGATGGTGAAGAAAATGTTGAAGAATTTTTTTATGCTGAGTTTGTTTCTAAAGATTTAGTTGCTGGTATTTTTGCTGAAGAGGAAATAAGGAATGATAAAAAGGTGCTTAATGAATCTGTTTTTAAGACTACTCCAGCACTATCAATGAAAACTAAAGATCGAAAAGAAGGAAGCAAAGAAGAAGCTGTTGAGACTACTCTAGATATGATTGAAGAGATAACGTTATTGTTGTTGAGGAAACTCCAGGATCTGTTCATTATGATACTGTCAATACTGTTGAGATCACTCCAGTAACTGAAGCAAAAAAGGAAGATGTTCTAAAGGCGTTTATGGTGAAAGAAATACCAGGAGAACCTGCTAAGACTGAAGAAACAGATGAGGTATACACCCATCTTTGTATAAATGCATGTGTAGAAAAGATTCAAAGATATCGAGTTCACAACGAGCACTTGATTTTGGAAGTTGAAAAACTTCAATATCAAGCTCGTAAATATAAAAATGATAAGAAATTTTTTAAAGAATGATAGAAGATTTAAACAAATCAATTTATCAGTCAAAATTAAATCTTCATGATAAAGATTGTAAAATCAATGATTTCACTTCACGTAATAATGATCTAACTTTGGAAATTAACTAACTAACAGTGAACTCTTGTTTGCAAAGTTAATTATTGAAAAGTTTGAGTTATCTTCAAACATGGTTGAAGGTATAATCAAGTCTTAAATTACTTCGAAGATTAATGGTAGTCAAAGTGGAGTTGGATATTCCAATATTGCACCGCCAATTAATCTTGATTATACATGTTTGCCTTCATCCATTACCACAACAGATGAGGAACTAATATATAGATTGGGTTTTAAACCAACTAATGACTTAAAACCTTCAGTCAACATTTCATTGACTGTTGACCCTATCACAAAAACTGGAAGTAAATTTATTGATGATCATTCTTTTGTAGAAAGTATAAAGATAGACGGTTTGGTTGAAGAGTATGAAAGTGATGATGAAATAGTTTTTATAGAAAATAATAATAAAAGTTGTACTGAAAAAACTTCTTGTAAATCATCACTTGTTATTAATAAAGTTTCTGTTTCTACAAATGCTTGTACAAATTTGTGTAAAAAACAACAGAAATTAAAACAAGATCATTCATAAAGAAAATGAAAGAAAACATTATACAACATCAGTATCTGACTTGAAATTTGATTTTAAGAACAGATTTGTTTCAAAATGCAACAAAGATAAGGAAGATTTTATTTTTAAAGAAATGAATGCTTTTTAAAAAAAAAATAAAAGTATGCTAATCTTATGAAACAAGATTTAGTAGATCATATCAATGAATCCCATCCAATAATATCTTTACTGGGATTCGGTTATCTCAATTCTTTGGAATGTTTATAATGAAAGAAAGAAAAGAGAGACTGTTAAAGAAATCAAAAGGCCAAGAAAATACTAAAGTCAGATTCTATGATAACTTTGGTGGTTATCATAATTAGTTTGAGGGAAATACACGATTGCAAAATGCCTATCATAAATCGTGTTGTTATGTTTGTGGCAAGCCAAATCATATGGCTAGAAATTGCATTTATTAACATCAATTAACAAGCAAACAAAGATTTCATAACTCGATTTCATATAATCGAAAACAATTTTTGTAACGCCCACCACCCAAGGCACACCCTGGGGAGCGTTACGCATCGGATATACAAAACACACAGTAATCAGAGCATACATAGAGGAATTCAAATTATAAATTATAACGTAATATACATCGGTTTTCTAATACAATACTAGTATTACATCAATTTAACTATAGAAGGGATTCAAAATCTTCGGCAACACTTTAGTCTTTTATCTCCTCATAAGCTTAGTCCATAATCTCTTATTCCTGTAATCACCTGGCACCTAGGATGTGTGTCCATAAAATAAAAAAAAACATTCGGGACTCAGCGTAAAGCTTGTGAGTTCATGAACATAGCATTCTTTAAAATTCAAAACATATTAATATTGACTATTGCATCAAGCAGATACAACCATGGCAAACAGATAGGAACAGAGTAAGCACAATATAAATTCACATAACCAGGCTATGTATACAAACTCCACTGGCTAAAGCAGAATCATATAAGCAACCCTCAAGCATCCTATCAAGCATTGCCACATATCATAAATGCTATTGATAGTCAATTCTTCAATTATTACCAGTTATCAGAACATCACATCCCGTTTTAGGAAAACAGTTCAAAGGAACTCACCTATTTAGTAATTGTCCAACAGTTGATAATCTTTCCTAGTACAATCTGGTAATATTCCTAGGTCCTGATACAGTTTAAGTAATCTTATGTAACATCCCGAGCGTTTGGATCATATGTAATAGTTAAAATAAAAAAATATGAACTTTACATTTTGTATATTGTTAAACGAGTAACTAATGAGTGAAATGACTATTCTAAATTTAAACTTTTAGACGAGTTTTAGTGTTGTAAGAGACCGTTTAAATATATATAAATATAAAATATTATATTTAAACGTGCTCCGTTTTTAATGAAACTTAGGTGGACTCGTAGAGAAAAATAAGCTCGTCTCAACGGCATATTTGAAATTTTATAAGACGTTATATTTAAAAAGTTATAAGAGAAAAATAAAGTAAGCAGCTGAATTAATTATAATAATATAATAATATAATATTTTAATTCATAAGAAGTGCAATGTAAGCATTTAAACGCAAGGAAGCTGCTCAAATTGTGATCTCACATCGACCTAAAGAGAAAAGTACTGCTGTTAGGAACTCTTATAAATAGAGATCTTATAGGTTGAGTTTGGGTATTGTTATTAGTCGTTTTTGGAGCTCGGGTAGGAGCGCGAGTAGGGAGACTCTACATCAAATTGCCGTAGATAGTTTTAGGTATGTGTTCGTTTAAATTTATGTCAAGTTAATTATATTTATTTTAGATTATTATTATTAGGAGTGGTTTAGTATTATTAGTATTATTATTTTAGGTGTTAGGGTTATTGTTAGGAGTGGCTATTGGGTAGCCTAGCCTTAGTTAGGCATGGACTGATCACCCATGCTTAAACAAGGTAGCGTAAACCAATATCCAATCATTACAATAACTAGTTAGTTGTCATTACCTAACCTAGGATTACTTGAACTGTATCAGGACTTAGAGATATTACCAGAAATATTGGAAAGGTTATCAACTGTTGGGCAACTTCTAAACGGGTGAGTCCCTTGAATTGTTTTATAAAACGGGATGTGATGTTCTGATAACTGGTAATAATTGAAGAATTGACTATCAATAGCATCTGTGATATGTGGCAATGCTTGATAGGATGCTTGAGGGCTGCTTGTATGATTTGCTTTAGCCAGTGGAGTTTGTATACATAGCCTGGTTATGTGAATTTATACTTGCTTACTCTGTTCCTATCTGTTTGCCATGGTTGTATCTGCTTGATGCAATAGTCAATATTAATATGTTTTGAATTTTGAAGAATACTATGTTCATGAACTCACAAGCTTTATGCTGAGTCCAAATGTTTTATTTTATGGACACACATCCTAGGTGCCAGGTGATTACAAGAATAAGAGATTATGGACTAAGCTCATGAGGAAATAAAGGACTAAAGTGTTGCCGAGGATTTGGATCTATTCTATAGTTAAGTTGATGTAATATAGTATTGTATTAGAAGACAGATGTATAATACGTTATAATTTATAATTATGTTTGACTTCCGCTATGTTCTCTGATTACTATGTGTTGTATATCCGATGCGTAACGCTCCCTAGGGTGTGCCTGGGAGGCGGGCGTTACAAGTTGGTATCAGAGCCATAGTTTTAGTGAACTAGGTACAAAGATAGTATCTAGACTTAAACTAGGGAAGATGCTTGAGATAAATAGATTATCTAGGTACTGGGTAACGGGTTTGGGTAAAACATAAAGGATAATGGCTAGAACATTATAAGTGCAATAGATAAGCAATGACACCTGGCCACTGTTATTTCTTGTCTATCAGTACTATTATGTTCTAGATCATAATCCATCATGTGAATACTAATTCCCTGCTCCCTCATGTAGGTTTTCACTATGACAAGAGGAGGAAGTACTCATGGTAGGGGTCGTGGTAGACCTCCTAGTAGTAGAAGGCAAATCATGTCATCTGCGAATGATGATCATGAAAATCTTCATAATACTGAATCCGAGGCGCAACAATTTGCTGGACCGCAATTCCAAGCAGCTGTAGCTGGCGTAATTAAAGATGCTTTGCCGACCATTATAGCCGAGGTTATGAATGCCTCTAGGGGGTACATGTGCAATGATAGTAATGGACAAGATGATCATATCTATAACACCAATGGTAATGGAGATGCTCCTATGAGAACTGAACCTAAGCAAGGTTGTTCTTACAAAGCTTTTAAGGGATGTGAACCTCCAATATTTGATGGGAAAAGAGATTCCATGGCTACCTTTCAGTGGATCCATGAGATGGAAGCTGTTATTGAAATTAGTGGATGTACAGCCACACAAGCTGTCATGTATGCCACTCACTCATTCAGATTTGAGGCATTGTTTTGGTGGGACAATGTTAAACAAGCTAAAGGACCTGGAATTGTTACCGCTTTGACCTGGAATGAACTAAAGGAGCTTGTGATGGAAAGTTTTGTCCTGAAGTTGAAAGGGACAAAATTGAAAGAGAATTCTTACAACTACAGGCCGGGATGATGACACATCATCAGTACACGACCAAGTTTGATGAGATGGCTCGACTGCTTCTGAGCATGTAACACCTGAAGCAAAGCGTGTAAAAAGATACGTGCAAGGGTTACCTCCTCATATTCGACAGTTAGTTAAGATGTTTGCCCCAAAACCTATGAATCTGCAATTGCATTAAGTGCCATTGCATACGAAGAAGAAGGCATAATGACTGAAACAAACAAAAGAAAGAGAAATGATGATGAAAACCAGATGCCAAGAAAGGACAGAAAGATCACACGAAATGAAGGGCCGTATCAACAAACCATGGAGGAACGATAAAAGTGAGTCTTGGAGAAAGTATCAAGATTCCAAATGTCTTAAATGTCCAATGGGTGATCATTCACGAAAGAACTGCCAAAAATTAGATGTTTCAATTGTTGGGAGTATGGACATTTCCGAAGTGATTGCAAGAAACCTCCACAAACACAACCTGTGGAGAATCAAAACAACTCCAAGGGCCGAGTGTATGTGTTAAAAGAAGCTGGGGATGAAACTATAGCTGGTACGTTTCTCATTACAACATATATGCTAGAGTTTTTTTGATACGGCGCAAATAGAAGTTTCATTTCAACTGCCTTAGTACCTTATTTGAACTTAGTACCACAAACTCTAGATTGTGCATATATTGTAGAAACTGCCAGTGGTGAGCAAGATAAGATAAGTAAGATTTTTAAGGATTGTGTTATTACCCTAGTTAACACTAAATTCTCTGTAAATTTAATGCCGACCATTCTAAGTGATATGATATCATTCTTGGGATGGATTGGTTAAATAAATATTGTGCTCGTCTCGACTGTGAACATAAGACGATGACGGTACGTAAGCCAAATGGGAAAAGCTACTAGTTCATGGAAGTGATGGAAATCCTAAGACCAATATCATCTCAGCAGTGAAGGCAATGAAATGTATTCAGAAAGGATGCATAGCCTTTCTTTTGTGCATGATAGATGCAAAAAGGAAATACAAATCAATGAAATTCCTGTGGTGTGCAACTTCCCAGACGTGTTTCCGGAAGATTTACCAGGACTTCCACCTGATCGTCAGATAGAATTTCGTATTGATTTAGTACATGGTGCTAAACCAATCGCGAAGGACTCCTTATCGTCTAGCCTCTTCAGAGATGAAAGAACTTATGAAGCAAATTGACGAACTCTTAGAAAAAGGGTTTATTAGACCGAGTTCCTCACCTTGGGGAGCGCCAGTATTGTTCATCAAAAAGAAAGATGGTTCAATGCGTATGCATATTGATTATCAAGAATTAAACAAGTTAACTGTCAAGAACAAGTATCCTTTACCAAGAATAGATGATTTATTTGATCAACTTCAAGGAGCCAACTACTTTTCAAAAATTGATCTTCGATCAGGTTATCATCAGTTGAAAGTACGCGAGGAAGACATTCCCAAGACCGCATTCAGGAGCGTTATGGACATTACGAATTTTTGGTTATGTCTTTTGGACTAACCAATGCCCTGCAACATTTATGGATCTGATGAATAGAGTTTGCAAACCATACTTGGATAAGTTTGTCATTGTTTATTGATGACATACTTATTTATTCTAAGAACCAAGATGATCATGCCAGACATTTGAAAATGGTTCTAGAAACCCTTCGACAAGAAACGCTTTATGCAAAATTCTCTAAATGTGACTTCTGGAAAAGAGAAGTTCAATTCCTCGGTCACGTGATAAATGAGAAGGGAATACAAGTAGATCCAACCAAGATAGAAGCTGTGATGAAATGGGAATCACCAAAGAATCCTAGTGAGATTAGGAGCTTTTTGGATTAGCAGGATACTACCGAAGGTTTATTCAAGACTTCTCTAAGATTGCTACCCCTTTAACATCTTTGACTCGAAAGAATGTAAAGTTTGACTGGGGACCAAAGCAGGAAGAAGCTTTCAACCTTCTAAAACAAAAGCTTAGCAGTGCTCCCATACTTGCATTACCAGATGGTAATGAAGACTTTGCAATATACTGTGATGCCTCATATAATGGTTTAGGTTGTGTGTTGATGCAACGAAATAAGGTTATAGCCTATGCATCACGACAACTAAAAGTTCATGAAAAGAACTATACTACGCACACCTTGAATTGGGTGCCATAGTGTTTGCCTTAAAGATTTGGCGACACTACTTGTATGGTACTAAGTGTGTAATCTACTCAGACCATAAGAGCTTACAACACATCTTTAATCAAAAGATGTTAAACATGAGGCAAAGAAGGTGGATGGAACTTCTCAATGATTACGATTATGAAATCAAGTACCATCCAGAAAAGCTAATGTAGTTGCGGATGCTCTCAGGAAAGAAAAGTTAAACCAATTAGGGTAAAAGCATTAAAGATAGATGTCAAGCTTGATTGAAAGACCAAATCAAGAATGCTCAAACTAAAGCGTTGAAAGATGAGAATATTCAGGCTGAAAGAATGATGGGTAACAAAAATTACGACTCAAGGAACGGATGGAATCTTACGATTTGGTCAGAGAATTTGGATCCCAAAATTTGGGGTATTCAGGGCAAAGTATTGGATGAAGCCCACAAGTCCAAATACACAATGCATCCGGAGCAAGCAAAATGTATAAAGATATTCGAAATCACTACTGGTGGCCTAATATGAAAAGATCTATAGCCCAATACGTTGAGAAATGCTTAACATGTCTGCAAGTTAAGATTGAACATCAAAAACCAGCCGGCCAGTTACAACAATTGGAGTTGCCAGTATGGAAATGGGATAGAGTGACGATGGATTTTGTCACGAAACTTCCAAGAACACGAAAAGGATATAATGCTATATGGGTCGTGGTTGACAGGCTAACCAAGTCAGCACATTTTCTACCCTAAGTGAGAGTTATCCAATAGAAAAACTGGCCAAGATATATATTGATGAAATAGTAAGTAAACATGGAGTGCCTTATCCATTATCTCTGATAGGGATAGCCGATTTACATCCAGATTCTGGACAAGTTTCCAAAAGGAACTAGGAACCAAAATCAGTTTAAGCACTGCATATCATCCTCAAACTGATGGTCAGAGCGAGCGAACAATTCAAACCTGGAGAAGACATGTTGCGTGCTTGCGTGATTGATTTTGGAGGTAGCTGGGAAGATCATTTGCCTTTGATCGAATTTTCTTATAACAACAGCTACCATTCAGCATTAAAGCTGCACCGTTTGAAGCATATAGGAAGAAAGTGTAGAACTCCCATTTGTTGGACAGAAAAGGGGATGATCAGTTGACCAAAACCGAAATTATTCTTGAGACAACTGAGAAAATCCAACAAATAAGACAACAACTAAAAGCTGCTCAAGATAGACAAAAGAGTTATGCTATAACAGAAGGAGCCTTTAGAATTTCAAGAAGGAGACTATGTAATGCTAAAAGTCTCACCATGGAAAGGAGTGATGAGATTTGGTAAATGGGGAAAGTTAAGTTCCAGGTATATTGGACCGTTCAAAATCATCGCAAGAATGGTACAGTTGCATACAGGCTAGAATTACCAGAAACCTTAAGAGGTATTCATGATACATTTCATATATCAAACCTAAGGAAATGTTTGGCAGATCCAACACAAGCAGTGTCATTGGAGGACGTGCAAGTGGACAGAAACTAAACTTCACAGAAAAGACCGTTACAAAGATTCGATTTTCAAGAGCGTAAACTAAGAAAGAAGATAATTCCATTAGTATTAGTTTAGTGGCAAGGTCACAAAGGGCCCGAGAAGACTTGAGAATTAGCAGAAGAAATGAAAGCCAAATATCCTAAATTATTTTAGTAGCCTTCGAATTTCGAGGACGAAGTTCTTTTAAGGGGAGAAGAATGTAACATCCCGAGCGTTTGGGTCATATGTAATAGTTAACATAAAAAAATATAAACTTTAAAAAAATATAAACTTTACATTTTGTATATTGTTAAACGAGTAACTAATGAGTGAAATGGCTATGCTAAATTCAAAGTTTTAGACGAGTTTTAGTGTTGTAAGAGACCGTTTAAATATATATAAATATAATAATATATTATATTTAAACGTGCTCCGTTTTTAACAAAACTTAGGTGGACTCGTAGAGAAAAATAAACTCGTCTCAATGGCATATTGAAATTTTATAAGTCGTTATATTTAAAAAGTTATAAGAGAAAAACGAAGTAAGCAGCTGAATTAATTATAATTATAATAATAATATAATATTTAATTCATAAGAATGCAATGTAAGCATTGAACGCAAGGAAGCTGCTCAAATTGTGATCCCACATCGACTAAAGAGAAAAGTACTGCTGTTAGGAAACTCTATAAATAGAGATCTTATAGGTTGAGTTTAGATTATAAGTTTTCTTGAAACGCTCTATTATAAAGAGAATTCCAGGTAATCGATACCGCATTGGGTATTGTTATTAGTCGTTTTGGAGCTCGGGTAGGAGCGCGAGTAAGGAGACTCTACATCAAATTGCGTAGATAGTTTTTAGGTATGTGTTCGTTTAAGTTATGTCAAGTTAATTATTATTTATTTTAGATTATTATTATTAGGAGTGGTTTTAGTATATTAGTATTATTTTTAGGTGTTAGGGTATTGTTAGGAGTGCTATTGGGTAGCCTAGCCTTAGTTAGGCATGGACTGATCACCCATGCTAAACAAGGTAGCGTAAAACAATATCCAATCATTACAATAACTAGTTAGTTGTATCATTACTAACCTAGGATTACTTGAACTGTATCAGGACTTAGAGATATTACCAGAATTATTAGGAAAGGTTATCAACTGTTGGGCAACTTCTAAACGGGTGAGTCCTCTGAATTGTTTATAAAACGGGATGTGATGTTCTGATAACTGGTAATAATTGAAGAATTGACTATCAATAGCATCTGTGATATGTGGCAATGCTTGATAGGATGCTTGAGGGCTGCTTGTATGATTCTGCTTTAGCCAGTGGAGTTTGTATACATAGCCTGATTATGTGAATTTATACTGTGCTTACTCTGTTCCTATTGTTTGCCATGGTTGTATCTGCTTGATGCAATAGTCAATATTAATATGTTTGAATTTTGAAGAATACTATGTTTATGAACTCACAAGCTTTATGCTGAGTCCCAAATGTTTTATTATGGACACACATCCTAGGTGCCAGGTGATTACAAGAATAAGAGATTATGGACTAAGCTCATGAGGAAATAAAGGACTAAAGTGTTGCCGAGGATTTGGATCTATTCTATAGTTAAGTTGATGTAATATTAGTATTGTATTAGAAGACAGATGTATAATACGTTAATTTATAATTATTGTTTGACTTCGCTATGTATTCTCTGATTACTATGTGTTCTGTATATCCGATGCGTAACGCTCTCTAGGGTGTGCCCTGGGAGGCGAGCGTTACATCTTAGGTTACGTAATGGTACAACTAACTGGTTATTGTAATGATTGGATATTGGTTTACGCTACCTTATTTAAGCATGGGTGATCAGTCCATGCCTAACTAAAGCTAGGCTACCCAATAGCCACTCCTAACAATAACCCTAACACCTAAAAATAATAATACTAATAATACTAAAATCACTTCTAATACTAATAATAATCTAAAATAAATAATAATTAACTTGACATAAACTTAAACGAGAACATACCTTAAAACAATCTACGGCAATCTGATGTAGAGTCCCCCTACGCGCTCCTACCCGAGCTCTAAAAACAACTAATAACAATACCAAATGGGGTATCGATTACCTGGAATTCTCTTTATAATAGAACGTTTCCAAGAAAACTTATAATCTAAACTCAACCTTAAGGTTTCTATTTATAATGGCTTCTGAAGGCTCTCATTTTTTCTTCTGGTCGATGTGGGAGGCATGTTGAGGTGCCTGCTTGCTTCAATTCGTTCCATTTGATATCTAAAGTTTGATATTATATTATTATAATATTATATTATTATAATTAATTCAGTTGCTTAACTTGTTTTTCTCTTATAACTTCTAAAATATAAGGGTCTATAAAATTCTGAATATGTCGTTAGGACGAGCTTATTTTTTTCTATGAGTCCACCTAAGTTTCGTTAAAAACAGAGCACGTTTAAATATAATATATTATTATATTTATATATATATTTAAATGGTCTCTTATGACACTAAAACTCGTTTAAAAAATTAAATTTAAAATAGTCATTTCACTCATTAGTTACTCGTTTAATAATATACAAAATGTAAAGTTTATATTTCTTTTATTTTAACTATTACATATGACCCAAACGCTCAGGATGTTACAATTTTTTCTAAATAAAAGATTTAATAAAAATACAAATCATTCAAATATTTTTATTGATAAAAGAAATATTCAGATAAAAACTTATTTGAACAAAGGAAATTAAGTTAAGAAATATTCACATGTTGATGGAAGCAATCTCATTCCAGTGCAAAATACATTAAAGAAAATTGTTAAATCATTGATGAAACCAACTAAAAAATAGAAGATCAAGGAAAAACAATCTGAACCTAATATTATAGAAGATTATGTTTTCAATGATAAAAGAGATATGATATTGAAGTCTGTATCATATTTGGATGACAACAATATGCTAAGTCAACAATGGCTTGGGTTCCTAAAATTGAATAATCTCACTCATATGTGCATGAACAACCAAGGCAAGTCATCAACGGTGTTGGCACGTTGATAGCAGTTGTTCTGGGCACATGACGGGTAACATATCGCTGTTAAACAACGTAGAACCTTACAACGGAGGGTATGTTATTTTTTCCAGTGACAGGGGAGGTAAAATTACAAAGAAATGTACAATATCTAATGGTGTGTTAAGTTTTGAAGATGTTAATTTTGTTGAAGAACTAAAACATAATTTGTTAAGTGTTTCTCAAATTTGTGATAAACAGTATTCAACACACTTCACTGATAAAGAATGTCTTATTCTAAAACCTGGCTTTGTAATCCCGGATAAGTGGATTTTATTAAGAACTCTGAAAGACAAAGACACATATTTACGAGATATGAATGGCTCATATTCATTTGTGACAGCGTCTTGGTTGTTGTCAAAATCCTCGGAGAGTTATTCAATGTAATGGCGTCGTCGTCTTGGCTATGTAAATATTAGGAATATGAATAAATTGGTTAGAGGAAATCATGTTATAGGCCTTGTAATGAAAGAATTTCAACTTAACGAACATTATCTATCATGTCCAAAAGCAAACAACATAAATTTCCTCATAAACCAGTTGCTCATACCAAAATTGAATCAATCCTTCAATTGTTACACATGGATTTGTTTGATCAGGTAACTGTTTTGAGTTTGGGATGTCGTGCATATTGTTTGGTTATTACTGATGATTTTTCTAGATTTACTTGGGTTTTATTTTAGCAACTAACGATGAGACGCCTCATTTCCTGATAAAGTTCATGACTCTTGTGGAAAACCAGACTGACAAAAGCATCAAGTGCATCAAAAGTGATAATGGAACGAAGTTTTGCGATCATATTCTGAATAAATCTTGTGATTCAAAGAGAATAGCTAGACAATTCAGCTCTGCAGGAACTCCACAATAAAATGGAGTTACTGAAAGATGAAATAGAACTTTGATTGAAGCAGCTCGAACAATGTTATCAGCAGCCAAATTACCTTCATTCTTTTGGGCTGAAGCTATTAACACTGCATGTTATGTTTAGAATCATGTCTTAATCAATAAACAACAAAACATGACTCCTTATGAAATATTTTTTAAACATAAAACCAATTCAAATACTTTAAGACATTTAGATGTTATTATACTTTGTTGCACACTTCCAATTCTAACTCAAAATTTGATGAAAAAGCTGAAGAATGTTACTTTGTTGGATATTCAGCAAACAAAATAGCATATAGGGTTTATAATAAAAAGACAAAACAAATAATTGAGTCACTTGATATAATTTGGCATGAAACTATATCAGCTGTTCAACCATCAGTTTCTGATCTGAATTAGGTGTCTGAACCTGAATTGACTCTGGTTGATCCAGCAGTTGAACAAACTCCACAGGATTCTGATCCTTGTTCTTCTTCTACACAAGATATTTTAATTGACATAACTCAAGTTCCATATAAGGATTTATCTGTTGATAATGATATCACTCAAAGGAACATATTGTTTATCAACCTGAAGGAGGATCTACTATTAAAGAACCTGTTCGCCATATTTCTAATTTAGACGAAGTTATTTCTGAAGATCTCATTCCTCAGTTGAGAATACATAAAGATCATCCAACTGAAGCAATCATTGGTCCGTTATCACAAGGCATTTGCACTCGAAGTTAATCTGGAGCAATAAATTCATGCTTGCATACATGTTTTATTTCTCAAATCGTGCCGAAGAACGTTGAGATGGCTTTGAAAGAAAATAGTTGGGTTAAGGCCATGCAAGACTAGCTGATGCAATTTAAAAAGTTAAATGTTTGGTATCTATGTGAACTTCCAAAGGATAAGTTGCCGATCGGAACTAAGTGGATATTCAAAAACAAAACGGATGAGAAAGGTGTTATTGTTCGCAACAAGGCCAACTTGTTCAAGGATTCTATGAAGTTGAAGGTCTGATTATGAAAAGTATATGATCCAGTTGCAAGGACTTGAAGCTATACGTATATTTATGGCTTAGACAAAGCACTCTATGGATTACATCAAGAACCTCGTGCTTGGTATGCCACATTCACTAAACATTTGCTTTGCAAATGGTTAAACAAGGGGTGCTATTGATCAAACATTGTTCTTAAAGAAGACTGGTGATGACCTCATTCTTGTTGAAATTTATGTTGATTAAATTATTTTTGGATCTACTAATGATGAGTTGTGCAAGGAATTTGAAGCAGTGATAAAGAAGAAGTTTGAGATAAGCTCTCGTGAAGAAATTTCATTTTTCTTGAGTATTTAAGCTAAATAGGATGACCAGGGTATTCTGATACATCAAGAAAAGTATGTTCACAGTATTTTGGATAAATAAAAATTTCAAAAATCCAAGATTGCGCTAACTCTGATGTCTTCTCGTCCTACTTTAACTCCTGATCTCATGGGTGGAGATGTTGATCAACATTTGTATCGATCAATGATTGGATCTTGATGTGTCTCACTGCCATAGGTCTAACATTATGTTTACTGTCAGTCAGTGTGCACAATCAAGTATCCTAAGAGTCTCATATGAAAGCTGTCAAACGGATTTTCAAGTTCTCAAGGGCCAACAGCACTTGGACTTTGGTATCCTAGAAATTCTGAATTCAATTTATATGCTTATACTGACAATGATTATGGTGGATGTAATTTGGACAAGAAATCAACAACAGGTGGATGTCAATTTCTTGGGAATAAGTTGATTTCATGGCAATGCAAAAAGTAGCATACTGTTTCCACGTCCACTACTGAAGCTAAATATATGGCCGCATCAAGTTGTTGTTCTTAAATCGTTTGGATTCAACAACAACTTTTTGATTATGGTCTTAATATTTACAACACCAAAATCTGGTGTGATAATTCTGTAGTGTTAAACATAGTGAAGAATCCTATTCAACACTCAAAAACAAAACACATCGACATCCACATGCATTTTACTTTTGATTGTTTGGATCGAAAGCATAGTTATCTCGAAAAAGTCCAATTAGATGAAAACATTGCTCATCTGTTTACCAAGGCGTTTGATCATTCCCGATTTGACTTTCTGGTTCAATCTATAGGAATGATTAACTTTGGTTAATGCTAACCATATACCCTTTTCAAACATATTTCTCTATCATTTTTTTCAAATTGTCATTTTTTAAATAGATAATCATAATTTTAAGGGGAGAAAATATGATGTATTGAAAAAGATTTTAGTTTCAGGAAGAGTAAAGTTTGAAAAATTACAAAAAGATTAAATGATTTTTCAAAAAAAAATAATTTTTAAGGTAAATAGGAAATAATAGTATGTTTCTTGATTTTGATATATTACATACTAAAGCTTAAAAAGGAACTGACTTGGATTAAATTTAATATGGTGATAGGCTCAACTTCCAAGGATTAAAAGTACTATGCTATGTGATGCACTGAAACTAAATTGTTTATGATGAAGTGGGTTACACATCAGGTTTTGTGTAACACTGATTCCATGCAAACAGACTCAGAGTTACAATCTGTCATACTCAAGCCAGTTACTTTCTGATTCAATAATTTTCATGAGTATAAATATATATATATATATATATATATATATATATATATATATATATATATATATATATATATATATATATATATATATATATATATATAGCACTAAACATAAAAATCATGCAAAAAGCTAAAACAAAACAAAAGAAAAACAATAAAAGAGAATAAATATGCCAAAAGGCCATATAGAAATAAAAGATGCCAATATGCACAATAATAAAATATATGTCAAAGACATACATACTATATGATAAATATTTTTCTTTTTGAGAATATATTCTGACACAGGATGTAAAATCAAAAGATGAGGCATGTAAGTCTAAATTGGCATATAAGTCCTAAACGTCTTGCGAGGGCAAAACATAAGTCTGACTGGCTGTTAATAAGTCCTACAACTTGTTAATATTCCGTGTTTAGAAATGTTTCTCTGGCTAGTTATGCTCTATATAGTTATTATAAGAAAGAAATCTTGAGAATCTTGATCAGAGGTAAGAAATTTAAGTCAAATTAGAGTGACTTGAAATATCAAAAGTGTCTTGAAGCTGGATAGGGGTACTACGGGATTTTTGATTGTGGGATTCATTGATTTCATATAAATAATCAAAAGATGATAAATTTCAAAGTATATGTGTCAAAGGAAAATTGAAGTCTGAGTTTAATACAGATAAATCATATTAACAATCAGCTTAACCAGTCTTATTCTAACTACAGCTAGATGATGTTAATAATTGATTTTAAAGAAATATGATCCTATACTTTGAAAATTTACCAAACATAGTTTAAGTTATAAGTCTAAGTTTGTTTGGTTCAACTTGTTTTTGTTTTTTGTTTGTGTTTTTGTTTGTTTGCATTTTTTTTTTGTTTACCAAATGTTTATAAAATTAAAGGTTTCTGGTTAATTGTTAGCACTTGGTTACAGATAAATTTTAAACCTAACAAATCACAAGATCAAATAAAATGAACTAAAATTGAAAAGGTTTGAAAATTTTTCTAAATAACTTGAACTACTCGCGTGTGAGAAGTTCATTGAGTGGGAAAAGTTTTAATGATGCGAGTCCTGACTTCTCACATGAGAAGTCAGAGGAGTATAAAAGACATCAGATGCGATTAGTTGACTTATGCACCTAAACCGCCTGATTTCACTCTTCAATTTTTTTCTAAATGTTGAGCATTTTTCTTTGATATACTTGTTTAGATTGGTCGTCTATTGCTTCTAAAGAGTTTAATAAGGTATTTTAAGGGTTACAGATTAGTTTTAGGTGTATTTGATTATTGACCGAAAGTTAAAGGACTAATACACTCAAAATTAAACAAAATTAATCATATTAAACCTTAATGATAGCCTAATCGACACTCAACAAACATATTTCAATGGTTAAAACACTATAAAATGACTTAATTTGAAATTTTAAAAATGGAACTTATCGCGTGCGAGAAGTGTCAGAATATGAACACACGCGAGAACTTTCAAATTTCGCATGAACTAATCGCATGAACATTGTTGGACCAAAAGAACCAATGAGCCTGATCAGAAAAACCTTTAAGTCCCACGGACATTACAACAACTGAAGTAGTCTGCAACAGCTGAAGACATCAGCTGATAACAAGGTCTGAAGACAAAGTCTGAAGTGAAAGAGCTGAAGACAAAGTCTGAAGTGAAAGAGCTGAAGACAAAGTCTGAAGTGAAAGAGCTGAAGACAAAGTCTGAAGTGAAAGAGCTGAAGACAAAGTCTGAAGTGAAAGAGCTGAAGACAAAGTCTGAAGACAAAAGCTGAAGACAAAGACTGAAGACCAAGTTTCAGATGATTGTCACAACAGCTGAAGAAGACCTCTTCAGTAGTTGTGATGGTTTCCTTTCAGTAGTTGTAGTTTCTTTTCTGTACTTATAGTTTCAGTAGTTTTATGTTTCTTCGTGTACTTAGAATAATCTGAGATGTTCTCAGTTGTTGTGAACATTCTCAGTAGTTTGCTTACTTTCAGTAGTTTGTAATAATTCTGTTAGATGTCACTATCAAGTGACATCAGCAGACGTCACATTCCTATATATAAGGAATGCTGACCTAATTGTAATCGGTGCAGCTTAGGAAAACCTAGCAGCCGCCACACCGAAGCATGTGTGCATGAATGTTATTATCTCTTTGCAGAAAACCCTATATCTATTAACCGTGTACTGTTCCATTGAATATTTATTGTGTTCTTGCTATATTTGCTTAATTCTTGCTCTAATTCCGCTGTGATTCAACTCTAATTGATCAAACTTAGATCACTGATCCTAACAAATGGTATCAGAGCAGGTTAATCATTGATCGGTTTAACAATTGATCATTGAAACTGCTATTTTGATATCTATAGTTTGATCGAATTAGCATATGTGCAAGAACTGGTTATAAAGATTGATTTTCTGCTGCTTCTGGTTATTTAATTTGAGTTTCTTCTTGGTTCTTATTGAGTTTGTTGTGTTTTTGTGCAAAATCTTTTGAAACTTGATTGATTTGGTTTGAATCTGAGAATGACTACTCCATCTAATGATCCTCACAATACTGGCTCCTCAACCAAGCCTCCGATGCTGGTTAGGAGTGAGTATAACATATGGCAACGAAGAATGCTCCATCACCTGTCTGTTAACAGTTCAGGTTGTTGGACATCTGTGGTTCATGGTCCACACAAGCCTATGGTGAACAATCCGGAGACCAATCAAATGGTTCCGAAGAAGAAGGAGCAATACTCAGATGAAGATCGTAAACTGTTTGAGATTGATGCTAAAGCCCATGGAATTCTGGCCATGGCACTGCCGAATGAAATCTATTCTGGGCTTATGCATCATGAAACTGCTCATGACCTCTGGAATGCTTTGAAGGAACAATTCGGAGGAACTGATGAGGTCTTAGCAAACAACAGAGAAATCCTCGCCCAACAATATGAGACATTCTCTCATAGGAAGGGTGAGACACTGACTCAACAGTTTGAGCGTTTCTCCTGCTTGATCTCTGAACTGAAAATGGTCAAGCAAGAGTATACTAACAGCCAGATGAACAACAGATTCCTCAGATCACTGCCTGAGAGATGGGACACATACACCATTGTCCTACGCTCCAGTGCAAATCTGGATAGCCTATCTCTCACCCAACTCCATGGGAAACTGCTTACATTTGAAAGAGAGATAGAGCAGAAAAGGAAACTGGCATCATCAGGAAAGCTCTCTGATGACTTTGTACCAGGTAACACTGCCTTGGTCGGTCATGAGTCAGAATATGCTGGATCAGAAAGTCATTATGATGAGCATATAGATTTCTCTTCAAACAGTTCTGATCATGCATTTGTTGGTGTTGACAGTCATTCTGGGTGTAATAGTGATAATTTATGTTTTATCATGGATGATTTGCAAGGTATTGCTGATGATGATTTAGAAGAGATGGATATTTTGAGCCAAATGGCCCTGATCAATATCAGATCTCAAAAGTTCTACAAGAGAACTGGTAGGAAATTTCCAGGACTCTCTGGCAAAACCAAAGTTGGTTTTGACAAGAGTAAGTTGAGGTGTCACAAATGCCACAGGCTTGGGCACTTTGCAAGAGAGTGTAGATCAACTGGATCTAACTCCTCTGCACCCTTTGTGACCTTTCCAAGCAATAGTTCACAAAACAAAGGGCAACATCCTGCTAGTTCTGGTCATCACTCACAACCTCAATCTCCTGCATACTTTGTCCCTCAGGGTTCAATGCCATATCCTTATCCCTGCTATTATATGCCACAGCCAAATCCAGTTCATGTCCCTATAGCACAACAACCTCAAGCCCTACCTGAGCCTCAACCATCTCCATCACAATCTCAACCTCATCACAGCTTCTTCACACCAGGAGTTGTTGACTGGAGCAGCTTACCAGATGATCTTTCTGGTTTCAATGAGCAACTATGCTGGTGCTGGTCAACATGGTGGTGAACATCCTTTTGGGAATCTTGCTCTCATGGCCCTGGAGTCTACTGAGGGTTCCTGCTCAGATGCTTCATCTTCACAGGTAACCCAGATATCTTCTGAGGCTAAAGCCAAGTTATGTTCTGAATCATGCATAGCTGCCTTTGTCTCTAGAGAGGCAAATGTAGCTTTAGTCAAAATCTTGAGCTTGAGAAAACTATTTCCAAAAGAAAGTCAAAATTTGTGTCAATCTTGAGAAAAAGATTGAGCTTGAGAAAACTATTTCCAAAGAAAAAGATGAGTATGTGTCTGCACTTAATGACAAAGATGATGAGATTTACAAGCTTAAATGCCAACTTAATGATGAAAAGGCTAAGGTAGAGGTCATACTCGAGAACCACAGAAGTCTCAAAGAGACACTTGCAGCTACCCAAGTTGAGTGTGACCGATGGGTAACATCCTGCAAGGGATTTGAAATGCTTCTCAGCAAGCAAACAGCTTCAAATGTGAAGTTTGGAATAGGTTACAATCATACTGCACCACCTACTGATTTTACTTCAAAATCAATAGTAAAATCTGAAGGTGAAAGTAATTTCCAAACCACATCATCATGTGATTCATCCTCAAATGATAATACAAAATTAGAGGATGAAGTCAGTGTTAAGATCTCAGCAAATCAATTGCCTGATGGTTTAAATGCTGATAAACACATGAAGCTGAGAAATTCAGATGTTGTTCCTCAAAGTACTCCAAGTACTGAAGGGCAAGTCACAACATCTGAAAAGCATTTCAAATCTGATGAAATAAAAGGATTAACAACTGCTGAGGAATCTATCATACGGTCTTTCAGGACGGATAGAGAACAGCTGAAGAACAAGTCTTCAGTTGTTACCGATCCTTCAGTACTTAACACAAGTACTGAAAGGAGGAAAGTACTGAAGATCACACCTTCAGTAGTTTCCACTTCAGCAGTTGATCAATCCAAGATGAAGAATAAGCCATGTGAAATATGTGGTAAATTCAATCATCTATCTGATGAATGCTGGTACAAAAAGGGTTCCAAACTCAACAGAGATAAGCTCATTAAAGAAGAAATAAATAAAATGAAAAATGAGTTTGAAACCAAGTTTGTACCACAGTCATCTCAAACTGATAAACCCAAGGCCTCACCAAAATCCAAAAAGAAGGATGGGGTTTATCAGAAAACAGCTGATAGTGTTCCTCATGATAAACATCAGACGAAGTCTGTGAATTTCAAGAAGGAGGAAATGGTGGGTCACAGGAACTCATCAAAAACAAGTACTGATGTGTCAAATGAGCTGAAGGCTTTAGCAACAAATCAGACACAACTTGTTATGATGGTTCAGCATTTGTTGGGGAGAGTTAACCAACTAGATGCACCTGTGATCAAACCACTGAAAAGGAAATCCAAGCCCAAATCTAAGAATTCCATTTCAGCACCATCTCCACCTTCATCAGCTGTTAATCATGAGAAACAAGTTATGGTTAAATCTGTTGATGAAAACATACCCAAAACCAAAAAGGTTTGGGTCTCTAAAGCTAACTAGTTTCTTATGATAAATGCAGGGTTCTTCAGCATGCCAAAGAAGCATCTGGTATGTAGACAGTGGAGGATCTATGCATATGACTGGGAGCAGTTCTCTTCTTAATGACTACTCTCAAGGAAAGAAGGGATTTGTCTCATTTGGAAATGATGCTAAGGGTTACATCATCGGGAAAGGATTTGTGTCAAATGGAGAAATCAGATTTGATGATGTTAACCATGTGGAGAATCTCAAGTATAATCTACTGAGTGTCAGTCAGATGTGTGATAAAGGGCATGTTGCACTTTTCACAAGCCAGAACTGCCGGATTCTGTCTTCCAAAGTTCTGAGGCTGATTGACAAGGTATTGGATGAACATACTCTCCTGAAGGCCAACAGGATAGGAAGAGTATATGCCTTGGATTTGTCAAAGAAGATTGATTTAAAAGGTCATCCTTGCCTGTTCTCCAAGGCCTCTCCTCAGGAATCTAAACTGTGGCATAGAAGGCTGGGTCATGTTAATCTCAAAAACATGAATCAGCTGATCCACAAAAGTTTAGTAAGAGGTCTACCAATAAAGGAGTTCCTCTGTGATGAAACCTGCACTGCTTGTTTAAAAGGAAAACAACACAAAGTCTCATTTCCTCCTATAGAAGAACCAAAGTCCACTGCCTGCTTGCAATTACTGCACATGGATCTCTTTGGTCCTGTGAGAGTAATGAGCATGGCAAAGAAGAAATACTGTCTGGTAATTGTGGATGATTACTCCAGATTTGTATGGACCTTCTTCTTGCATTCAAAGGATGAGGCTGCTCAGACAATTATTAACTTTGTGTTGTATGTTGAGAAGCAGTATTCCCTATCAGTCAAGTGTATAAGAAGTGATAATGGAACTGAATTTAGAAACCATACACTTGATGATTTCTACCTTTCAAAAGGAATCAAGAGGCAGTATAGCATCCCAAGGACTCCAGAACAAAATGGAGTAGTGGAGAGAAAGAACAGGACCCTAATTGAAGCTGCAAGGTCCATGTTGGCTGACTCTGGTTTGCCACTGACCTTTTGGGCTGAAGCTGTCAACACAGCATGCTATGTGCAAAATAGAGCTTTAGTGAATCAGAGGTTGATGAAGACTCCTTATGAAGTTCTACATCATTTGGCTCCTCTAATTTCATTCTTCAGAGCATTTGGGTGTCCTTGTTACATTCTCAACACAAAGGATCAACTCCAAAAGTTTGATTCTAAGGTGGATGCAGGGTATTTTGTTGGGTACTCATCCACTTGCAAGGCTTACAGAGTGTTCAACTGTAAGACAAAGATGGTTGAAGAAACCTTGCATGTGAAGTTCAATGAATCTCCTAAGGACAAAATCCCACAAAACCCTGTGGAGTTGTTTGATCTGGACATACTGCAATATGTTCCTTATCAGCCTCCAGCTGTTGCAGATCATGTGAATTCATCACCTTCTGCAGCTAGTCATCCATCTGGTGGTACTGATGTTCATGATGATCCCAGTACTCACCTATTCAAGTTTAGTGATCAACTGCCTGAGTCTACTCAACTTGATGTTCCTGTAGCTTCAGTAGCACCATCCACAACAAATGCTGATGAGATTTCTGAATCCTCTACTTCATTTGATATGCCATCTAACACTTGGTTTCAAGAATCTGGATCAACATCTGTTGCTGCTGAGCGTGCTACAAACACTTGCACAGATCTCATAGTGCATCAAGAGCTGAAGAATCACCCAACGTCTCAAATCATTGGTGATATCAATGCTGGTGTCTCAACTAGAAGTCAATTGTCCAACTTCTGCTTCTATGCTCTTTTCATCAGTCAGCAAGAGCCAAAGAACTATCATATTGCATTAAGAGACAATGGATGGGTTGATGCCATGCAGCTTGAGCTTCTTCAGTTCAAAAAGCAGCAAGTGTGGGAACTGGTTCCTCTACCCCAGGTAAGTGTGCAATAGGCACTAAATGGGTGTTTAGGAATAAAACAGATGAAAATGGGCAAATTGTCAAGAACAAGGCCAGACTGGTTGTCCAGGGGTTTTCACAAGAAGAAGGTATTGATTATGATGAAACCTTTGCCCCTGTAGCCAGACTGGAGGCAATTAGATTGTTCTTAGCCTATGCTGCATTCCACAATCTTAAAGTTTTTCAAATGGATGTCAAAAGTGCGTTTTTATATGGTAAAATAAAAGAAGAGGTTTATGTGTGTCAACCACCAGGTTTTGAGGATAATAAACATCCTGATTGGGTGTATAAACTTGATAAGGCTCTTTATGGGTTGAAACAAGCTCCTAGAGCCTGGTATGAAACACTGTCAAATTTTCTTCTTCAGAATAATTTCACTAGAGGCTCCATAGATAAAACTTTGTTCATTAAGAAAGTGGGTCAGCATAAGCTCCTTGTTCAAATTTATGTTGATGATATTATTTTTGCTTCCTCTGATCCACAGTTGTGTGATGCATTTACAAAGTTGATGCAACAAAAATTCGAAATGAGTGCCATGGGAGAATTACAGTTCTTTCTAGGTTTGCAAATCAAACAAAAGGCTGATGGAACTTTCATTCATCAGTCAAAATACACAAAAAGTCTTTTGGCAAAGTTTGATTTACAACACTGTAAGCCCTGTTCTACTCCCATGTGCAGCACCACACAACTGGATGCAGATCAGAAAGGTAAAGCTGTTGATGAAACACTTTACAGATGTATGATTGGGTCCTTGATGTACTTAACAGCTTCTAGACCAGATATTATGTTTGCAACTTGTGTTTGTGCTAGATTTCAGGCTGCTCCTAAAGAGTCCCATTTGATTGCAGTCAAGAGGATCTTTAGATATCTGCAAGGTACTCAATCTCTAGGTCTTTGGTATTCCACTGGGCACTCTTGCAAATTAGTTGCTTTTTCTGATAGTGACTATGCAGGGTGTAAATTAACTAGAAAATCAACTTCTGGTGGATGTCAATTCCTAGGCAACTGTTTGGTTTCTTGGCAGAGTAAGAAACAAACATCTGTTGCTACATCCACTGCTGAAGCCGAGTACATTGCTGCTGCAAGTTGTACATCTCAGGTACTCTGGCTTCAGAATCAATTACTGGATTATGGCATTACAGAGACTAAGACTCCATTACTAATGGATAGTGCTTCAGCTCTTTGTATCGTCAAGAATCCAGTCCAGCACTCTAGGACCAAACATATTGAGATCAGACACCATTTTATTAGGGATTGTTTTGAAAAAGGTCTGATTGATCCAAAGTTTGTTCCTAGTGCTGATGAGCTTGCAGACATATTTACTAAGCCTTTGGACAGTTCAACTTTCCAAAACCTAGTGTTAAGGCTTGGTATGCTGCAGCTAGAATAAGTGACAACTACTGATGATCTCAGTGAACAAGTACTGATGAGCATTCGTATACTACTGTCACAAATAAGTACTGCAGTTCTTTTATCCTCAGTAGTTTTCACAACTACTGAAGACTAAATTACTTAAAAGTACTGAAGTACTCATCTGTTGAAAGAACTATGTGGTTACAACTACTGCTGTAGTTACAACTGCTGATGTCAGAATAACAGATAAGTACTGATGACCTATGAAACATCTGAAACTCAGACAAAGTCTGATGAAGTGTTGAGGTCAGAATGAAACAGCTGATGAGCTAAGAATTGACGACAACAGCTGATGAGAAAATTTTCTCTTCAGTTGTTTCTACAACAGCTGCTTCACTTACAACTGAAGCCAAAACCATGTCTTCAGTAGTTTCACAACTACTGATGACTAACACCAAGTCTTCAGTTGTTACAACACCTGAAGCCAAAACCATGTCTTCAGTAGTTTCACAACTACTGATGACTAATACCAAGTCTTCAGTTGTTACAACTTCTGAAAGTTAAAACCAGGTCTTCAGTTGTTTTCAAACAACTGATGACAGCACCAACACTTTCAGTCGTTTTATATCAGCCTTTGTCTTACCCTATAAATACCTAACCTACTTTCAGACGTTTCATTAGCCGTTTTCCGTCCTTTCACTCTCACCAATGGCGACCATGAAACTCAAACCCAGACACAACTGTGTTGCCTACCTCTCAAAATCGGCCTTCTGGAACAAATTTGATAACGCCATCGATCTTATGGTAGATTCCCAGTACCGAACCGCGTTTCTTCTGAATCCTACCATATACCCCGATTCCCTAAGCCAGTTCTGGACCAACGTCTCTGTGCAAACTAGTGAGAATGATAGCCAAATCACTCTCCAGTCGTTGGTCAACCAGAAACAGGTGGTCATCACTACGGACATCATTCGACAAACCCTAGATCTACATGATGCCACCTGTGTCACAGAATACCCGAAAGGCACAACCGATATGTCTT
Source organism: Flaveria sonorensis (assembly GCA_025506505.1). Lineage (NCBI taxonomy): Eukaryota > Viridiplantae > Streptophyta > Magnoliopsida > Asterales > Asteraceae > Flaveria > Flaveria sonorensis. The sequence continues at coordinate 9,736,898 of CM046424.1, forward strand.
TCATCAACAACGGGTATGAAGGAGACTTAAGTGCTACCACCATTATGAAGAAGCACTTCCATGATGCTGAACGTCTTATCTTCCACATGGTGAATGTCTGCCTTGCACCAAAAACCTCTTCATGGGATCAAATGTCTTCCCGATGGCAACAGGTATTATACTCTATCTTTGAACGACAAACTTTAAATTTTTCTGAGATAGTGTTTATGGAACTAAAGGATCTGGCCTTGAAACCTGTGGCAAACAGATGGATATTATATCCCAGGTTTCTCATGGCCATAATTTTAACACAGCTAAAATCAGACGGCCTTGTTGGCCTTGGAGTCCCTGCTCCGGCTGTATTGCCTGAAGTATACTCCAGGCACAACTCTGACCCTACAATGAAAGGGGCTGCCCGGCTGCTCAAACCCAAGCAGCGGGAACCCACAGCCTCCACTTCCAGATCCAAAGTCCCCACCAAACCCAAAACCAAAAAGCCCAAAAAGGCTACTCAGGGAGATGAGTCCCCTGAGGATGCCCCTGTAACACCAATACAGGAAACACTTACTGGTTCTAACCCCCCAGTAGTGTCCAAGACTCCACCAACCGTAGCCGCTCAGGCATCCTCTCAACAGGATCCTGATGCAACCAAATTGGGGATACCACAATGCTGGAACCTATCTCAATTGAGAAGGTTACCATTGAAGAGCACCAGTCACCCCGGGTGCAATCTGCTTCAACCCTATCTCCAAATGCAACCGCCCCTCAAAGCCCAACATTTATTGTTGCACAAGTGTTGAGTCAGCTGCATTCCTCTCCTCCTCCCCAGACACCAATTACAATGGGGAGAACATCTGAGGAAGAGGACCAAAATGCTGCTGATACCCACAGCACAGGGGTTATAATGTTCAATCTCCCCGTGTAGAGGAGGAGGTTAGAACATCTGGTGAGGCTGCCACTTCTACTGATTCAGCAAATGAACAGGATGAAGTTGGTAACATCTCTAAGACCTCACCAGAGGCAACTGCCGATGAAGGACTCAGTCCTGAGGCAGGAAGTCCCCAGAACCAAGAACAAGGGGCACATGCTACAACTGATCTACACTCAGGGCATGTACATCCTGATTCAATCAGGAGGTCAGGTGATTCAGCAAAAACTGATGATGACCTGGGCTTTTTCTATGATGTCTTAGCCCATAACACAATCCTTGAGGCTGAGGTGAGCAGACTCAAAGAACTGCTTGCCAAAATGTCTCAGGATCAAAGTCCATCTGCCCCAATAAACCCACAGATGGCACCTTCATCTGAAGGTTTCCCAAACACTCCGCCACTTCACTCAACTGAGCCACCAGCCACTGTTGTTGGCACCACCTCTCAGGGACAGAACCCCTCTGAGCAGATGGTTGCTACATTTCAAACTTCCTTACCTCTCATCACTCCCATCATCAATGAGATTGTACATAAAGCCATTGATGAGAGGATCTCCTCGACTCTAAAAACACTTGTTGATGATGCTGTGCACAAGAAGCTTTCTGCCATTCAAACCCCTGAACCCAATGCACCCAAAAAGGGGGAGTCTAAGGTAGTGAAAGAAGGAAAGAGAAAGAGAGTGGAAGAGGATAAACAACAAGAAAAAGAACAGGAAAAACAGCTGATCACATACAAGAGAAAGAAAAGTGCTGGAAACTCAAAAGCCTGATGAAGAGAAATCATTGGAAGATCTGATTAAAGAAGCTGATGAAGCTCACAGCAGATCAATGGACAAAATAATAGATCAACTCTTCAGACAGGGCTTTGATACAGCCACATTAGACACTGAGATCAGAAGGCTGGAGATTAATGAGATACAAGAAAGATGGGCCAGTTATAGTGTATGGAAAGGGAGAGGTTGGAGATAATGATCCGGTTTATTGCAAAATACTTGGGAAGATCATTAATTGAGATTAAATCATGGACCAGAGACAGTATTCTGGCAATAACCACCAGAATCTGTGCTTCTGAAGAATTCAACAAGGGGTTGATTATAGAAGCCTTAGACGAAGCAGGTGCTGGGAAGAGAACTGATATGGCCAAGCTTTCCAAAGCCAAACTCACCATAAAAATGCTAGATCAGCCTTCCCAAACTCCCTCTCAAAAACAACCAACCCCACAACTCTCCAAATCAACTCTACCCTCAAAACCAACTCCCTTACCCCAAAAACCACCTCAAACCACATCCAGTGATGCACCCAGAAGGAGGAGAAGGGTGTTGAGGATGGTAGAAGAAGAAGAAGAAGAAGATGATGAAGAAGATAGTCTGCCAATCTCTGCTGTTCTAAAATTACCTGAGCCCAGAAGTCAACAAATGATAACACCAGACTTTCAGAGGCAAATGGTGAAAGTTAAGATTGAAGAAGAAGAACAACAGAAACAGCACGATGAGCAACTTTTGAAGATGATTGACAAAGAGTTTCCTCAGTCATCATCTATACAAGCCATGAAGAAACATGCTCAAAGGCTGTATGCTCTCAGGTATACCTTTCAATATCAAAAGGAGAGAGTAAGGATTTGGCCAGACCCCAGGGTTAGTTCTAGAATTCATAAGAAATCCATACCAAGTAGATACAATGGCCAAGTGAGAAAGACCATAGATGCTGCTATTATGTTGGCCATTGTAGTCTCACCCTGGGAAATACTTGAAGACTTCAAGAGAGCCTACAAGTCAAAGATGACCCCTCAAACTCTAATGGAGAACAAAATGGTCAAGAAGGGGTTGTTATACAAGAGGCTTGAAGAGATCAAGAAAATGAACTCCAGTTGTTATTAGAAGGGACTCACCCAGATGAGTTTGCTTACAGAGAGATAACAACTGTTGAGTTGAAAAATGGAAAGACGATAAAGTACTTATCAGAGTACTATGGCCCAGAGTTCTTCTTCGAAGGAGAAGCAGAAGAACTCACTAAGGAGGAACAAGTTGTTCTCCTTGAGGCCTACGTCAGAGAGTCTTATAGACTCATCAATGGGAAGTAGGTTTCATGGTTGGGATAACGGCTCTGTGTCCAGTTCCCCAAGACAGAGTTCCCTTCCATCCTTTGACATTCACATCTACTGAAACCTGTTCCCTGGCCTGTGCTTATCCGATATCTCTAAAGCTGATCAAGAGAGTATTTCTGCCAAGAATAAGTGGGACCTCAATAAGCTTAAAGGTTTTGGCTGCATTGGTTCAGGGGGAGTTTGTTGGACCAAAAGAACCAATGAGCCTGATCAGAAAAACCTTTAAGTCCCACGGACATTACAACAACTGAAGTAGTCTGCAACAGCTGAAGACATCAGCTGATAACAAGGTCTGAAGACAAAGTCTGAAGTGAAAGAGCTGAAGACAAAGTCTGAAGTGAAAGAGCTGAAGACAAAGTCTGAAGTGAAAGAGCTGAAGACAAAGTCTGAAGTGAAAGAGCTGAAGACAAAGTCTGAAGTGAAAGAGCTGAAGACAAAGTCTGAAGACAAAAGCTGAAGACAAAGACTGAAGACCAAGTGTCAGATGATTGTCACAACAGCTGAAGAAGACCTCTTCAGTAGTTGTGATGGTTTCCTTTCAGTAGTTGTAGTTTCTTTTCTGTACTTATAGTTTCAGTAGTTTTATGTTTCTTCGTGTACTTAGAATAATCTGAGATGTTCTCAGTTGTTGTGAACATTCTCAGTAGTTTGTTTACTTTCAGTAGTTTGTAATAATTCTGTTAGATGTCACTATCAAGTGACATCAGCAGACGTCACATTCCTATATATAAGGAATGCTGACCTAATTGTAATCGGTGCAGCTTAGGAAAACCTAGCAGCCGCCACACCGAAGCATGTGTGCATGAATGTTATTATCTCTTTGCAGAAAACCCTATATCTATTAACCGTGTACTGTTCCATTGAATATTTATTGTGTTCTTGCTATATTTGCTTAATTCTTGCTCTAATTCCGCTGTGATTCAACTCTAATTGATCAAACTTAGATCACTGATCCTAACAAACATGTTGACTTGTCACGCGAGAATTTGACGTTTGGTCAAATTCAGTTTCATGCGAATCATACACTTGTCGCGCGAAAAGTTGTGTTCAAAACCTAACTATTCGTATGCGAATAGTTCATCTTGTGCGAAAAGTTCAATTTTTAAAGCCATGTATTACAGCGACACTTAAGGAGAAGAGAGTTGTTGTTACTACAGAGGTGATCAACAGTGTTCTACTATTGGAAGATCAGCCCAACGCTCCTGTAAAGATTGATAAGAATGTTTCCAGGGAGTGTAACAAGGATGGGTTATGGCCACAGATATCCTTCACTGGAGAAGAAGCACCTACCTTCGTTTTGGAAGTATCTGTTTCACGTGGTGGTTCATTGTTTGAGCAATCTGAAGGCTGGGTTGGATAGCCTAAGTGTTGTTTTTGGATCAGTGCTAGTATCACTTGTTGATGACTTACCTTACAGCATATCCAAGGCCATTTTTGCGAAGATGCAGAAGAATGTCATTGCTGCTGAAGGGAAGAAGTTCATTATGTATTCCAAGTTCATCCAGATGATTGCTAATGCTACTCATCCTAAGTTAGATATGTCTGATTCCACCACTTATGTCGTTATGGTGATGAAGAAATACATTTTTACATACTTGAATAGATCACGCGGGAATGCGTGGAAGGGTGATCATTTCGCCAAACTTGGCAGATTCGTTGATGGTTATCAAGCAGATAATCAGCCCTCACACCAACATGGTGATTCTGAGCCAGTACAGACTGCTGAATTTGGTACTTCTACTAGAGTTCCTGATGATGCTCTAGGAAGCTCTCAGTCAGTTGGGATGTCTATTGATGAAGAGATAGATTCTTGGTTTAGCTGTGATAGTGAGACTGATAGTGATCAAATTGAAAATGTTCCATGTGTACTTCAAGAGAGACCTAGAGTATAAATAACTCCTACTAAGCGCACTGCTGAGGATTTAGATACTGATTTAATTCGTAAGGATTCACTAAACACTCAGAGGAAGAAGAAGAGAATGGCTAAGAAAAGAGCTGATTCTAATAGTCCACATGGGAAGGATAGAGGACGAGGTGTTTTGTGTAAGCATCGGACCCCAATGACCACTGTGTCGACTAGTACAGATATTCCTTTGTCTGAGACTCTAGTCACAGTTAGTTAGGCTTCACATCAAGACATGCCTGTGATGTTTACAGAATCAACTACTATAACATCATCTGCTATGCCTACTACTGATGATACTATGAGGACTCCTCCATGGGATCAAGGTCCTGATCATATGTTTGGCATGGATGACTTTATAAACACTACTCTAGAACCAAGACATCATCCAGAGACTTCTTCTGGTTCACCCACCTGGGTATCTCTTGAGCAAAGAGTTAGTTCATTGGAGAAAGAGATGTTGGAGAAGACACAACTGATTGATGACTTGTATAGACAAATATTAGAAAAGATGAGAGGATAAAGAATCTTGAACATCAGCAACAGTTCATATTTAGCTATGTTCAGATTCTGGAGAAAAATATTAGAGACCTCACTTCTCGAGTTCCATTTACATTTACGCAACAATGTACTACAAAATTGGAGAGTCTAGCAGACAGCATTCTACTAGTCCTTAGGCTGCTAATGATCCTGCTACTGCTGCATGTTGATGATCTTGTTTCATATAAAAGGAAACAGAGACTACTGATGTTGATCAAGATCCATCTAACACTATTCTTAATGTGGCTACTGAGGATCAACTTGCAGTTATCACTAGATAGGCATGTGTTGAGCCTGAACATGATATACCATTCATTGAGCCTGTGTATGATGATGATGATTTAGAGATGGTGGGCTTTAACTATGATGAAGATGATGATGGTGGTGATGATGAGAATGATAGCAAAGGAAAGAAAAAGGGTGAAGATGATGATGATCAGAGCGGTGATATAGGTTCGACTGTTGGTACTTCTGGTTCTTCGGGTTATGCTAATGTCTCCAGACCAAGACCTAATGATACAAATGACTATTACCATTGGATCCCGCTACCGAGGAGATGTATTAGAAGGAGTTCTACACATTACAGCAACAAATACTTGTTGAAGAATCTGATGAAGATTTTAGTCCTTTTGATGGTTTACATGAGATGGTGGATTATACTGATGTGTTCGGGAATAGTCTTAAAGACTTATTCTTGATATCTTGATTGAGGAGGGATAGATAGTTGATGAATCTGGTGCTAAAGATATGACTAAGAAGACTGAGGATCTTACAGGTTAAAGCGCAGTACGTCAGATCGGAAACATTACAGTTGATGCACCACCTCCACCAGCATATGTACATACACTGAGGCATTCTAAACCTTTTACGAGGTACAAAAATTCTGAGCCTATTATCAGCTGGGCATATGATGTATAGAAGAAAATGTATGTGATAAAAAGAAGAGCGGAGCTATTGAGTATTATAAGGATGAGCACGACTTTCATACACTTAAAGCTTCAGATTTGTATGTTATGGGTCGTGTGCCGTTCTTCAACATGAGCAACTATGGAAAGGCTAATAGGATCAGGAACATGATTTGGAGGCAAATTAAGTCCAACTTCAAATAGTTTAAGACTACTATATCTAAAGTAATTGAAGATGAGACTTGGATTGATCCAAACACCAACAAGCCCATAAAGATACGAGTTTACAAGCATCCAAGATATGCGAGGAAGAACCCTATACACACTCTGTACCAGTTAATAGCTTGGCTAAGCTTATGTGGTGGAGTTGTGAGAAGGAGACAGGCATGCTGTGATTCACTATGTTGATAGAGATTACTGTATCATCGACCCTGTGGATTTGCTCAAATTTGGAAGAGACGATTTGATGAGGTTGCAGGCATGTTCAGTTGTAGCTGATGAATCAGTTCATCTGTTAGCAGCATAGTATGGTTGGTTGATAACGAAGGCACTTGATAACAAGATGTATGCTTATGGGGGCAGTTACAAGGTTGCAGACGTGGATTTTTGAAGAATTGATTTACCAAGCCTAGGGGGAGATTGTAGGGATTGAAACTAGAAGTTTGGAAAATCAAATGGCGATATTAAAGATCAAGACGCGCGAGACCTAAAGTTTCCGCGCGAGAACTTACATCTTGGCGAGAGCTATAGAGTTTAGTATAAATACCTAGTTTTTGATGTAATTTAGTAAACTTTTCTTATTTTCTGATTTCACACTCTATTGTAATAGTTTCAAATCAGAGAGAAATACACTGAATCTTATTTATTTTTGTGTTTGACTTCTATTGATAATATCTTCTATTCATTCAATCTTCTTACTGTAAGCGATTACATTCCATATTCTCCTCACGAGATCGATTTGTTGTATTATTGTTAATCCTTACATCATATATACATCTCCTTGTTCTAAGATGATGATGGTGTTCTGAGATGACGAGGGAGTTCTAAGATGATAAGGGAGTTCAAAGATGGGATGAAGTTGGCTTTTGAAATGACTGGTATGGGTTTGTTGAAGTATTTCTTGGGCTTAGTGGTTAAGCAAGTTGAAAAAGGTATCTTCTTGAGTCAAGGAAAATATGTTGTTGATCTTTTAACTCGCTTTGGGTTAACTAATTGTAAATCAACAACACCTATGAATCATAATGAAAAGTTGAGTATTGAAGATAGTTAAGGGAAGGTAAATGAGGAGCTGTATGGTAGTCTTGTTTGGGGTCTCATGTATTTGACCCATTCAAGACCTGATTTGGCATACTCTATGAGTATTATTTCAAGGTACATGTAAAAACCTTCAAGAATTCACTTTGGTGTAGCTAGGAGAATTCTTCAATATGTAGCTGGAACAAAGGATCATGGCATGTGGTTTAGCAAGACAAAAACAATGCAGTTGACTGGTAATAGTGATAGTGACAGGGCAAGTTATGTTGATGATAGGAAGAGTGTCTCGGCTTATGCATTTACTCATGGAAGCAGGGTAATAGCTCGGTGCTCAAGGAAACAACACACGGTTGCACTTTCAAGTACCGAGGCTGAGTATATCTCAGCAACAGCTGCCACGTGTCAAGCCATATGTCTTCGAAGAGTACTTGATGATCTTGGGTGGAATCAATCTAAGCCTACACTGATTTATTATGATAATAAATCATCTATCAATCTATCTAAAAATCCAATCTTGCATAGAAGATCAAAGCATATTGAATTAAACTATCACTTCATACGAGAGATGGTTGCTCAAGCTCAAGTGTATTTGGAATACTGTAGTACTCATGATCAGTTGGCGGATGTCTTAACAAAGGCTTTGTCTAATGAAAAGTTTGTGTTACGAAAGCATCAGCTGGGAGTGGGACGGTTTGAATCAAGGGAGGATAAAGAAATATGATTCAAACAAGGTCTTTTGCATGGGAAATTTTACTCAGTCTTACGCACGTGTTTCTTTAGTAGATTAAATATTTTATTGTTTATTGATAACAGCCTAACGGCTAGTTTGTTGAGTCAATCGTTATAGTAGGGTTGTTAAGTCTCTCTTGTCCTTTTTTATGTATTTAAGGAATGCTAAAGTTATTGTTTTGAAGCATCAGAAAAAGCTATTCAATAAAGTATCTAAAGTTCCATGCAATCTTGTCTTCTATTCTTTATTTTTCATACCTTTTGAGGCTCTATATACCAACAGTGGCATGGCGGTATCGGGGGGAACCCCGCCCCCATCTTTGGTATCGTAAAAATAACTTCAAGTCTAAAAGGTTATCCGGCATGGATAATCACCCGTCTAATAATTATCAATTATTAGTGAGTATATAATTCTAAAAGAACTATTAACCAAAATTAACACCATCAAATTGTTTGTATTGATGACCAGTGTTCTAAAACCACCACCAGGATTGTAAGTTAGATTATTTAGAACTAAATGATGATGCCCACATGTTGCAGTGGTGATATTGATGTGGTTAAGTATGTAAAAAAAAACGTATGAAGATGTGATGGATATCGAAACGTATATAACAAAGAGCATGTCGCAACAGAATATCTAGAAATTAAGAAAAGTTATGTTGTTAGAGAAATGAGCATCAGTAATAAGAAAACATATTATATAATAAAGCAAAAACATTTTGCATTTGATACGGCTCCTTTTTGGGAAAAATTTACAAGTCGAAATTTAACAAAATTAACGTCGAAATGTATTGGCTTTTGAATAAAATTAATACCGAAGTGTTGATTAATTCAATCACTTCTTAACTGTAAATTTGAAATACATGAAAAGACTATATTTTAAAAGTTACAAGACGAAAACAAAATACATGCAAATCAATTATAAATAACAAGAATATTAAAATAAATAAAAAGGAAAAAATCCTTGAAATGTACATGTGAGTTAACCTTAAATAAGAGTGGTTATGATTGTGACCATTGAGCCAAACTGCCAAACTTATTTTTGTGTGAAAACTTCTTTCTTCAAATTATTTAAAAAAATAATAAAAGAAAGCTATCTCAAAATAAAGTCTCTGTAGCAAACGAGTTCACCGATATTAAAACTTTTTTTCCTTTTTTTTCACGCATTAATTTTTCTTATTCTAACAAATCAAAGAATTCAAGTGTTGATAAAACGAGCATAGTAGCAAATCATATGAAAGAAACTTAGAGTGAGATATATATTATATTCAATTAATAAAATAAAAAGGGATCATGAGTAAGAGACCCAATCATTCAATAAATTCAATAATCATTAAGATAATATTATAATTCATTAATTTGTAAGTCAAGTATATTTATGATAGTGTCTATCTATACAATAATTATAATATAGAGTTATAGTAAAAGAATTATTTATTTTAAAAAGTCTAAAGTGATTATATTTAAAATACCACTCTAACAATATTTTTCTGATAATTTGGTCTCTATTTATTAAAAAGATTAATGATTGAGATTCTTTCTATAATAAAGATTCTGAGCTTAACATGTGTTTTTTTATTTTTTTTAAAGAGAAGGGTATTGTATTATTCTATCAAATACGTTAGATTATTGTGTCAATTTTTTATCATTTATTATATGATTTCATCATTGTATTTTTTGTTTTATATATTTTGTGTTATCTTTGTCATCATATTTTATATATTATATAATTTGTTATTATTTTATTATTATATTTTACAATTAAATGTATACAATGATGTTATTTAACCAATGTGTTTTTCAAAACTTATCATAAAAGTGTTAAGCAATGACGAGCAAAAAAAGCAAAATGACAAATTTATGATTATGTTTTGCATTATATATCATGTTAATTGTTATTTTATCATTGTTTATAATGTCTTAAACGAATTAGTTGTTATTTATCATAAGATTTTACACACTAGAAGTACATAACAAGATAATTTCACCGTTGTGTTTTTCAGAACTCAATATTTTAGAACACAATGGTGTTCAAAATAACAAAATGATGATGAACAAAAAGACACAGTAACGAACAAGAAATACGCAATGACGAGCAAAACTCACAATGAGCTGCAGAATTTATATTTTATTTTTGTATATGATGATATTGTACTCGTTTCAAAGATAAAACACACTAGTTTTTATATTGTATTTTCTATAAAAGAAAATTAAGTGGTAAAACATAAAAATGCTCTTACAGTAAATTTTTTTCTGAAAATTTAACTCAATCATTAATTAAAAAGATGAGTGAATAAAATTATTTCTTACACTTTTTAGATTTAACATAATTTTAATTTGAACCATTCCCATAGTTATATTATAAAAATATTATAGAATTGTTTTGAAAATTGTTTCTTAAAAGAGAAGCCTTGTACTTTTCTAAAAAATCTAAATAGTATAAAACGACGTTCTAGTGTTATCTCATGTTTATCCTTACAAATTGATGTTAGTTCGAGTCTTAAAGTGAGCAATTGATGGATCTCAGGAGTAAATTTTTTGAAGTGTTTGTTTGACGTTAAACAAAAATCCAAATAATATGAATTTTAAAAATCGTTAAAGAGTGATTCATTTTCATTTTTTTGCCTTTATACCCTATAAATAGGTCCATATCCAGCCAAACATCCAAGATTTAACCAAATCGATCAAACAATCAAACCATCGTTTTTGTTTAACTGAATCATGATCGAGGAAAGAGACAGTGCAATGGTGGTAGTGGTGGTGCTCTTTCTACTAGTGGTGTCGTTTTACTGCGAGGTGACTCAGGCTGCTACTTATGTCGTCGGTGATAGCAGTGGTTGGACCGCTAAAATATCTGGCTGGGAAAAAGGCAAGAATTTCAAAGCCGATGACGTCCTTGGTAACCTCTCAACATTCTATCACCATTTTATTTGTGTATATAGTTATATATTTACTCTCTAGTTAATCTATCAAGTCTAACTATTTTCCAAATTTTCGTATGACCTATTGGAGCAGCGACCACACTAGAAATAGGAGTGTGGTTTGGTTATATCTATTTAAACCGTTGTCGGCCCTTTGAACATCAGACGATGCTGATTTCAACTTTTTTTATCTCTTTTAACTTTTTTCGTTTAAGATTATATTTACCGATTAATCTAGTACTTCAAACTCAATATTTTATTTATTTGAGTATGTAAAATTATAATATATATCAAAACATTAAGTATTTTCATTATTTGTTTAAATATATATATATATTATATATATATATATATATATATATATATATATATGTATGTATGTATGTATGTATGTATGTATAAAGATTTAATTTAAGAGTTTTTTTTTTTAATTTCTCTTGGTTTGCAAATCAACTTTACCATATATATACATATTATATATATATATATATATATATATATATATATATATATATATATATATATATATATATATATATACATATATACATAAATATAGATACACACATATGTATGTACATAGATTGTTTTATTATATTTATGGAGTTATTCGTTTATTCAATCTGGTGAACCTAGTCCAATAGGTCTTACTTGTAAACCAGTAACACATCCGGTTCAATATGCGTTCCGGTTTTAAACCTAGCTAATGTGAGTTAATTTGAAGTTTTTGTTTAAAAATAATTGCAATAAAAGATTGTTTATTTATTGATTATTATTCTATTATTTGATTAGTATTCAACTACCCAAAAGGAGCACATAATGTAGTGGTAGTAAACAAGGCAGGGTATGATGGGTGTAACATGACCCCAAAAGATGCAAAGGTGTACACAAGTGGAGAAGACAAAATTAAACTTGTGAAAGGTGTTAACAACTTCATTTGTAGTATCCCCGGTCACTGTAGTTCTGGCATGAAGCTTCAAATATCCGCGACTTAAAAACCAAATTAATAATAAGAAATTCAAACCCTACGCTTATGTCTGTATTAAAAGTTTATTATGATTTAATTGTTGTTGTATGGTATAAATAAAGATTCACTCATACTGTTACTTGACTTTAAGCAATGCATTTTATGTTTCTCTTACCTTTTATATGTCTGATTTTATATGTATTATTGGTTTGGTAATGTTTTGAAAACTAGTGAGTTGTTAAACTTGTAGCTATGCTATATACAATTTAAATGGTACATGTCAAGAAACGTTTTGTTTTGGTCGCATCAATTTCACTATAATATAAAGAACTTTCGGTGATAGAAAAATCCATTCGTATATTTGTATTCCATGGGTGAAGGTCCCTTGGATAATGTGTGTGGGCAATAGCTTAAGCAACATATTATATTGATAGATTACCGACAAATACTTAGCAACGAATCACCAACGGAATTTACTAACGGTATTTCCTAATTGATATATAAAAAGCATAACCGACCTCTAGATTTAAAAAAAATTATAATGGATTTTCAGTCATACATTCGTACCTAAAAGTCCTTAGTATTATACAATTATTATTTTTCTCTTCTTGTTATAGTCTATTTATAAATATATCCAAAAATCTCTCACATACATACTATACACACGCAAGAAAACATATCAAAGTAAAATTTCTATAAATTTACATAATACTAATTATCAATTTTTTTGCATATTAGGTTGCACATCAATGTTATTTGGGTCGTACGCTAATGATATTAATTCTCAACTATCAAGACCTGTCTAAATCGGTCTACACTTTCAAAAGTAGTCAGGTTTTGATATTAGTAACATCATTTCATTAGTATTTTAACATAAACTATTCAAAACGTATTAGTTTTATATAATATTTTCGTTTGAATACGAAATAACTTGTATAATACTAATTATCAACTTATTTGTGCGGGTTATGCCTAAGTTTTAATGGATTGTACATACTTTTACAACTTAACCCTTTTAATTTTTCACTTTCAACTTTGGTTTCCTATAATTTTCATCTTTTACAAATTTTTTTGTTTTACATTTCGGTTTAAATTTTACGAGTTAACACCCGGCGTCACAACATGTGCGTGTGATGCAACGTTTTTACGCTTATTTCTTCCTCGTTTAACATCCCAGTCATGATGTATGTTAGATCGACTTAGTTATATTTTTTAATGTTTTACGTTTCACATGCGGGGTTCAACGTTTTTACGTCTACTTTCTATTCGGTTTTATTTTTCCTGTAACCTTCCGAATATTTGTTAACTAATTGTTACTGCGGTTATCTCTTGTAAGTGCTATTTATGTAAATAATATAACTATGGGAGTTATTTTGGCAATTCTAATAATCTTAGTGCTCCTATTGATTCTTAATCATAGTTATATTTATTTAAAACTTTATAACTTGAATAATTATTAATTAAATAGATTTTTATAACGTTTAAGTATTAATTATGAGTGTTAATGAAAATAAAAAGGTTACTACAAGATTAATAAACTAAATAGAATTTACAAAATAGTTAAAGTTTATAAAAAAAATAAAAATAAAAAAATAATAAATTGTTATATCATTAAATTATTTAGTAATGTTAAGGGTTAAAATTACAAAATTATAAACTTGATTAAACGGTTTTGGCATAAGATAATAACTTCCAAAACACCAGGGACTGAAACTGTAAATATTTTAAAAAATCCTTTGTTCTCCCCTGTATACCCTCCGGCCAACTCTGGCCAACTCCGGCGACCCCCAAACCATCTAAATCCACCGAAATAAACCCAATTAAATCACCCTTTATGCTTGTGCAGCAGTTTCGAACTCTGCATCGGTTACAATTCGAGATTTTTCGACGGTTTCAACTCATTCCATCGAAACCGAACCCCATTCAATGCATTGACACCAATCGACTTAAAACGGATCCAATCAAGCGTATTCAAAGGAGGGTTAATCATCATATAGATTTTTCTAAGCTACACGTACTCCTAATTTCGTCTGAAATATACTTAACTATCGAATTAACCACCGTGAACCCATCGGACCTGAAACTTAACCGACTTCCGTGCATCTTAAACTAAAATTGACAGAGGGCTTTGGATCTTAAACACCATTAGAAGCTTCTGGTACTACGGATTTGATTGTAATCATCATTAATTTCTTGGATCGAAGCTACCACAGTCGCAACTTTGTTCGAACTTGTATTCGTCGATTCCACAATCATTCCAGGTGATTCTAACATCATCATACTCGATTAATTCTAACATCATCATACTCGATTAATCATGGGGAAGCAAAGCCCTATGGTTAATTTCATTATCATCATCGATTTGATGTCCAATTTGTTTCGATTTTGATTCTAGGGTTCTTGTGCAAAATGGGATATTTTTTGTTTAAACTTTTTATAAACTTAATGCGGGATGTTTACAAGCGTAGGCGCTCCAGCCTATTGGTTAACACACTGCACTTACACGGAAGGGTCCCGGGTTCGAATCCGGCCACCCGTAGTATTTTTTTTGTATTCTTATATAGTTCTAAAATTTCAAAAAAATATATGTAAATATTATTTAATTAGAATAAAATTTATATTATAAATTGGAATTTTTCTGGTAAATTTAATCAATTCTTGAAAATTTTAAAGGTTTTAACTGTTTATATTTTTATTTATTTAAAGGTTATAAATGTGTTTTATTATTATTATTATTTTTAAAATGTTAAAGGTTAGGACTTGTTGTTAATGCAATTTAAATAATTAATTATTAAAGATTAATTATTTTCTATAATTGAATATTTAAACAACATTTTATCGATTCTTATGGATTTAAATATCTAAAACTATAACTCTATTCCAACAATCATGCATTATTGTTATTAAATCCGTCGTAATTCAAATTAATTTTTAAAGAAAGTCTCCCGATCACAATCGAAACTCTAGTTGTCCGAGTCATCTCCTGAACTTTATCGTTTATAGTCTAATCTTGGAACACCCACTTTTAGGCAAATTGTGAAGATATCGGTGGGGTTATTCTATTCCTGTTATTATTCCAAGTACGTCATATATCATGTGAGTTTTTTCATACCCCAATTTACTTTACTTCGCACATTTTGGGGTGAAACATGTTATTCGTATCAAAGTACACTTGCAAAATGTTTAAAAACTTGTAATGCACGTGCAATTCATTTTGTATTTTGTCATGGTTATTTGAGATTTTGCTAATATTATGTGATAGACTCTTGTAAAAACAATCATTAACTATTGCTAGCCTAACGACGTCACAGATCTATGGGCTTGACAAGCCTATTTGATGCTAAAACCGAGGTTATTGCCGGCTCCTGATGACGTATTTTTGTTCATCAAGGGAACCAAGTACACTTAGCTAATTGTATATTTTGTTGTGGCCATATTTTTGTCAAGGCTTGATTGTATCATCATGCTATCTATATGTTTGTTGCATTATTTCTTAACCTATGACTTGAACTGTCTCTTAAAAGATTTTATATATGTATGTACAAACTTATGGAAACTCACCAACATCATATGTTGACCGTATTTTCTAACATGTTTCAGGGAATTTGCAAGCTTAAATGTTGATCTTGAAGATTTTGAAATCATCTTGGACTGGACCTAGAAATAATAACGGATTCACTCTTAATCTGGACGTTTTAAATTAGTTTATGTTATGGTTGTTTGATTGAGACTCATGAATGTAACGTTACAATTTGAACCTTATGTTTCATGATATTTACACCTTGAAGTAGCGTTGTGTGGCTTTGAACAATCTTAACCCTCACATCTCAACGTTTCCGTCGTTAAAATTGGGGTGTGACATTTCCTGTTTTTATTTCTTTTTTAATACAAGGTTTTTAGGTGTTGGTGGTCGTTAATGGTGGTTTGAAATTGATGCTACTTAGCACAACCCCGTTACAACGGCGAGGAGCTAGTTTACAATATTAATCAATTATCTAAAAAGTACAATAAAATAATTTTAGTGCTTATACAATACAAGTATAGAAGAATGTCCAACGTAAAAATAACCTGCGACAAAATTGAAATATTCGTCAATTTAGAGGTGGCCAGCAAAACCAGTTTGGGTTTTTAAACCGGTTCGTAACCCTACCCGATGATGCCTAACTGGTCCACCCCAAACGGACCCAAACCACCTGTTACTCTATTGGTTCCTAGCCCCGATCCATTAAACCTATTCCCAAACCGGTTTTAAATTCTAGCCATTAGAAACGGCAATATATATTAGTGTTTTTTTTACGAGAGCCCCTTTTTGACCATTTTTTGTTTTTTATTATTTTTTTATAATTTTACCTCCTATGAGTTAGTATAAATATGTAGTGGTTATTTTGGTTGAATCACAACAACTTAAACGCTCTCTACTCTCTGAAACATTAAAAACGCTCAATATTCTCATTACATTTGATAAAATAAACTCTTCATCAAGTGCTCAATATTTTGTTGGTTCTGATGTGTCTTCAAATAACATGGTGGTTCGAGTCATTCCTACGAAGAGAAGCCGAGAAATTTGGGCAACTGTAATTTATGTGAGATGATTAGCGGTCCGAACAAAGCTCGTTGCAAGTTTTGTGGTAAAGTTTTTGCAAAAAAAGGAAGCACCACTTTGAAAATTTACATTACTTTGAAAATATTGCAAAACGTTAAAAACAATGTTTTCAAAACCAAACAAAAAAGCGAATTGGACTACTAAAAGTTTCACTAGTCAGATCGGTTGGATCGGTCGAACCGGATTTAAAAACTGGTTGACGCTATGTTATATATAGGTATTCAAAAGATATTATAATTATTATTATTAGTTAGAAAAATTAAAACTTGCGAATTTTGTTCTTATATCTAAAAGAAATAAATAATCTGAACCAAAATACTTGTATGATTATTAAGAAATACACAGAATTACCTGTTAGAAGACTTGGTAAGTTTGCAAGGCTTTAAATGAAAAGGTTTTGTGATCAAACCTCTTCTGGAATTTTTAAAACTTATTTTCTACTCAATTAGTTCTTTGAATTCTCTTTGATTAATTTCACATCGCTCCAACGTGAAAACAAGTGTAGTTTCCACTCCATATATTTGAAACCAAGAAACTATCCCACATCGGTAGAAATTCTAACCCAAAGTGTTCTCCTATCCTTATAAATTGAAAATAGAGTGGTGATATAAGCATGACTTGGGTGACAATTGAACCCAATTGATTCAAAAAATTGATTGGCATTGAGAACCGGCTGGATGGTGGTCCAAAGACAGTGAACCTCACCTGAGTAAATAGTAGTTTGTGGTTGAACCGGCAAGCCCGGTTCGCCTGGTCCGGCTTCTTATACATGATTTGTTTTGAGGTTAACCTTTGATGACAATCAAAAAAAATTTATTGGTTTATAATGTTGATGCAACACTTTTTGTAATCCAAAAGTGCTTTTCATTAAACAATTAAACAACTAATATTTTATTGGACTCATTCAACAAGCTATTCAATCATTTTATCCAATATAAGTCGTGTTATTTTTAAAAGAGACAAATATATGACTCGATTCATTCAAAAAGCTCTCCAATTATTTTATACCAATGTAAGTCGTGTTATTTTTAAAAGAGATTGTTTGAAAATATGAAAAAACTAAAACTGAATTAATTTTATTTGAAAACTTAGAAACCAATGTTAACTTTACTTGTGTTGTTTGGTCAAGTGTGCACGGCTCACCAGAGTCATGCATTGCGGGTATAACGATTTGTGGCAAATGGCAAATGACATACGATTGTATTTAAATTATTTGATTATCCTCACATCAATAAAAACTTATTTATTTTTATTTTAGATAGTTATTAACACATATAAATTAAAAGCTAAATTTATTTCAATATGTTTGATGCCCATAAAAAATAATAGGGTTATTGGATTTTTAATAACCAAAACTTTTATTTACTGGCCTTGATTAATCACAATTCAATTAATTTTTACAAACACTACCAACTTTGAACTTATTTTTTTTTCAACGATCCCTTATTACCTGATAGTTAATCCCCGTTAGTTTAATTTTGATGAATGAGGCTAAGTTTGAGCCGTTTTTCAACTCTGCCGCTACCCAGCTTCCATTAGGTCCTTGTTTCTATGTCTAGCCTTCACCGTCATCTAAAATCTATTTTTAACGAGCCAAGTGGTTCAAATAAGAAGGTGGAGATTGACATTAAATCCCACATTGGCTATGGATATAATAGATGCTGGGTTCATAAGGAATGTCTGGCCTCTAATATCATTAACGTGTTTTGAGCGTATTGGTTGTGAATGGGAAGATAATTTCACAGTTAAGCGTGCTCAGGTGGCAGCAATCCAGGGATGGGTGACCTCCCTAGGAAGTTTTCACCCGATCAACCAAAAACAAATCCGTGAGCTCCTCGTGGGCAAAACGGATAATATTGATGGTACGAGTTGCCGAGTGGTTACAATAAGGATGCAACCTGTGTGGTGATGGTTGAAGATGATTTTGCCTTGGCGGTGATGGAGACAAATCGGATGATTTTGAGTCATCGGGTTTGAAAGAACATTCAATTTAATTTAGCTTTTAAATTAATTTTTTAGTATTTTGCTTTCAATATGTTAAAATCATCAGAAAGGATAGTTTACTAAGGAAAGAACAACATACTGGATTAGGATTTAATCTAGCCTTTTAAATAATTTTTTGCTATTATGTATGTCTGCTACAGGTACTCATGACATGACAATTTATAAAAATTGATTATTGTGAAATTTTGCACTCGGGTAAGTTGATTGGTAGTACAAAATCGTGAACGAGGAAGATTAGCAGTATAAAAGAACCCCGCAGCGACGTGGGTGCAAAATTTCACAATCTCAACATCACTCACGATAAAACATCATAAGTGAACTTAAAATTGGTACTTTTACGTATGAAATCACGGTCTTGATAAAGTATAACATGTGGTATGCATATCAGCTTCAAAATGTGATAAAACTTGAAATAGGGAAGTCTAGAACTCACCTGGATTGTCGAATGTTCATAATTGTTATCCATCTGAACTCCTAAGTAGTGCCACCGTCATCTCTAACAATGAAACCATAACCATCTCAAAGACATCCTTTTCATTAGACCATAGGCTATATCATCGTCATCATCATAATAGCAACACCATCTTCACCATAAATCATCCTAATTATACAATTGCTAGATACTCATTACTAAGAACCATCGTAAACAACTCCGCCATAGTTATTGCGTTATAAATCTATATTTCATCATCATCATACCAATCATCACCATCACCATCACCACCCAAAAGCTATCATCATGTCATGAACCCTCATAACATTATCATAAAATCCATTATCATCATTACCCTATCATGGTACACTTCTCATAATCATCCCATCCTAACGATACCATCCTCATCATCAAGTTACTATCTCCTTAACTCCATGTTTTAACTCAATCTTCATCGTGAATCATCATCATCACCATAAAAACATTACCACCATAGAACCATTTCCCATACTCATAAGATTAACATCATAACAATATAATTCAACATCATCATCGCAATGCTTGTTGATGCCTATGCTAGGTTCTTGAACTTCACATTATCATTAGAGGCCATAAGCACTATCTCCGCCACTACACATTATCGAGAACCTCACCGGGAGCAACCGATTGGCGAGCTTGAATTCCTGCCGGAGCCCCGACCACAGTCGCAATGGTCGCCGGAGGGTGAAAGAAACCCTTTTGAGGTTGTGACTGATATGGGGTTAAGGGACATAGGGTTATTTAAATAACTTTCATCTTAACGATTAGAAATTCAAGATATCCTTTATTGCTTTAATCAACATGTTATTAACCCATTATTAGTACTATTATCATCTTGCTAGTAAAATTTTTTTCAAAAATTCGAAGTGTTACATACTTTAAATAATAATTTATATAAACTAAAATAATAAATTTATATAAATAATACTTAAATAATAATTTATAATTAATTCATTGTTGTCAATATTAATGAACAATAATTCCATAATATTAATAAAATTAGAGTTATACTTAATATGTTTAGGCTATTTGTATATCATGCTTAAAGTATAATTTTACAATTACAGAAAAATTTACAAATGAATTAAATGTCTAAGTGTCTTAAATTGTGGCTAAAGTGACAATTTAGTCCTTGTTTCATTCTTACATAAGTATTATAAATTATAAATAATATATATAAAGAACACACTCACAACTCACAGTATATAAGAAATCTAAATATTTTAAGAGCATTCACAATGGCTTCCTCGGCCCATCTCTATCCTAAATTATAGAAATATATATACAAATCTCTATTTTCACTCCTACATTATATTCCTCATCCCCAATCCACGTTTTAAATATTTATGGAAAACTAAGTAAATCCAAATTTAATGACATACTATTAAATCCCCATAGTTATTTTATATATTATATTGTGAGTGTTGTGAATAGAAGAAATAGAAGCATAATTAGAAATGAATAAACAAGTGTTATTAAATTATATAGGGGATATATAAGAAATGAGTTGTGGAAGCGTTTAAAAATATAATCAAATTTTAGTGCTAAATGTTTTAGTTAAATTATAGGGATGGTGATAAAGTTATTGTGAATACTCTAACATCATTCACATCAAATTTCACATCCTTACTATGGTAATTACACTAAAAATCACAATTATTTTTTATTATATTTTAATTAGATTATATTTTTAATACATATTATTACATTTTTTCTATATTCCACTCATAATCACTTTTAAAAAGTATTAAAAAATTTATAGAGGTGAACAGTGTATTACCAAATATACAGATAAAAGTATCATTTCTTTATTCTGCACTAATAATCATTTTTTTGTAATATACAGAACACACTCATAATAATATGAAACCTACTGTGAATGCTCTAAAATGTAGGAGTTATTTAGAGAATCTCCTTACTTTAATAAAAGGGTAACTTGACGGACACGTAACAATGATTCTTAACCCAACTGATTAATGTAAGGTACCCATGACATGTAAATATTGGGAGGTCATGTGTTCAAGTCTTACACTGAGCAAAATTCTCAGAGTTGAGCCTACGGATTTTCTTAGCAATCACTACAAAAAAGAAGGGTATTTGAGATTGAAAAAATAATCTCTGATACTCCTAAATCAGTCTCTAATGGTTATTAGGGACTGATTTTGCTAGTTTCGATTAAGTCCTAAATACCTATTCCTAGATACTTGCATTAGTAACTAAATTTCAATCTTGAATGTAAGTCACCAACAGTGACTAACATTTTGTCTTTAATACATATAAATTCAGTCCTTAATCTCTCCCCCTATAGCAAGTCATTTTAGTATCGAATACATTTCGTCTGTGACTCAAAATTAGTCTTTGGTACCAGGCTTTTCGAGACTAAAAATCAATACTTAAATCTTGTATATTTTGTCTCGAATATATTTTGTTAGACTCAGGTTCAGTGATATTCAGTCCTTAATAACACGCTATAGAGATCAAGAATTAGTGACTGATAACAAACCATTCAGTCTCTATAATATATATATATATATATATATATATATATATATATATATATATATATATATATATATATATATATATATATATATAAAGTTTGAATATCAATCTTTGAAATCATTAGTAACTATTAAAGAGCATCCAACATATGATTTATAAATTGAAAACCATAAACAATCAAACACTTAGATAAATAATACTAAGTTGATTACTTCGAAACCTTAAGTTTACACCAACATCCTAGACTAAACCTTCATTATCAGAATCGTTAAACTGCTTATCCGAACATGTTGCTCTACTACTCATAGGTGATAGGTGCGGATACTGAAGGCTCAAAATCTGACAACTTTGACCTCGTGAGCTTTAACATTTTATCATACTTCTCTTTGCTTTGTTTTAAGTCCTCTTCAAGTGAAGCAACTTGAATTCCATGAGCATCGGTCTCCATTGTTAGTGGTTGAGACGTTTCAACTTCTAATGTCATCAAATAATCTATTTCCTTCTTAAAAAAGTTTTGACACCTACCTCCAATGCCGATTTGTATATATTCGTATTTATTAAAAAACAATTAATCGAACATTATTTTAAAATTTATTTGAAAGATCCATTATCAAATGCTCAAAGTAAATAAATAAGCACAACATACAAAATAATTTAAGTTCTAAATAAGTCAAAAGGTACCAACTAAAATTTTAAATTTTAGATTATATATTTTTTGAATTTTTATTTCTTATTTATTTTTTTCTGATCATTCGATAAAAAGATTCATTCTATTCATAAAAAATAGGAAATAGAACCATATGTATATTCAGAATTAATATATAAAATAAATAAGTGTCGGTGTGTATTTCGAATTCGAATTCGAATCGAATTGAATCGAATCGAAAATAAAAAAATTGCAATTTGATTCGAATTCGATAATTAGACTTCGAATCGAATCGAATTCGAATTTGAAATTTCTAATAGAATTTCAAATCAATGATTTTCTACTAGAATCGAATTTTGAGTTTTTTGAATCCAATTTGAATATTAAACACCCCTACTAGCTGAAAATAATTAACAATAATTGCTTATCACTAGCTCAAACTAACTATAACTCGAACCACTTTAACACCAGTTACCTTAATTGACAATGATTTATCCTAATTAAACAATGATAACCATAACTAATCGTAATTAATGACTAATGAACCTAATTAATCGTAATTGACCAATAACAAACCTATTTGATCGAAAATCAACTAATTAACAGTCGATTGTGTGTTGCTTATTAGAGACTAAATATCAATTCACAATATGAACCTATTTGTACTTTAGTTCGCTATACAATTATTAATAACTATTTTTTAGCCTTTTATATGGTCCCTAAAAAATAATAGAATTTACGTTCATTAATGGAAATTTGATTTTAGTTGCTTGTTACTTTATTTACAAAACTCTTTAAAGAATGAGTATCAGCTCTAGATAAGATCACTTTACAAGATCTTTAAGACTGATTTTTCAATCTTTGAAACCTTTCTTAAAATGGAACAATCTACGTCAACTTATTTGAGATAATAAATCAATTATTAATCCTTTTTCTAACGCAAAAGTCATTTAAGAGTGAAAATCAATCCCTAGTTTAATCTTATTTACGAATATTAAGATTTGACTTTTAGTCTCTAATATGTTTTATTGGAATAGTAAAATATATTTATTATTAGAGAGTGAATATCAATCAGCACTTATTTCATATAACAAAACTTTTTAGAGACTGAATATGAGTTTTAAATAAGCTCACTTACAATATCTTGAAGACTAATTTCAGTATTCTATATGTTTCTTAAACTGGTATAATTCCCATCAAATAACCAGAGGCTATAAAACAATTACTAATATCTTTGTTACACAAAAGACATTCAAGACTAAACATCAGTCTTTATTGATGATCAAGAATAGGTTGGACTCATTGTTGTTTTTGTTTATTTGTTTATTATTGTAATAGGACAAATATTAGTTTACTTCTTATGTAATTTTGTAGTTTCTGTTTTTAGCGAAACTACAAGCGAAACTAAGTTTCGCTCGTAATCAACTGGTCTATGTCAACCAGCGAAACTGTGTTTCGTCGTCGGGTGAAACTAGGTTTGAGTCAAGACAGTTTCGCTGGTCAGTGAAACTAGAGTCTGCTTATATATTGTATGTTTCTCTTATTGTAAGTGACTCTTGGCAAAACCCTAATACGAAAATCTTATTATTGTGATTGTGTGATTGTTGTGTGTTGGCTAGGACTCCTATCTTCTTTATTATTATTGTTTGAAGATTAAGGACAAATATTTGAAACTTGTTTTTACTTAGATTGATAGATTGTTGTTATTCAGTGGTATTCATTGTGTTTTCTAAATCATTTGCACTGATTATCGATCACATGGACCAACAATATGGTATCAGAGCCTTAGTGTTCATGATTTGTTGAGTTTTTGATTGGTTTTTAGCTAAAACACTATTTCATTCATTTTGGATCTTGTTTTGTGTGTTTTTGGAATGGAAATCGATTGAGGATCATCTGTTATTTACATAGGAAGCTATCCTAACCATCCGATCATAAATTCATTGTGATTTGGGTGATTTTTGGTTGATTTCGTGTTCAAAAAGTTCGTAGATTCAAACAGCGAAACTATACATTGTTCCAGCGAAATACACCTTGTTTCAGCGAAACTACAGAATCTATGGTTTTGGGATTTGATCTTCGACACCCAGCAAAAGTACCTGATTTTGAATGAAAGTTCATGACTTTTACTTGCCAAGACAAGAGAAAGTGCTGCCAAATTGTCCTCAGAACGAAAGTTCTACTGGTTTCGAGCGAATCTGTTGCCGAAACTAGTGTTTTTGAGCATCTGTTCCAGCGAAACTGCTACCTGATCTCCGAGCAAAACTAGCAATGATTGTGTGTTAGTGTTCCCGAGCGAAAGTAGAGGTGCCCATCGAAATTATCTTCTGTTTCAAAAATGACAACAATAAATATCACCATTTCTGATTTGAAAAGTGTAGCAACCAATAGGCCACCGAGGCTTATCAATGGTGACAATTTTGAGGACTAGAAACGTTGTTTGAAAGCTTTCTTCTACTATACTGATCATGACCTTAAGTTAATCGACCGTGATCAGAAAGCATTCGTGGCTTTAACTCTATTTTATCTCAAGACATCTACAGCCGTTTTGCTGAACACAAGAATGCAAAGTCCTTTTATGATTCATTGTGTGAATTTTATGATGGTAATGAGGATTTGAAAAAGGAAAAAAAAGCCCAATCTGAAAAAGGGTTTAACTCATTTGTTGGACACAAAAATGAAAGCCTTACTGATCTTACCAACCGATTTCTGTCTGTCTCAAGCAACTTAAAGAATATGATGAACAGTTGGGTAACCATGAACAAGTCACAAAACTCTTGGACTCCCTTCCATCGCAGTGGAGCTTGCAAGTTAGACTATTAAAGTAGGAAACAAATTTTGCTGACTATAAACTCATGGATGTTATCAATAAGCTGAAGTCATTCGATTTGGATATGAAAAGAAGATAATACAATCAATCCATGGTGCCAGCTATAGTTGATCCATAAAATGCTGCTTTGATTTCATCCGCTGCAAACTCTTCAATGTAGGGTGCAGATTATGGTGGGTCTTCTGAATTTGGTGTATCAGACAAGTCTGGTGCTGGATCATCAAGTGCCGGTTAAAAATCAAAGGCATTAGTCACTACTCAAGTTCCATATGATACTATGGCACTGTTTGGGATGTTTGTACATAGTCATGAAGCTTTGGTTGCGGGGGAGTTGAAAGGCAAAGGAATGACTGTGGAAGATATATATCAAGTGGATCTTGATGACTTGGAGGAAACTAATATTTAGTGGCAGATGGCCATGCTAAAGTTGCGTGCAAGAAGGTTTATGGAAAGAACTGGCAGGAGAAACTTTGGCAATCAGAACCAAAACTCAAAACATGGGTATGATAAGTCTAAATTGAGATGTTTCAACTGCAAACAATTGGGTCACTTCAAAAGAGAATGTCCATCTCCAATCATCACTGAATTAGGAACCACTGGAGTTTCAAAAATCATCCCGATCACCGACAAAGAAGAAGCCAAGCCAAAGAAGGAAACATCACTAATCACAAACTTTGATTGGAGTACTGAAATCAAAGAAACTGAAAAAGAGGTTAATCATGCTCTGGTGGCTGAGGTGGAGGATAGTGATGTGGATTCAGTTGAAGATTATGATCCTTTCAAGGAGTTCAAGTGTGAAACTCAAGATGAAGGTGTTTGTGAAGCTGGTGTGCAACATGTTCAAGCTCAAGAGGTAAAAGTTGGTGAGGTTCTTGAAGATAAGGATTGTTGTGAAGCTGTTATGGAAAGGGTGCAAGTTTGTGAAGCTACTGAAAATGTGGATGTATCAAGTTCAAAACAGTGAAGCTACTGAGATTCAGAAGCAACAGGGGAGTGAAACAAGTGGAGTGAAGCTAGAGGTTCATGATCAAGGAGAGAAAGAAGCAAGTCAAGCTGAGGAAGCAAGGAAGAAAGTTGCTGAGGAGGAAGAATACAAAAAGAACACTCCCGTCTGTCAATGTGAAAAAGCTCTAGCTGCTGAAAAAGTAGTTACGGGACTTTCTGATGAGGTAATTCAAGACATGTGTTCTCCTCCCTATAAAATTCCTTTATTTGGGGTTTATAAAGCTAACAAGTTGGTATTAGAAAATGAAAAAAAAAATGAAACAAATTAACAAAGAACTTAAAACAAATGAGTCTAAATATTTTGTTAAATTGCACGAGGCTTTAAAGGAAAATGAGCATTTAAAAATAAATCTTTTAGAAAGAAATATTGAAATAAATGCTTTAACTGAACGTGTGGTACTTGCTGAATTTGAAACAAGCAAATTGAAAACCAAACTTGAAAGATGGACCATATCTGGGATGAAACATGAGGATCTTTGCAAGAAAAAAACAAAAGGCTAGAATTAAGACTAGTTTGGGAAGTGAAGAAACTACTCATGTTTATCCTCCTCCGAGTACTTATTGTTATTCTCCTATGCCTACACCTCATCCAACTAATGAATTAATTCAGAAAGAAACTAACAATTTGTATGCAGGTTTAGAGGGAGTAAATCATAAGAAGATCCGGAAGGGGTATGCTTATGGTTCAAGTAATGGCCTTGGTAGCTCTAGTATTAGTATTTCTGATTCCAATATGTTTTCTATAGACAATAGCTTAAGTAGATTTGTTTCCCAAAAGTCTATTACAGACAATGGTGTGTATAGTTCTAGCTCTGGACTAGCCTATTCATCTTTAGATGTTTATGAATCAAATCGTGATGTTTCAAATGCTTGTGTTAATGAAAATGATGCTTGTTCGAGTAAAGTTTCGGACAGACAAACAAAATCAAATTATTTTGAAAAGTTCTTTTCTCATCCATTTCCCTCTTTTACACCAATTGGGATTTCTAAACCTAAAGAAAAGGAGACAACTTCCTCAAATGTCAGTAACATTAATGTAAATGAACCAGAACTTGCTAAAATTAAGGTCACAAAAGAAAAAGCAAAAGAATTATATGACTCTTATAGCGATTCTGATTCACACATATCTGAATATGAGGAAGAGATATCAATAGATCAAGCTTTTGTTTTAAAATGTAAGAACAAAGGTTTAAAAATCTCATTGTTTTAGATGTGGGAAGGATGATCATGTAATTAAATATTGCCCTGAGAATATTGATAGAAATGTAAATAATAGTTCATTAGGACGTAGATTAAATCATTTTGTCAATAATTTTTTTTGTAAAAAATCTTCAGTTCCGAGACTAAGTTAGTCAAAACTTGGGTCCTGATTTCCAACTCTTAATATTTTTTCTTCAAATGCCAGGATCATTCCAAAAAAGCTGTTAATAGCTATTGGCATGTTGATAGTGGATGCTCCAGGCATATGACAGGGTTGAAGGACTTGCTTACTAACTATCGTATATTAAATGGAGGATATGTTGCTTTTGCTGGACACAAGAAATGAGGAAAGATGATCGGTCAAGGGGAAGTATCAAATGGTTCTTTAACTTTGGAGAAAGTGAACTATGTCCCAGAGCTAGCATTCAATCTCTTTAGTGTATCAAAAATCTGTGATAAAGATATTCTAGTGCTGTTTATGTCCAACGAATGCTTGTACCTTAAACCAGAGTTTACTATCCCAGAAGATTTAATGTGACAACCCGAGTTTTTCATGTTAATGTCTTTACCATTATCCAACGTATGTCCCAACAAATTTAATAACACATTCCTATTATTATTAACTGGTTATGATAAATATTAAAACTATTAATAATAATTCAACTTAATTTACTTAAAATGCAAATTAGATTAAAGTGAGGGACCAAAAACGTATATTTCATTACTATTTAACATACTTGGTTGCATGAAGCCCCCCCATCGACACCCTCCTGCCATCTAACGCTACTTGCTTCTGCTACCGTCGAACCATTCTCTGTGCGCGTGTTTTGTCGGCGACCGCGAGTTTAGATCACTGCAACCCGGTACGGTTGTTCGGAAACTTAATCGCTTGTGTTTGCATTTGTCTGTTGCTGTGCATTAAGGTGAGTTTACAGCCCCACTTTTCATACTATACTCTCTTTTGGGGGAGGGGAACATGTTGTTTTCATATATTGTACGTTACTTAGATTTGTAATACTGCATATGCTTGCGTACTATGGTGTTACCACTATGCCTCATTCGGACCGTTAATATGGTATTAGCGAGGTGATTGTTAGTAGATCTATTGGGTTTGACAAACCCTGCCCGGGCTAGTCGCGCTAGCTTGACTGGAGGTCAAACGGGTGAATGGTTAGCCTGTTTTACTGTGCTGTGGTCTGGTACCCACAGCCGGGGCATTCATTACATTATTACTATCAGCTCGGTTGAGAAATTCATACACATAGTGACTTGTTGTGGGCTAGCTACCTACTCATATGCTTTGATTACTAAATCTGGATTTCATTAATGTTACTTACTGTTTTCTGTTAAACCTGTAAGCTCACCAACCTTGTGTTGACACTTTAGCATGTTTCTTTCAGGTCCTCAGGATGCGCACGCTTAGGATCATATCATTCATGCATTTATCTTCTAACGTGATTCATTTACATTTATGTTTTTCATGAACTTTATTTGATCGTTTTGCGCGTGTTGCGCCATTTAAGATTTATTTTGCTTCCGCTACTATTATTATGTTTACGTTAATAACTCTGTCTTTGGTAATTTCAAACGTTAACAATTAATTATGTTTTGTAATGAACATATCGTTTGGTGTAACTAGTGGCTGAGATCCTAGAAGTCACACGCCTAACGGTAATACCCCGTTCGTGGAAATTGAGGGTGTGACAGATTGGTATCATAGCCAATGGTTATAGCAAACTAAATTGACATGGCATCTCATTTGCATTGCATTTAGACTATAGCCTGATGCCTTAGTTACACGCATATAGACACGATTAGTTTTGTTAGCTGGCCTTGTTTGCCTGCCTTGCTAGATTGCTTGCTATTGCTTACTCCTGTGAGTGGTTCTTTGCAGGAATGGCGTCTTCATCATCTGCACCTACCTCTTCTCCTTCTCGAGGAAAGAGGCCTATATATCGTGACTTTATACCTCATATTACGGGTCCGTACGATTGGCCTATGCGTCCTAATAGTAACGAGGAGTTTGACTACGACCAGCCATTTGCACTATTCCAATACCCCCCAGTTCATGAATGACAGTACTATCCCGTGTTTATGACTTGACTAATTCAGGAGAAGAATGTTCCTTCCCCTCCTGAAAACCGGCCCCGTACTAGGTCCGCATCGGCTAGGGACCCTGAGGCTCCTACCTTACCTCCTTTGCACTGCCCTCCCGAGCAGGCCATGGCTGCTATGGCATCTACTTTGCATATTAAGCGTAAATGCGTTGCTGAACTGTGGGACGACAACCGAGTGTTGAAGAAAGTGGTGCAGGAATCGACTGAGGAGATTAAGGAGTTGAAGAGACGGTTCAACATACTAATGGAGTATCATAACAAGCACGTGGACCACGTCACTGGTTTGTTCGATCGTGTGATTAGCGAAGAGGTGGACATCGCTGCTAACAGTCAGCGAATTGATACTCTCGAGGGTCAAGTCATTGCACTGAACATAGTACCGGAGCCTGACGAGGAAGACCCGGAGGAAGAGCCAGAAGAGGAGCCGGAGGAGCAGCCCGAGGACGAGCCTGAGGATAGCACCGGATCAATCGATTCACATTGATTTACTTTCCTATTAATCCTATTCGTTTATTAGACTTTCGTTTATTTCGCACCTAGATGGGAAGGGTTATTTCCCATCCGACTTATGTTTTTAAATTTTGATATTTGGTTTGATTAATTGTAGACGTACTTACAATTTATTTTGCTAGAAATTATTATTTGAACATTTAGTTGTGTGTGCTATATTCTTTAATTGCTTATACTTAAATGAAGTTGATATGTTGAATATTTACTTATTTTTGTATGTTGTGATTGTTAAGAATGTCTGGACGTGGACGTGGATGTGGACGTGGACGTGGTCGTGGTTCCATCAATATGACGCCAGCGAAATTGGCCGCTCTCATAAATCAGCATGTGGCTGATGCACTGGCGAACCACCACCCTAATCCTCAACCCGCTCCAATTGGTAAGCTACACCAAACTCATTCCTGATATTAATGTCCTGTCAATCTTGTCAAGCTATAACATTCAAATAAATTCCAAAGTCCTGATCTAAACCTGTTACAGGTCAAGCAGTATGTACTTATAAGTCATTCATGGACTGCAAGCCTAATCCATTCACTGGAGTGGAAGGAGCCGTGGGACTCCTGTGCTGGTTTGAGAAGCTCGAATCAGTATTTGAAATGTGCAACTGCCCGGTGGCAAACCGAGTCAATTATGCTACTGGCACTCTAGATGGAGCTGCCCTGTCTTGGTTGAACACCCAGGTGTAGATGTTGGGTATTGAAATGGCTAATCAGACCACCTGGGAAGACTTTAAAAAGCTAATGAAGGAGGAATACTGCCCTCGCGACAAGGTGAAAAAATTAGAAATGGAATTCTAGAACCTCGAAATGACGGGTTTTGAGATCGAGGCGTATACCACTCGTTCTCATGAGCTTGCCACACTGTGCCCCAATATGGTCAACCCTCCTTCTTTAAGGATTGAAAGATATCTGCATGGATTGTCACAAGAAATCTAGGGTATGGTTACTGCCTCCCGACGAAACACCATACAGGAGGCGATCACACTGGCTCATAGATTAACTGATCAGGTAGTCACGCAAGGTAAACTACCTTCGCATGGTTCTGCTTCAGCGACTACTGATAACAACAACAAGAGGAAATGGGAACCTTCTACTACTAGAAAACAATCTTCATCATTCACTCCTCAGCAGCAACAGAACAGGAAATTCAACCAAACTCAGCCTACTAAAGACTCTGGTAGCTCTGGCGGCTACCATGGCAGCCTTCCAAAATGCAACAAATGTAAGTTTCACCACAATGGCAGGTGCACGAAGAATATTTGTGAAAGGTGTCGAAGGTTTGGGCAAGCCGCCTAGAATTGCAGGGTAAATCTCTTAGAAAAAGGGCCTCAACAGCAACAACAACACAACAATAATCAAGCTGGGTGCTATGAATGTGGGCAACATGGACATATCAAGAGGGATTGCCCAAGGCTCAAACGAAATGGCAGAAATGGTCCTACTAATAAACCCAGAGACAACAACAATGGCGGAAGCGGCGGTGCCAAAGGCAGAGCTTTCGTCATTGGCTCAGGTGAGGGTCGTAATGACCCTACTGTAGTATTTGGTAGATTTCCTGTAAATGGTTGTTATGCCTTTATTTTATTTGACTCTGGTGCTGATAAGAGCTATGTGTCCAACAAGTTTAGTAAAGTACTAGGGGTAGTACCTACGGACTTGAACTCTGAGTATGCCATAGAAATAGCGGATGGTAGGACGATACTAGCTACCCAAATATTCAACAAATGTAAGCTAGGCTTATCCGAACACACCTTCGATATAGACCTTATTCCCGTCGCACTTGGTAGTTTTGACGTAGTAGTTGGGATGGATTAGCTGTCCAAGAACAATGCAGAGATCATATGCAACGAGAAACTGATCAAGTTACCCATCTCGGGTGATGAGATCCTTACAGTTGAAACGATAAGATTGGTGCGGTGGTCGGCATCATTTCGTAACTAAAGGCCCAGAAATGTCTTCAGAAAGGGCATTTTGCTTTACTGGCACTAGTTACGGAAAAGAAAGCAGATGAAAAACATATCGAAGATATTCCAGTTGTCAGAGATTTTCCAGAAGTATTCCCAGAAGACTTACCTGGCCTCCCTCCATACAGGCAAATAGAGTTTCAAATTGAACTGACACCGGGAGCTGCTTCGATAGCTCGTGCGCCGTACCGTTTGGCACCGAACGAATTACAAGAGTTGTCTAAGCAATTACAAGAATTGTTAGACAAAGGATTCATACATCCTAGCTCTTCCCCTTGGGGAGCTCCAGTGCTTTTTGTAAAGAAGAAAGATGGAACTTCTAGAATGTGTAATGACTATAGGGAACTTAATAAGGTGACGATCAAGAACAGGTATCCTCTTCCACGCATTGATGAACTGTTTGACCAGTTCCAAGGGTCAAGTTAATATTCCAAGATTGATCTGAGATCGGGGTATCATCAATTACGAAGGTCAAATGGGTGAATGGTTAGCCTGTTTTACTGTGCTGTGGTCTGGTACCAACAGCCGGGGAATTCATTACATTATTACTGTCAGCTCGGTCGTGAAATTCATATACATGGTGACTTGTTGTGGGCTAGCTACCTACTCATATGCTTTGATTACTAAATCTAGATTTCATTACTATTACTTACTGTTTTCTGTTAAACCTATGAGCTCACCAACCTTGTGTTGACACTTTAGCATGTTTCTTTCAGGTCCTCAGGATGCGCACGCTTAGGATCATATCATTCATGCATTTTTTGTCTCACGTGATTCATTTACATTTACGTTTTTCATGAACTTTATTTGCTCGTTTTGCGCGTGTTGCGCCATTTAAGATTTATTTTGCTTCCGCTACTATTATTATGTTTACGTTAATAACTCTTTCTTTGGTAATTTCAAACGTTAACAATTAATTATGTTTTGTAATGAACGTGTCGTTTGGTGTAACTAGTGGCTGAGATCTTGGAAGTCACACTCCTAACGGTAATACCCCGTTCGTGGAAATTGAGGGTGTGACATTTAATGATCATGCATGCTTCAAGGAAGAATGATACCTATATATTGGATATGGGATCAAAAGAATCCACCTCAACCGTGACATGTCTTCTATCAAAAGCTTCATCTACTGAACCCTTTTTGTGGCATAGACGATTAGGGCATGTTAATTTTAAGAATATCAATAAGTTGGTTAAGAACAATCGTGTCAGGGGCTACCACTTAAAGATTTCTCAATGGTAAAGAAGTGCATGGCTTGTGCTCAAGGAAAACAACACAAAAAGCCACACAAGTTTAAACTTGAAAATACAATTTCAAAACTCCTTGAATTATTACATACTGACTTATTCAGTCCTATTAGTGTTAAATCCATTGCTAAGAAATCTTATTGTTTGGTTGTGATAGATGATTATTCAAGATACTTTTGGGTAAGGTTTCTAGCATACGAGGGAGAAACCGCAGAAGAGTTGCAGAAGCTGATCCTCTCAATTGAAACCATCAATAAAAGGAAGGTTATGGCCATCAGAAATGATAATGGAACTAAATTCAGAACCTATATCTTTGATTCCTTCTATGCAAGCAAAGGGATTCTTAGACAGTTTAGTGCTGCTAGGACACCTCAACAAAATGGTGTTACTGAAAGGAAGAATCGAACCCTTATTGAGGCAGTAAGGACTATGTTGACTGAATCAAAGCTTCCAATTATTTTCTAGGCAGAAGCAGTCAACTGTGCATCCTATGTACTAAACATGGTTCTAATTGTGAAAGACAAGATGAAGACTCCTTATGAGCTTGTCCGTAAAAGGAAACCCTTGATTGACTTCTTCCGTCCGATTGGTTGCTCGTGTATTTTGCTAAATACTCAAGCTCAGAAGTCAAAGCTTGGTGTAGTTTCTGATGAATGTTTCCTTGTTGGTTATTCTACCTCACAAAAGGCGTATAGGGGGTACAACAAAAGAATGTGTATTGTGAAGGAGTCCTTCTATGTTGATTGGCAGGAGTCAAATTCACCAAACATGGGGTCTGACCCAGAATGGTTCTATGACTCCAACATTGTCTTTAAATCATTCAACCTTCCAGTATTTGATGACGATGTTGTTCCTCAAACCAATGTGCAAATCATTCCATCACCTGAACCCCATTCACAACCACCAATTGACCCTCCACCTCTCCCTCCATTTAATCCTCCACCTACACCTCCACCACAACCAATTCCTCCATCACAACCAATTTCCCCTTCACAACCATCACAAACTGCATCTTCTTCTCAATCCAACCCATAAACCTTTACCACTAATTTCAAAACCTTAAAAGACCACCCATATGATTACATCATTGGATCCATTACAGATGGTGTGAGGACTCGGATTCAGTTTAGATTGATAAATGAATGCCTCTATGCATGTTTCTTATCTCAAATTATTCCCAAAAATATCTCAGCAGCACTTCAAGACCTAAGTTGGGTTAAATCTATGCAGTTGGAGCTTTAGCAGTTTAGGAAGTTGAAAGTTTGGGAATTTTTTTGATCTTCCTCCAAACAAACTTCCCATCGGTACCAAATGGGTATCCAGGAACAAGCCAGATAATCGAGGTGTGGTAGTAAGAAACAAAGCAAGACTAGTTGTTTAGGGATTTGCTCAGGAGGAGGGAATTGACTACACTAAAGTGTTTGCTCCGGTTGCCCGTATTAAAGCCATCAGAATCTTTCTTGCTCACGCTGCTCACAAGAACTTTAAATTTTTTTAGAGGACGTGAAGTGCGCATTTCTCTACGGGAACATTGATGAGGATATTTATGTTTGTCAGCCACTAGGTTTCAAGGATCCAGATTTTCTAGAGAAAGTATATAAACTTGATAAATCCTTTTATGGATTGCATCAAGCTCCCCGCATCTGGTATGAAACACTGACACAGTACCTGCTTAGCAAGGGTTTCTCTCGTGGTACTACAGATATGACACTATTCAAAAAGGAGGTTGATGGTGAGATGTTGATTGTTCAAGTGTATGTTGATGATATCATTTTCGGGTCAACAAACGAGAAATTTGAAGAGGTAATGAAGAATCATTTTGAAATTAGCATGATGGGGTAGATGTGCTTTTTCTTAGGGTTTCAGGTTGAAAAAAAGCCTGATGGTATTCTGATTCACCAAGAAAAGTACATACAAGAGATTGTTAAGAAGTACAAGATGGATGATGCTTCTCCAGAACTCACTCCATTCACTGCTCAAACCTGCTTAACTCCAGATGATAATGGAAAATTCATGGATGCTCATCATTATCGTTCCATAATTGGATCTCTCATGTATCTCACTGCAAGCCATCCGGATATTACATTAGCCATGTGCTATTGTGCCCGTTATCAAGCCAATCCAAAAGAATCACATGAAAAAGTTGTTAAACGCATCTTTCGTTACTTAAAGGGTTCTGGTTGCAGGATTAACAGGAAACCCGTCACTAGTGGATATCAATATTTAAGGTATTGTCTTGTTTCATGGCAGAGAAAGAAGCAGACAACAGTATCTCTATCTACAGGAAAAGCTGAATATGTTGCTGCATCAAGCTACTACTGTCAAGTACTTTGGATTCAACATCAAATGATGGATTATGGAATCAATTTCCTTCATACACCACTATTTTTATGATAATGAAGCGGCTATTGGAATCGTCAAAAATCCGATTCATCACACTCGTTCCAAGCATATTGAAATAAGGATTCATGCAATCCAGGATGTTCAGGAAAAGGGTTTCACTGATATTATCCTGATACAAAGAACCAAAAGCGGATCTTTTCACTAAAACATTCGACAAACCTCGTTTTTATGAATTGATCTCCATGCTAGGATTAATATCTTTTTGAAAACTCTTTTAATAAAAAGTTGTGTAAATAATTCTTTTATGTTTCATCTTTTCTTTCTTTCAAGCTTGAGAATCTTCATGTCCCATATTCTTTCACTCTTTTGTTCTTTAAAAAAATTTATGAAAAAACAGAAATTTTTCTTAGATGGCAATTAAATAGAAATCTCGGGGGAGAACAAAGAATAAACTCTTAAAGTTTTTCAATTTTGTCTTTTTAGGAACCCCAAAAAAAGGGTTTGAATGAGGTCAACAACTTTGTGTTGGGACATGCATGGTAGGCTCAGACCGAAAACAAAGTAAACAATGATCGTGTAGCCAAACTAAAGTGCATGAACTCGATGATAAGGATTACCCCCTTGACATTTTGGTCTGCACAAAGTTACAAGTCCTTGTCAAAAACGAGTTGAGAGCTTCAAATCTCTGTTTTTGATTTTCCCAAAATCCCCAAATGTCCCTATCCCTAACTCCTGAATGATGCTTCTAATTAGCACAATATATGCTTCTAGTTTAGCTCTTCAGAAAAGTCTCTGAATTGAAGCTTCTCGTTAACTCTTTAGAATTATATCTCGTGCTTATCTCCTCTGCTATGTGTGAACATTGACCTGGAGTGATGATCTTCTCTGTTATACGTGAGTATAGACCTGGAGCTCTCATCAGCATGCTCAGATAATCGTCTCCTCTGTTATACATAAGAATAGACCTAGAGCTCTCATCACTGTTCCCCAAAGTAAAGTCACAATGCTTCTAAAATCAAGATCGTTGTTGAAATCTAAAAAGAAAATCAAGCAGAGTTAATCATATTGCTCAATAAACCATGAGGACAGGATGAGTGTTTTGCCAAATGTCTATGATGACCAAGTTATTAGAGCTTCCTTAATCAAACCCAAAACATGATAAAGACAGCTGCAAATTACATGCTGAAAAGAATAAGGCATGGGTTTAAAAGGACAAACATATCAGCAATCCCGCCAAATCTATGACTCTTTGGAAAAGTTCTTGAAAATGAAGTGCTTATATCCTTTTATTCTTTTTGTTTTTGATTTTATTTATCAACTTCTATTTTATTTTGTTTTGTTTTTGTGTTGGTTTTGTGGGGCGAAGAAGTTCTTCTCGAAAGCTTTTGTTCATATAAATCCTTAAAAAAATTTCATAAAATTTTATAAAAATTTGTTAAGTGTTAAGTCCTAGCGAAACTAAGTTTCGCTAGCTCTTTCGCTTGGCGAATCTATAGATTCGCTGGCACAATCGCTCAGTGCTGGTTAACATTATCTAATATGTTTTGCTGAGCGAAACTATAGTTTCGCCGCCAGCGAAATTAGGGTATTTAAATAGAACAGTGTTGAATCAGTTTCTTATTTTCGCGTATTGTCGAAACTAAACCCTAGTTTGAGCCGTTGCATTCAAACCATTTTAGTGTTGATTTCCATAGCATTTTAGTGTTTCTAAGTCTCAAGGTTGGCGTTTCGAATCTATTCCATAACATCAATCAAGCTTTTGATCGATAATATTGTGTTTTAGTTTGATTCGTGCCGTCGGAGTTTTGCTGATGCGATCAGAGAAACTATGGCTTTAATCAGCGAAACTGAAAGAAAGTTCAAATTTTCGAAGGAAACTGTCTAATCATGATGCCCATGCGTACTTGACAGTTTCGCCGGGACAAGTTTCAGTGAAACTATAGATTCGCTCAAACATATGAATTTGTGCCTGAGTCACATCAAATCTATACTTTTCGCAGCTGCGAAACTATAGTTTCAGCATCAGCGAAACTGTTAAAATTTTCAGAATTTTTCTTATGTTCTTGTTCTATTACATTGATTAAGTCTTATACCAATGCTTTAACTGACCAACTTCTGTTTGTTTTCAGGTTCAAATGACCAATCTAAAGTTCGATGATAGAACCAACATAGTGGCACTGTTGGACGACAGCAATCCGAAGACTATTGGATTTAGATATTGTATTAAGTGGTCAAAGGAGTCCCGGATTAGTTATGCTATATCCCACATGCCTACTATCTACGATCTTCATATCAGAGATTTCTGGAGGACAGCAGAGTACGACCTTGGGTCTAGTCCATACCAGATTACAGCTAGGGTCCATGGCCATGACATTGCTATCACTGTTGAGACTATTGCTAGAGTATTGAAGGTAGAGGAGGATTGTGGAGATGATGTGGTGTTGTATAAGGCACAAGCGTTAGATGCATTTAGGAGCATCGGATATGAGGGAACTCTTTTTGGCTCAAGGAAAGAGATCAAGAAGTCCTTCCTCTCTAAGGAATGGAGATACATTGCACATGTATTCATTATGTGCTTGGACCATAGGAACGGAGGATCGGATCTAGGCCAGGGCCATGATAGTGTTCTGTAGAGGGCAAAAGGCCAATACAGCTAAACTGATATTTGATTGTATGACTGAAAATATAATGGCTCTGAAGAAGGACAAATGGTTGCTGTATCCCAGGTTTGTGCAGATGCATTTAGATGATTTGAAGCCTGATTTTCTTAAACATGGAGAAATTAAGAGATTGGTTCAAATTAATACCAGAATATTTGCTGACTGCCCTGCTATGAGACATGATTTCAGTGGGAAAATAACACATCTTTGGGAAAACATGTACCTAGTTGATAGGGGAATTATATCAAGACGGTGATAGAAAATGAAAACAAAAGTGCAGCAGAAGACCAAGAAAAGCAGGCTGAGGCTATCAAGAAGAGGAAGAGATATGCCAAGGACAAACAATATAAACTGGAAGATGAGATAGATGAGGTTGAAGAAGAATTAAGGGTCCAGAGAGAGAAAAGGACAAAGAAGAAGGCAGACCAGGGTGAGCCGGTTGATATTACTGAAAAGATAACCAAACACAAACAACAAGTGTGTTCTGAAGCTTCTGAAAAGAGGGATCCTAGATCGGAGTTAGACCAAGATGTCATTCGAAATCTAAATACATCATTGGCTAACGAATTAGGAATGATTAAGACGAAATTGGTGAATCAAGAATTAAGAGAGGCAGAGAAGGATAAGGAGATGGAAAGCATGAAGAGATTGATGCTAGATTAATAGTATTTAATCAGAAGGCTACTCAAGGAAGTAAATTGATAATTGGGTATAATGCATGCGCGTATCATAGGTAATATAATGTTTTTAATATACTTTATGTATAGAATGGTATTACTTTGTTACGTGTTTGAAATATAGGTCAGATGGAGCTTAATGAACATTATTTGATAAGGATACAAATGTTAGCAAGATTATGAAGGAAACAGAGCTGAAAACAAAGAAAAATGTGAGGGAAAAGTTGAGGCCGTAGCTTACGGCCTATAGGTCGTAGCTTACAGCCTCAATGCAGGACCGTCCACAAAGGCTGCAAGATAGAGGCAAAGGTTGTCTAGGAAGGGGGTAGGCCGTAACCTACGTCCTATAGGCCATAAGTTATGGTCTAACGTGATGTTTTGAGGATTGTTCAAATTTTAAAACCTATTTAAAATCCGAATCATTAGGGTCTCGGGAGATACTTGCCTCTAGCCCCAAGATTGAATTTTTTGGACGATTTTCACCCGTTGGAACTCTCTCTAATCATCAATTGATCAACAACTCATATGCCCAAGTTGAAGACTAAAGAGATTATGATGAAGATGCAAGGCTAACCATCCGTGATCATCTCCCGATGGATGGTTTGTGATTTGATTATGCTTTCTTATGTTCTTACCTAGTCAAGACATAAACTTTGATTGTTTAACAACTTTTATTCGTTTATGTGTTTTGAATCATGTATTGATTATAGATTCGTGTTAGTTGATTTGATTATTACTTATCAAGTTATCAGTTTTACATTGTTAACCATTAAGTAGTAATTAGGTTATCATCATTGATCGGTGATTGCAAATAAAGTTTCTAGATTATGGCATTAGTTAGTTTACCAATTAATTTACATAATCGGATATCGAGTTGGTAATTACCATTCAACATATGTGATAAACAAGTTATGTCTATGTGATTTCAAGATTAGATGAAACATAACCATGTATTAAATTACATTCCTGAAACCTGGTTGTGATCTCTTTCATCTCAATAGTTCCAAACCAAGTCCAAGTTTTGTTTTGTTTATTAAAGTAATCTTTTTTAGTTAATCTCATTCACATCCATTTACAGTCAAGAAATAATAGTTCAGTTTTCTAAATTAGTAAGTTAGTATAATAATCAAACGAATCATGTAACACTAACCACATGCTCCCCGTGGATACGATACCTGACTTACCCTAGCTACCTAGGTTAATTAGGTTTTTGCATGACCCCAATGACAGGTCATCATAAATGAGCTGAAAGTTAATGCTGGCCTGCCAAACCAGTTAACTCAAGTAGAGTTGGATGATCTCACTGATACATCCAAGTATTCTGAAAGTTGGCAGTTCAACCAGGGCAGGAGAGGGCACGAGTAGAGCTGGAGCTGGTGTTAGTGGTGTTGATGTTGGTGGAGTTGGAGCTGGTGGCAGTGGTGTTGGTGGATCTGGAGCTGATAGAGATGAAATTGGTGTTGAAACTGTTAAAGTTAGAGGAAGTGGAGCTGGAGCTGGTGTTAGTGGTGTTGATGTTGGTGGAGCTGGAGCTGGTGGTAGTGGTGTTGGTAGATCTGGAGCTGATAGAGATAAAATTGGTGTTGTAACTGTTGAAGTTAGAGGAAGTGGAGAAGGAGATGTAGGAGGAAATGTTGATGACGTTGTAGAGGTTGGATTTGTAGATATGGGGCTGGATATAAATATTGATTTAACTGGTGATGAAGTGATCAGAGATGAGGAAGCAGGAGTTTAAGTTAAGAAATAAAGAAGAGGAGATTGAAGAGCAACTGATGGACTAAGATTCCGAGCCTGAATTCTATGATGTGACATCCCGCATCTTCGGGTTAATACCGGTACCTCACTTTCTCGCCAGTTAGTTAGTTTTGGTGCCATAAAATAATCATTGTTGTAATTTACACTTGTTAATTAATAATAAAACTTAAATGGTTTATCTAATTTTAAAAACAATAGTGATTGTGTATATATATATAAAAAAAAGTATTATCCCATCAAAATCGGACCCCAACCGAAGTCCACATCCATCGGCCCCTCCCCTCTCGGCTTTCTTCTAACCACCCAAACTCCCCCACCCTCGATCATTCTTCAAACCTCAACCCTAAACCACCAAAACCTTTGTGGTATGTATTTGGTCAATATTTTTATTCTGTTCATGGGTGGATGCATGTCAAAGAGTGTGTGTAAACATATATGTGTAATGGGTGTTATGTTTGCTGTTGAATGGGTTTATATATAGCATGTGTGTGATAAAAGTAATGTACATTATGTGGTGGTTTAATCCATAAACGTATGTATTATGATTGTGCTACGTATGAACCGTTATGCTTAAAGTGTGAGGGCCATGTACGATCAAACGTATGTGTTTTATAATAAAAGGTCTTATAATTAAAAATATATATAAAGAGTACCTTTATGTATGT
This sequence comes from Flaveria sonorensis, assembly GCA_025506505.1. Lineage (NCBI taxonomy): Eukaryota > Viridiplantae > Streptophyta > Magnoliopsida > Asterales > Asteraceae > Flaveria > Flaveria sonorensis. The sequence goes on from CM046424.1 coordinate 9,778,327, forward strand.
GCCGGAATATGCGTGAATGATTGGGTTTGCTCGTCTGAATTTGTGTATGCTTGAGCTTGTTTAAGGAATGGGAAATTGTTAACTGGAATCGTAACCGAGCCATGAACGCGAGACCGTACGATCACATTGTTAATAATTAATATTTAATATTAACAATATATATTAAATGACGTTCAGGTTAACCGAAACTCTAATCTCTGTGCTTTCGTACTTGTAGCTGTGCATTTAAGGTGAGTTCTCAGCCTCGTTTTACTTGTTTCATTGGGGGAAAGAAACATGTGTTCAAACGTATTTTCATTTGATTCAGTATTACTGTAATGATCGCATGTTTACTAGGGTTGTACCAACTTAAGTCCTCACATTTTGAACTGTTAATATATGTTTTTCAACGAGGTAATTCTGAGTAGATCTACTGGGTCTGACAAACCCCACCCAGGCTAGCCGCGCTAGCACGACCGGTGGTCGAACGGGTGTTTAATTGACCTAATTTTCTGTTGCTGTGTTTGGTAGCCACAGCCGAGGCACTATGTTCATTGTCAGCATCGGTTGTGAACTTCATACACTATGTAACTTGTTAAGTAGGTTAGATACCTACGGATATTACTTTGTTTACTGTATCGGTTATTACTTGTTCTGTTATCAAAATCTGTGGACTCACCAACCTTGTGTTGACACTTTAGCATGTTTCTTTCAGGTTCACAAGATGCGCACGCTTAGGAACATTTCATTCATGCATTCATCATCACACGTGATTTATTTATAGCTTTTAAATAAATTTCAATTATTTGGTTTGCGCGTGTTGCGTCGTTTAAAGATTTAAGACTTATTTATGCTTCCGCAATTACTATATGTTTACGTTAATAACTCTGCTTTTGGGATATTTTAAACGTTAACAAATAACAATGTTTTATATTTAACGTGTCGTTTGGTGTAACTAGTGGCTGAGATCCTGGAAGTCACACGCCTAACGGTAATACCCCGTTTGTGGAAATTGAGGGTGTGACATTTGAGGTGGACGAGCGATCAATGACATATGTGGCTCAGAGGAGTTCAACTGAGAGAGATATCATAGAAATGGATAAGGAAGATTGGTTCACTAAGGAGAAAGAGCCAGAAAAGCTAACCCCGCTATTTTAGAACATCAAAGAACCGAACAGGAAAGAATCTGATAAGAAGATCATAAGTTGGAAATACAATCCTAAATTAAAGATGTTCATGATTAAGAGGCGTGGGGGGAAATCTCATATCTGCACAAAAGGAAGGAATTTAAGACCTTGCCGAGGTGGGATTTGAGAAGGTTAGCTGAGATATCCTTGCTAGATTCAGGCCTAAGCGAGCGGGCTGCATTGCTAGAACACGAGATTCGTAAGGGGCTTCATGACAATTTTAAGACTTTTGGATATATGAAGACTGAGAGAAGGAGGTCAAGAAATATATGGATTGGGAGACTGGCAAAGGGAAAATAGTATTAAAGTTGAAGCCTGCCAAGACGGTGGATCGGGTAAGGGTACCGAATCAGCAACCTCTATGGCTACAAAAGTTTGAAAAATGGTTCTACAATAACAACACTGGAGAAGCTGTGAATAGAGTCAACGATGCCGAGGAAATCAAATTGTTTGACCCAATGGAATTGTTCTCTTTTTGTGATGAAGATCTAGTGGTTTTGTGTGAGAACCACATTAAGGCGGGAGCCAGAGCTGAAACCAGAACTGAAGCTAGCCTGTTTATGAGGGTTGCAAATAAGGTTCGTGGGGTAAGGGCTGAAGTCAGGGAGCTATCAGACAAAGTATTTCAAGCTGACGAACAGAGAATGGATGTGCAGGATTTGACAAGACAATTAGAAAAGGCTAGTGCGAGGGCAGAGGAAGAGAGTACAACTGGAATCGAAGAAGATACATCTGTCAAAGCTGCAGTAGATGTTCAACAAGTTGAAGACACAACCAGGGCTCAAACAGAAGATCTAGAGGGTGAGGTTCAACCTAGTGGGAGTATTATTGATGATCAAAAATAGGTTGGACTCATCATTGTTGTTTATGTTTATTTTTTTATTATTATAATAGGACAAATGTTAGTTTACTTCTTATGTAATTTTGTAGTTTCTGTTTTTAGCAAAACTACGAGCGAAACTGAGTTTCGCTCGTAGTCAGCTGGTCTATGTCACCGGGCGAACCTGTGTTTCGCCGCCGGGTGAAACTAGGTTTGAGACAAGACAGTTTCATTGGTCAATGAAACTAAAGTCTGCTTATATATTGTATGTTTCTCTTATTGTAAGCAACTCTTGGCAAAACCCTAATACGAAAATCTTATTATTGTGATTGTGTGATTGTTGTGTATTGGCTAAGAGCTTATTGCTATCATCTTTGAGCCTTATATCTTCTTTATTGTTATTGTTTGGAGATTAAGGACAAATATTTGAAACTTGTTTTTGCTTAGATTGATAGATTATTGTTATTCAGTGGGATTCATTGTGTTTTCTAAATCATTTGCATTGATTATCGATCACATGGACCAACAGTCTTGAATTCGATATGATTTAGGAACGTTAAAAACTGATTTTTAGTCTCCCATATGTTCCTTCTATATTAGAGACTGAATATTAGTTACTCATATAATGATATTATTTTTCATTATTGAGGTCACCATATGAGACTAGAATTTAGTTACTAAAAGGTTTCCCTCCAAAAACATTTTCTGTGCAAACATATTTATGACTGAAGTTTAGACTTAAATAATGTATCAAAAGGGACTAATTATCAGTTACTAACATCAGTTACAAAAACATCAATCCCTAATATCATTGGTAACTGATATAGCAGTCTTCAATACTATGTATCTGAGACTGATAAACCAGTTATTAATAATATAGTCCCTAATGATCATTTTTCTTGTAGTAATATGGGTTTCCTATTGAGGGAGTTGGGTGTGTTGTTCCGGCCGGGAAACGGATAGGTGGACCCGATTAAGATAACATCTATCCTCCAAATCAGGGTATCACATTTGACATTCAAATAAAAAAACTAGAGGGATACGTGGCAAAATCACATTCCTTCTTAGTAAATTATTCTCTATTCTCTCTCCTATTAAATAATAACATTAATTACTAATTATATTATTTAATGTTTGAGATTAAACTAGTTTTTTAAATAAATTAAGAAAGAGATATTTTTATTAATATTAAAAAAACAAATTTCTATAAAATAAAAAAGTTTTAAAACATCAAACTTTTTTTAAAAATATGAAATATTTTAAAAATTTTTGAAAGGTAAAATTTTTATAAACAAAAAAATAATTAATATTAGGAGTTATAATAAGAAAGTTTCAAAAATAATATTTTTTTAAAATATTTGTTTGAAACAAAACTTTTATTCTATTTAAAAATATGAAATATCGTTTTATAACTAATAAACTTTTTTTTATTTATTCAACTCATATAATATATAAGTTTAATAAATCTAGTATGAAATAAACATAGAGAATGGTGATTTTTAAATAAATTATAATTATGGAATATAAAACCTACTATGAAAGGGAAAGAAATATTAAGGACTGTATTCAAAATTTTAAAATTTAAGAACCAAATTTAAAATTTTAATTGAACCATAGGGACGATACATGTAATTTACTTTTTTTTTCCGTATATTGTTATTGAAAGTACAAAAGATTAGTATTATGACGAAGTTAAAGAGGAATACAACATTCAAACCAAAAGTGAATATATTTAAGATTCCCTTATATATAAAGGGATATATATGCCGGTAAAAGAAAACATTTTATTTTATACATTTTTTTATAAAATAAAAGTTTAAGAAAAATATATTATTGTTAATTTACTTAAAATAGTTATTCATATGTTCAAACATGGTTTTATAATTCATAAATTTTTATTACTAATTATTTAGTATTTTATTTATTCAATCCGTGTAATACAAAGAACTAACCTAATGCTCTATATATCAAAGTCTGTTCAATGGTTCTTTGAATTTATTAATAATTAACGCAGCTCCTAAAAATATGATACAGTGTGGTTCCAGAAATAAAACTATGTTAAGTAAATTTTTTATGATTTTAAGAAGTTTCTTTTAGAAACTGTTTCTTAGAAGAAACTTTGTGCTTGCCTAAAAAACTGAATTGTATGGAATATACAAAATCGATAAAAACTTATTCCTTTGTTTATAAATAGATCCATATTCGTCAAAACATCCAACAAATAAGTAGACAAAAGTCACCATGGCTGAGGGAAGAGGCGGTGCAACAGTGGCAATGGTGGTGCTCTATCTACTAGCGGTGGCATTTCAATGCGAGGTAACTCACGCAACTACTTATGTCGTCGGCGATAGCAATGGCTGGACGTATGGCGTCTCTGGTTGGGAAAAACACAAGAAGTTCAATGTGGGTAACATACTTGGTATTCTCTCAACATCCTAGTACCTTTATTTGCCTACATACTTATATATTTACTAACTAGGTTAGAGCCCATATGTTACATGAGTGAAAAAATAAAACATGTCAAAACCATTAGTTTTATGAATATCTTATTTTCTAGATCTTATTAGTTATTGGTGAAATAAAAATATAATGAATATCTAAAAATTATAACAAATAATAAAATTAGAAAATATTACGTTATATTTAAAGATAAAATATGTCATAAAATAATATAATTTAGTATGTATTAATAAATTATTAAAATAAAAATATTTATATTTTAGATGTTTGATAGTTTAATTTACTTATTTAAAATAATTATCATTTAATATGAGAGAGACAAGAAACACAAATATACATACGTTTGTTTTAACATATTTTAGTAATAAAAAAAAATTGATTGTTTTTATAATTTCCGTATTTATTATGAGAGAGATGCGGGAAATAATTTTTTTAATATGCTAAAATGATGAAACGTGTCATTTGATGTGATAAAATGATGACACGTGGTTTCAAAAAACCTTCTTTTATTATAGGTTATAGATTATAGATGTTTGTTTTAACATATTTTAGTAATAAAAAAATTGATTGTTGTTATAATTTCCGTATTTATTACGAGAGAGAGGCGGGAAATAATTTTTTTGATATGCTAAAATGATGACACGTGTCATTTGATGTGATAGAATGATGACACGTGGTTTCAAAAAACTTTCTTTTATTATATGTTATAGATTATAGATGTAAGTTGATTTCAAGCTTTTATTTTATAATAATAATATTATTAATAACAACAACATTTGATTGATTTTTATCTTATGATGTGAATAGTGTTTAACTATCCAACACCACTACATAATGTGGTAGTAGTGAACAAGGAAGGGTATGATCAGTGTAGCATAATCCCAAGTGATGCAAAGGTGTATACAAGTGGAAAAGACCAAATTACGCTTAGGAAGGGTCTTAACAACTTCATTTGTGGTATCCCTAGTCACTGTGATTTCGATATGAAGATTCAAATCTATATTCCGTAAATAAAATATATACTAATAGAAAAGAAGAAATACAAGTTTCTGCATTTATATATGTTTTAAGAGTTTCTTATGGCTTAATTATGGTTAGATGGTATGATTAAATATTCATTCATAATAATATTTGGCTTTAAGTTAAAGAATTTTTTTATTGTTTATGTGCCCTATATATTGTATGTTTGGTTATATATGTGGTGTTAGTTTTTGTAATGTTTTGAAAGCCAAGCCACTTGTTGAATTTCTAGCTTTGTGTTGTTTATAGGTCAAATGTTTTGGCTCGTTGCTCAATCATTAGTTGTTTTACATATGGTATGAACTTATGATAGATTTGTTTCGGTTTTATTAGTTTCACTACAAATCAAAGGATTGTCAGTGATGGGAAAACCTATTTGTGAATTGATAATCCATGGGAGAACGTCCATGGGAAAATGAACACGGGTAATAGTTTATAGCCACTTAACAACGAATCACCAACGGAAAATATCATCTAAAATTCAAATTATCTGACTAAGTATACCATCGTATCCAAATTAAAAAAGGAACAAAAAAGAATTGTGGGTGACTGACCAAACAGTGCCAAGACTGTAAATGGTCATATGAAAATTAAATTGCAACTGTATAGTTGCACGAAACTATAGTTCAAAAGCAGATGTCATCTATTCACTGAAAGACACATTTGATTAATGATTATAACAGTAGCATTAAGAAACCATTGATATTCAATTTAACACTAAGCTTCAAACAGACACATTCTTTTGCTTTCATGTGTTGCTACTATTATACTTCATCTCAAATATGTGGGCTATAGGTTAGTTTAATTTTGAAGGTTAATCTTATTGTTGTATATGATAATGGTAAGTGAAAGTAAAATGGCTAACTAATTTAACGGAGTTCATTGAATATCCTCTTTGGAACCGGTTACATAAGTTTGTTTAATTGAAGGTTAATTTTGTACTTCGTCTTTCTTCTCTGATGAATATTCGGGCTATAAGTTTGTTTAATAATATTGAAGGTTAATTTTGTTGTTAATATGATTCATGTCTAGATGACAAAGCAATTGAAAATTGACTTTGCGCACTATTGTTTGAAGCTATGTAGTTGGAGTGTTTAAACATTGCATCAACTATGGAGACATAGTAAAACAAAGAAAAGCGACCGTAAAGAAACTAATGCAACTGAAAAGCTTGCAAGTTTAAATACGACTCGCTTACTTCCATTACCTTTAGGGTTTAGGGTGAGCAAAACTTTTTGGTTGATTTCAAACACAACCAGTTTATTAAAAAAATGGTGTAGTGGTTTTACCCCTAATCTTTGATTTGTAAAAAAGGAGAGGCACCACTAAGGGGCTATTTGACAAGATCTAAATCAGTAAGAGTTTTAACTAGTTAAAAGACTTTGAATCAGTAAGTATTGAACTAATAACTGTTGTTTGGTTTAATTTCTGAATACTTGTAATAAATGATTATTCTACCCCTCTGAAATATTTTGTATCGAAAGAAATGTATCTGTTTCGTTATATATATGACTGACTATACTAAATGAGAAATAACTATAAAAATATACAAAACTTCATAGAAATTATTTTAAATACAACATACTAAAATCCAAATACAAATTAATCCAAATACAACATACTAAAATCCAAATGTTAATCACTTGAAACTAATTGAGTATCTTTCTTATCACGCAAAATATTCATATAATCAATGGCTTCTGAACCCCATTCTATGTTGTGAACGAACTGTTGTTACCATCTTATGCTTCTGCAAACAGTGTGTTCTCGTTGTATGCCATAGAAAAATAATCATGAATGTTGTATTTTCATATAAAATTATGAACAGCGAAAAAAGCAACAAGTATGTCTCTTTGAATTGTAAAAGAAAAAGGAATCATTGGCTTTAAAATTAGGAATCTTAGTTTCAACATACCATATGCATGCTCAATAACATTTCTGAGTTGTGCGTGAGCATGATTGAATCTTTCTTCCTTAGTTAACGCACGTTGGTGTCAAAAATTGACTAACCGTTACCTTGTATTACAGTATGGAGTCAAAAATCCACAAGTGTTGGTGTACGTGACGTCGCAAAGGTATTACTTGTCTGTAACGTCAGTAACAAAGGCATTACATGAAAGAAACAAATATTTTAATTAATAAAAAAATTAAACAATGATTTAGAACCTGATGTTGGGAAAGAAAAGTAGGAAGTCAAGTTAAATGCAACTTCTTTTAAAAGTTGAGAACCATGTGAAATGCCCTCCTATCAAGCCCATACGAATGGGAATATCATATCCAATTCACATATTCCTAACATATTTTGGTAGCATCTTTTCATCTTCCTCTATAACGAGTTTGTTGATTGACTAGTACAATTACATGTATAAGAGTTTCATCTAAAGCACCTATTGCTCTTGAAAATATTTGTTTTAGCTTTCTATGCCTTTTGAAGTATTTGTGATTACATTAGAAGATGTTGGAACTATAATTTCTCTAGAAAAATTGATCATTGCATTTAGGACCTCATGAAAAAATCTATGAATCATTTACGTAGAATGTTGAAATCTTTGTTTAACCATCCGAAATCATTCATTATGTCCTATGAAAATAAAAAACATAGCCAACTTTTCTTCAAAGGTTATCAACCTACTACTTTCCAACCAATTTCTTTGTTGAAATTGATTGCAAAATAGTGCATATGCTTTACGTGAAAGACGCGTCATCTCATATCATTGTGTAGAAGATCCATGTACAAACTAGGCTACCATATCGTCATCTCATCTCATATCATTATCCTCCAAATCCATAGGCTACCTGTTAACATCCATAAGAATATCACATCTATCAACGTATCTTTTAAAAACATCTATCAAAACAATTGAAAACATCCATAAACATATATTTATCAAAAACACCAATCAAAATAATTAAAAACATCTGACATAATTACACGGGTGATCCTTATGGTTAGGCCTGATTTCACTTTTTGTCCCTAACTCTTGAAAATTACAAGGTTGGTCCAATAGTTGGCACAAATGTAACAAACTTGGTCCCTGAAGTGGATGGACGTTATTTGGTGCCCTTGTCAAAACCCTTCATCCAACACCACTAAGAATAACGATGGATCCGATTGTTAATAGTGGTCGGCGATTTTTAAAGGTTGTGGTTGGTGATGGTGGTGATTGAAGGTTGAAGGTGGTACTGGTGGTGGCGTTGAAGGTGGTGTTGGTGGTGGTTGAAGGTGGTGCTGGTGGTGAAGGTGAGGTTGGTGGTGACGGTGGTAGAAGGTGGTACTGGTGGTTAAATGTTGAAGGTAGTGATGGTGGTGGTTGAAGGAGGTGATGGTGGTGGTTGAAGGAGGTGTTGGTGGTTGAAGGAGGTGCTGGTGTTGATAGTGGTTGAAGGTGGTTGTGGTGGTGGTGGTGGTTGAAGGTGAAGGCTTTAATGGTGGTAGGAGATGGTAGTTTAGATGGTGAAGAAGAAAGGGCGAAGGGGGTATTTTTGTCATTTTACATGCACTTAACATCAATATTTAACATCCATCCACTCTAGGGATCAAGTTTGTTACGTTTGTGCCAACTATCGGACCAACCTTGTAATTTTTAAGAGTTAGGGATCAAAAGTGAAATTAGGCTTAACCATAGGGACCACCCGTGTAATTAAGTCAAAACATCCATAAACACATCATCCATCACATCCATCAAAATAATTAAAAGCATCCATAAACATATCATCCAAAAACCTATCCATCACAACCAAAAAAACCTAAATACATATTATGCAATAACTTAACCATCACATCCAAAAAAAATCCATAAACATATCATCTAAAAGTCTATCCAACACATCCAAAAAACATAACATCAAAACTGTCCATATTTCGCTCTAGCATTTTTAACCCATAGCTTACATGTCGACGGTTGTAGTCATAACCAAACCTTTCTTATGTCAGCACTCTTAACAAAAAGCAAAAGAGTCATTTTGATATTTTGTATCAAACATGCCCCACCCCAAACTCTCCAACTTTTCCATACATGCATCAATATCATTAGACAAATTGTGTTTTTCAATCAACATCTTAGCAACTTGGGTAATTTGATCCCAAACTTCTATTAGCTTTAAGTTTAATGTTTCCTTATCTTTTCATTTCTCTTTTTAAGCATTAGACCGAATGATTGACTCCTCATTAACACCGGTAGTCGAGGTTTCTTTTTTATTTTTGGACCGATCAGATGATTCTTCACTAACTTCTAGTTCCATTTGAGTGCATTCTATGTTATCAAGGCCATTTAAATTTTGATCAGACACTTCATTAGAAGGATGAGAAAGTGTTGAAGATAGCTCCCAATTGTCAAACCCATTGGAAGTACAACCCTCAAATAATTGAACACAAAGTTCGGGGTAAGAAATGAACACACTTCTCAAAACTTCTATTTATTTGTTGGACTGTGTCAATAAATATTATAAAATAGTATAAGATTATTAAAATATACTAATAATCATAATTAAAAAATACTAACACAATACCTTCATCTTTAAATGACATTCTTCTTTCGATAAGTTAAATGTGTCTGTTACGGGATTATAAACATTGCCATTTTTGTTTTTTAGCTTTATCCAGGCGGTAAATTTATCTTTTATATAATCATAGCGAGTCTTTATTTGTCTTTAATCCGCTATGAAATTGTGTTCTATTTTCAGTTTATCTCTTACAGTTTTCCCAGAAATTGCTTAAGATTGCTTCCCTCACATCCATGAAGTGTCAATTCATATTTCTAGAAAAGTTTTTTCAACCCTATCTCACTTCCGGTTAATGCTAATCTTTTTTTGAGTCACATTCTTCAACCAATATAAATACACAAAAAACAAAAAAACTTAAAAACTAGCACTACGACCAACTTTAGTAAAAAACTTAAACTAAAAACATATTGTACCAAACCAAACATAACTTTTATAAACTATAAACATATTTTATCAAAGCAAACATAACTTCTATAAACTAAAAACATATTGAATCAAACCAAACATAACTTTCATAAACTCGATGTTGGAACGGATTGGTCTAAACTAACAAGAACTTCTTCTTTGATCGGTAAGTAACGAATGCGGAATCTAAGTTAACTACTTACTATCACAACACAAATACTTTGAGAAAAGATAAATACACAAGAAGTTCTTTAACAGATTTACTTGATTAATCGTTTGAGTACAAATGATACAATTGGTAGATACAATCAAGTGGCTTAAAGCTTACCTCTACTATACAAGTGTTATGACTTTTATACTATGAAATCTAAACAATAAGAATAAACTATTCTATGTTCAGAGTCAACAACAAAATAGATAATCTGTGAATCAGAATTGGCGGCTTCAGTACTATGTTGTCTCCAAAAGGTGAAACACGACAGCCGTCGGCACAAACATGTTTGTTCTGAGTAGCAGTTGATCGGCAGCAGATAGCAACAGTCGATCGGCAACTCATCGGTAGATGGCTGATCGGCAGTTGTTTTAACATATGCTGATTGGCAGTCATTCAGCATATGTTGTTTGGCAGTAGATTCAGCACTTGACTTGATTCGGTAGTTGGCGTCTAGTGCTGAAATCCTGACTTTTGGTAGTCCCATTTTTCAAAGCTCAACACTAGATTTTTTTTAAATCAAACTAAAAATAACCTTTGTAACCTAACAATATCTTGAATCAAACAAAACCTAACTTTCATAAGCTGCAAATATTTTAAATCAAACCAAACATGATTCTAGTAAACTATATTTGTTTTAAATAAAAAAAAATCCAATTTTAACATCTTAAATCAAAGAAAAGGAAACTTTCATAAACTACATTTGTTTTTAATCAAACAAAATATAGCCTTTGAAACCTAACAACATCTTATCAAAGCAAGTTCAACTTTAACATCTTAAATCATAGAAAATCCAACTTTCATAAACTACAAACATTTTAAATCAAAGCAAACATGATTCTAGTTAACTATGTTTGTTTTAAATCAAACTTTAACATCTTGAATCAAAGAAAATCCAACTTTAATATCTCCAATCAAACCAAAAATAACTTCTCTAATCTAAAAATATATAAAATCAAACTAAATATAACATTTGTAATCTATCAACATCTTGAATAAAAGAAAACCCAACTTCAACATCTTTAATCAAAGAAAGCCCAACTTTAACATCTTGAATCAAAGAAAACATAATTTTCATCACCTAAATTTGTTTCGAATCAAACCAAAAATAACTTCTATAACCTACAAAAATGTTGAATCAAAGCAAACATAACTTACATATACTCAAATATCCACAATTAAGAAAATCTTGAAACCCTAGAATTAATATACAACTTTCATGAACTAATAACATCCAAATTGCTTTTTTTCAGATTTATACAACACTAGAACAAACAAAGTTTCATAAAAGCCGTAATTTTTTTTTCAAATTCATAAAACCCTAGAAATAAAATCTATGAAATCATATATGTAAATAAATATAAGAATATATTTACCTAAAGAGATGAAAATACCAAATGCAAATAAGGTGTTGTAGTGAAAATCTTGAAAGAAACCAAGAGAAATCAAAGAAAAACCAAAAAAAAAATCAAAGAAAAGCCAAAAGAAATCGAACCTTGACGGTGAGTATTAGGTTGCGATGGCAAGTCGACGGGAGTCGGCAGCGGGGTAGTGACGATGGACTGGCAATGAAGATGATGTGCAGGGGTCGATGTGTGATGGGTGAGGGAGTGGGGATCGATGGGTTGGATGGGATCTTTTAATTTGGTAGGGATAAAGTGGTAAGATTTTCATTTAGCATTCCCTTATAGCTTAATCATTTAATGCTTAATGGTTCCATTATGAGTCTATATAGTGATGCAACGAGTGTTATTGAGTGGTAAGAAAATTATTGTGTTAACATTGAGAAAACCTACACCTTCACAACTCATAATTTTTTTATTTGTTATATATAGTGATGCGACGAGTGTTATCGAGCCTCTTTTCTGGCCTGTCTTAAACGTTGATATATTTTGATATTATTATTATTATTATTATTATTATTATTATTATTATTATTATTATTATTATTATTATTATTATTATTATTATTATAACTATGTAAATATTTAGTGATTATATACTTAAGTGTTAAAATAAAATAATACTTAAATCAAGTTGTATTAAGTTATAAAATATAAATAATAAATGTATTTATTTTAATATTAATTTAAAATATTATAAATAAGATAGTATTTAAAATAAATATATATTAAATAATGTATTAATTTGGAGAATTTAGTAAATATGAGCAAATTAAAAACTATTGTATACAACAATTGTATCGTATGTTTAAAAAGTTATATTAGATTTCTTAAATTTTGAGTAAAAGTACAACTGTATACTTATCAAATATTTTATATAATATTATAGATATAGATAATATAGATATAGATTATTATTATCATTATCATTATTATTATAAAAGTATTTAGTAATTATATAGTTAAGTATTAAATAAGATAATATTGTTTATAAATTTAATTATTATTATTATTATAAAAGTATTTAATAATTATATAGTTAAGTATTCTTATCAAAGTATTATAAAAATATAATATATAATGTAGTGAATAATTGCATCATGATTGCAAAATAGGAGAAGTTTATTACATTATTTATAAAAGTATTTAGTAATTATATAGTTTTTTAACAGCAAATGTACGACCATGCTTCAGAGGATACATATTATTTTAATCGGAACCCACTTTTCGTTTCTCAACCGGGATCGCACCCCCAACCACCTCAGGAGGAAACCCATTGCTAAAAAAACCTCTGGCTCAACTCTGAGTATTTTGCTCCGAGTGAGACTTGAACCTATGATCTCCCAATATTTACATGTCATGAGTACCTCACCTTAACCAGTTGGGTTAAGAATCATTGGTTAGTAATTATATAGTTAAGTATTTTTATTAAGTATTCTTATATTATTAACTAATGTATATAATATGTATTATTTAATGTATTAACTAGATGTAGTTTATTAAACGAGGGGCAAAATAGGAATAATTGCATAAAACTCTTGTACCTAATACTTTGGAATTTATATTGGGTGTTCTAATTATTTTATCAATTCTATGTTTCATTTCTTCTTCTGCATGCGAAGAATTTATCAAATCAATAGAGCTATTTTGACTAAGTGATTCATGAATTATCATTCCTTTTCTATTTTAGTTTCATTTGATTTATATATTTCTCTCGATATAAATGGAATTTTCTTTCCTTTTAAAAATTCTTTTATTATTTGTTTTACAAATAAAAATGTTTTTGCTTTTTTTTTTCTTAAAACTTCTTAAACTCTAAAATTCAATTTTCTAATTTCAACTTTATAGTCTATATCTTTAAGAATGGGTTTAAAAAAGTAGGTGTTTTTCGCGGAGGACCAAAAGGATATTTCGTTTCCATTCTCAAAACTGTTAAAAAAACAAGATTCAAAATTATCTTGTTCCTTTTGATCTCTATGAGAGAGTCATAGCGTGGATTTGTGCCAATGTTTCAAATGAAAAGGATATACAATTGTACTTGTGTCTCAAGATTTTGTTTTATACAGCAGTATAGATATAAGATTACCTATTATGTAAATCCGTAAAGAGATATATGTCGGTAGATTAAAAGAAAAAGATTGTAAAGCGATACGTTTAATATTTAATATAACATTAAATGTAATATTAAAGCCTATTCCTTGGTTTTTACTATTCTTTGAACGGAAAATGTCGACTCTGCTTCAAAAGATAGGTGTTATCTTAATGAGCCCACATATTCATTTTCCAATTGGGACTGCACCCCCTCAGAAGGAAACTTATAACTGTAAAAATTCACTGGTTCAGCTCTGAGCATTTTTGCATAGAGTGAGACTTGAACTCGTAATTCACTCACATTTATATGTCTTGGGTATCTCACATTTACTAGTTGGGCGAATGATCATTTGTGATTTTTTGAAGTTATTAATAGTTAGTGGGCAGCTCCAAAAAATATGATGCAATATGGTTACAGAAATAAGAACTATATTATAAAACGTTAATTTTATGATTTAGAACATAGTAATTCTTTTAGAAACTGTTTCTTAAAAGAAACTTTGGAAATATCTAACTTGTATGAAATTGTCCAAAACGCTAAAGAGTGATTCGTTTTTTCTATAAATAGGTCCATTTTCATCAAAACATCCAACAAAGAAGTAGACAAAAGTCACTAAATCACCAAACCCTTCATCTCTTGTTTGACGGGACCATGGCTCGGGGAAGAGGTAGTGTAGTGGCGGCAATGGTGTGATCTATCTACAAGTGGTGGCATTTCAATGTGAGGTAGCTCACGCAGATACTTATGTTATAGGCGATAGCAATGGCTGGACGTATGGCGTCTCTTGCTGGGAAAGAGGCAAAAAATTCAATGCGGGTGACGTACTTGGTATTCCCTCAAGATCCTATCATCATTTATTTGCCTACATAGTTATATATTTACTAATATGAGTTGATTTCAAGTTTTTATTCAACAATAATGATATTAGTAAGAACAACATCGGATTATTAATTGATTATTATCTTATAATGTGATATGTGAACAGTGTTTAACTACCTAACACCACTACATAATGTGGTGGTAGTGAATAAGGAAGGATATGATCAGTGTAGCATAATCCCAAAGTGATGCAAAGGTGTACACAAGTGGAAAAGACCAAATTATACTTGAGAAGGGTCTTAACAACTTCATTTGTGGTATTTATGGTCACTGTAAATTCAACATGAAGATTCAAATCTATATTCCTTAAAAAATACTAAAAAGGAGGAAATACAAATCTCGGCATTTATATATGTTGTAAGAGTTTCTTATGGCTTAATTATGGTTAGTATGGTATGATTAAATATTCATTCATACTAACATTTGGCTTTGAGTAAAAAAATTTTTATATATTGTATGTTTGGTTATACATGTGTTATCAGTTTTTGCAATATCTTAAAAGTCAAGCCATCTGTTGAAACGGTTGGGCTCGTTTTTCATTCGTTAGTGGTTTTTTACATGTCATGAACTTATGAAAGTAGATTTTGTTTTGGCTTTAGTTCGACTCCAAATCAAAGGATTGTCAGTGATGGAAAACCTATCTGTGAATCAATAATCCATGGGTGAACGTCCATAGGAAAAACGAGCATGGGTAATAGTTTATAGACATTTAACGACTAATCATCAATGGAATTTACCAAGTGATATTTAATGACTAATTACATGTTCTAGATTAAGAAAAAAACAAAAACAAAAAGAAACTACACAAAGTTTGGTTACACAACATAACAGATTTTTTTTAAAGTTAGTTTAGACCCCAAACATAAATATATAAATTGACAACTAAATACTCCAAAACTTGTTACTTCTCAAAATTAAGAATATATTATTTTAATCAAACTATTTTGACTTTATGTGTAATCAACTCGTTAATAAATACACAATGGTACATGAATAGCTGCATGAAGATTTGCACCTTTAATAACAATAATAGTAATAGATAATCTTCATGTCAACATTAAGATACCAAAACAATATTAATGCATACAATAGAGATGGCAAAAAAAAACCGTTCGGAAACCGGTTCGGTTAGAAAAACGGAACCGGTTTAAAAAAAACCGGTTTCGCCCAAACCGGTCCCAAACCGACCGTCACCACCGGTTTCCCATCGATTTCTCATATTCTAAACCTCAAACCGGTCCGGTTACAAACCGTTTTTTAACCCGGTTCCCAAACCGGTTTTCAAACTATATCTTTTATACTTTATGTATTTCATTTTGATTTTTAAGAGTTAAAGTATTGAATGAAGTTTAATTTTAAGTCGTTTGTAATTTTTTTATGTTTTAATTTTTATAAATCATAAATATCTTTTACAAATAAAAATATATAAATGCGTCTTGTGATTATAAAAATAATTAGTTGTGTATTTAATTTATCATCTCTTATAATTTTATTTTTATGATTTCATAGTTTATATTTTTAATTACTTTGTAATGATTATTAAAATAAATACAAAAACCCGAACTGGTTTTCAAACCGACCCAAATCGGTTTGTAAAAGGACGGGATTCCCAAACCTAAAACCGGTTTGAAACGCGAAGCGGTTCGAGGCCAAACCGGTTTTGACCAATGTTGACCAAAACGGTTTCTAAAAAAAACCTATTTGTACACCACTAGCTAGCATACAACAATGTTACCGACCAAATAACATGTTACACCCATGTTACCGATCAAATAACAGGTAAAACCATATTATAAATCAAAATAACTTACATTAATACTTATGGAATTTACCCTTAAAAATCGTATGTTTATATTGACGACAAAAATAGCTAGATTGATGACAAAAATAATTAACAAGCCAAACATTTTAAACAACTCTATTGATAAAATACGAAACCGTTATTTATAACATGTTCTAGAACGGTTATTTTTAAAATATTTAATTTACCAAAATAGTATTCTTAAAATAACAAGTTTTAAATAACGTTCTTTTGAATATAGAAATGCATTGCGACGAAGTGTCTTTAGGCATTTGGCATATGGGTAGGATCATTGCAGCATATGCTTTAATCACATAACCAAAAGAAATATTAATTTACATAAGTGTAGATATGAAGTTTTAATCTATATAAATGTAAATTAAGACTAGTTATATTTAATTGTTTTACATATTTTATAATTCATGTTTAATATACCCCTATGCAAAACAGCTCAAGTATCACCAGACTTAATTTACGTTTATATAATGGTTTTTTTATTCACAGGATAAAAAATGGTTTTGTAATAATCCTAATCCTATATACCCTTTGTCATATAATTATAGTACTAGTAATAGAAACTTAAACGCTTGCTTATGATCTTTCCAATTTGAAAGCTCCATTACTTTTAATCTAAACTTACTTTTAGAGTCTCGTTTTCCTCCATCACTTCATTTTTTTAAAAGACAACGCTAAAATGATCACAAGAATACATAACGAATATACCAATTATTAATGAACCAAAATGATTAACAATAACAATATGATTAATTGACAAATATTGACTACACAAACTTGAGTACGACGATATCTAATCATCTTATTGTACAACCTTGATTACACAATTATAACGTATATCAACAATATGATTAATTGACTATCCATTAATTGTGAGGTGAAATGATATTTATCTCTTCATCGTCGAAATCACCTAATTACCTCGCTATAAAAATAACGCCGATTAATGAAGATTGCGTTAATCTTTGACACTATACAACTTTGACAATATCAACATACGACCGTTAAATTGAAAATGATGTTTCATTATCATCGTCGCAAACATCTTATCATGCCTTATAACCTATTTTTAATTCAAAAAGTTCTTAGCAGAGAAGATCCTTATCTTTGAATCTACTTCTATAGTAAATTAAAATGAATGTGGATTTTTTAAAAACCTTTGATTATTTTGAATTTATTTAATAGGATGTAAGAATTTGAAAGACCTTAACAACTAATTTTAACATCATCTCATAAAATTGACTGAATATGCTGCACGCATATGCTCACTCTTGAACATAAGTTATTGATTGCACTTTGGAAATAAAACATCAGTAGTCTTAATTGCTTATAAAAAACTATTTTTGGATCAATGTTTTTGGGTCCACACAACCTGTTTTTATCGGCTACCGATACAACATGTTTTGACCCGTCACTTATCCATTACGGAAAATTGTTTTTGGGTCCACACAACCTGTTTTCATCGGCTATGGAAAGGTGTTTTTGGGTTAACACAACCTGTTTTGACCCGTCACCCAATCTGTCCGACTTTACCATTGCACCTATAAATATTATTTACAAATTTGATTTTATGTTAGATATGGGATTTAAGCCCCAATTCAGGAAAAAATGGGGAGCATTTGGATGTGCCACCACATGGTTCAACACAAACAATGCTTTTAAGTTCAGCTTTTCCAACTGAGATTCAAGTTAGTCTCATTGATCGGATGAAAACTTGTGATTAACGGGTTTAATTGACTATTAGCTAATGTAGTTGCATTTTCATTGCGAGGACGTCTCTCTTTAGCCCTTTGTGAAAGGACAATGAAAGAATATTGCATTTGATTTTTGTTTGTGTGAATTTATGCATTTCATCTTGCAGGTTCCTAATACACTTGAGAATGATGTCAAGATGTTTAGTTTGTTAGTATGTAATATAGCAGAGGAGGTGTAATAGGAACCATTTCCTTCATATGCAGTAATACTTTAATTTCTTGCTTTCTTTATCTTTTGTTGAAATATTTTTTGGTCATTTTGTGTTTTGTCGCTAATAGTTTTTGCAGTTTTCATCATTTAATTGTTACAATTGTTGAACACCAATAAGAAAAGTCATTGTTTAACCGATATCATTTTTTCTCACATTTAAAGGTATCATGGCTATGATTGCGTTGTTGCTTGAATAAAAGTTAAATTTTCTGCTTGATTTTCAAGGCAATTCTTAACAATGTCCCTTTATTTCACTCTTTTGGCAACACAAATTATTTAATATGTGACCATTTTGATGATTGATGATTTTAGGTAAGAAGGGCACGAGTTGAGTAGATATATTACCTAAGAGTTCAAAATGGCTTCAACGGTAAGTGTGATTTGTTTTTCTATGAATGATTGTAAGTCGTATGGTGTAAATGAAATATTTTCTTCCCTTATTCATTGTACCTTTCATTTTGCACTAGCAAATGAGAAAAAAAAAACACATTTATTTTGTCTTTATCTACAAAGCAATCAAACTTTGTATTTGATGGAAAGTAGGTTTAGTCTTTATCTACAAAGCAATCAAACTTTTTATTGTTTCTTCTTTTTTATCTCTACAAAGCAACCACCAACCATGTTTACAACAATATCCTTTTATCTTTGTAATAAAATATACATTTAATTTGTCAAATTATTAATCAAGTTGCATGGGATTTAGATTATATGTCTAACTTTGTTATTGGGCTTGCAGGTCGAGAATACACTTGAGGCTGTCTTTGTATTCTCTGTCGACATTTTTTGGGGTAAGGTTAGTTTCTTTCCTCTGCCGATCTATTTCGGTCATTTAACTAAATAATTAGCTGCTCTGTCTTACAACATATAAAAAAACTAACCGTTTTGTGTGGTGGTTAATTATTCTATACTTTCAGCTTGCAACATCGTAACAGTTTTCAACATCAACTGTTGGTTTACATTTTCTTTAGATTCTTCTTTGTAGCAATACACCAATCAGAAGAGTTAAGTTGCAACATGCTGCAACAACTTCTGGAACTTGACCCTATATAGAGCACTTTTTCCAAAAAGTTGACAGGCCCCTATTAGCAACAACCAAAGACTTTATTTGGTTAATGTCTACAGAACTTATTAATGGATACTGTTAAAAAAGGCATCAGCTTTTACCACACCAGTTAAAAGGCTAAGTAGAATGTATCTTAGAATATTCATGTTACAAGCAGAATGGATAATCACACATAAAAGTCACATTTGTTTAAATAGATATGCAGGCAATGCAAAGTCAAATACAGAGGAGCATTTAGAGCTCACAGTGACCACATAAACACATTTCTTTCCTCACATACTCATAACAATTAACATACAGTCACTGCTTGCTAGAAAAACAATGATTCTTGCAACATATTAATATTTTAGCTAACATTCTTCTTTGTAGGGGAAAACATACACGTGCGAAGCATCAATAACTTCTTACATCGGAGGCCGCACATGCCGAAGAAGAATGTATCAGATGAAAAAAGGCTGGTCTTGCAGCACACACCAGAACTTACTAGAGCTGAAATTCATTCAAGTAAAAGAAGTAATTCATATTGTTGTTTTAACAAATATGCAACTAAATCATGATAAATATGTATTGATATGCATAAATATACGCAACCTTAAAGAAATTCATAAACATCTGCAATGTTGTTTCATTTAATGTGTCGAATGATATTGAACTACAAAATAGTTTAAAACTTAAATAGTACCTTCTAATAACCTATTTCCTTATCACCACAAGCTACTATACTCTGTGTCAACAACAATCTCACACAAAGCTGGCCAGTTCCATAATCACTACACTTGTTGACGATGTAATCATAGGCTTGACTGAAACTGAATGCAGAGACATGGTGCTTTAGGTATTAAATGCAATATATCGTGTTCTTAGATATTTTATAATTAATAAGTTCATTTGGAATAATTCTTGGGAAAAAGCCCATCTATTTTAGCATAAGATCAAATGTATATTACTATTTGATAGATATTAACATGTTTTGTGACATCTTAGCCACATGCATCAGGTTGCCATATTTTATAAAATCTCAGTAAAATGGTAATATACTATGTTCTGTTTGGATATTCAGCCATTAATGATATATGTGGGTTAAAGGCGCAACGCGCCAACTGGTAATCTCCCTAGTTAGATTATATAGACATTAAAAAGTTGCACATTGTAGTTTAATGTTGAGTTGAGAATAACTTCGTTGGAATTCATATATTTCGCAAGACAAAAACTTTGATACACTAGTAGAGAAAATGCAATTTACAGCGGTATCAATTTTGTAACGCTGTAAAATATGTATTAGTAAATTGAATATGTTAGTAAAGAAAATATTTTGAAACCAACACCCCCATTTACAGCGTTTTTTTTAAAACACATCATTTTATAACGATATCTCAAAGAAACACCATACCATTTACAGCTTGACACCATTTACAGCGCTCTAAATATGAATATAATATATATTAATTGAAAATTTTAATCAATATTTTTAAAAATAACCACTTGGACGGTTTTATCTCACACATTTTACAGCGCTCTAGGAGCTCTGCTATCATTTATAGCTCTCTAAACATGAATATAATATATATTAATCGAAAAATAAATTGATATTTGTAAGGTTTATACTTAAAAGCTGATGCAACCAAAGCATCTAAAGAGCTTTTAGCATGTATGTGTGAAGTACAGAGTAAAGTTACTTCGAAAGTTTTACACAACTCAAAGAAGATAAGCTAAGTGTAAAATCTTCCGAAGCCAAATGACAAAATCTTTCGAAGCCAAAGATGAAGTCTACCTAAGCTTCAGAGACAAAGTCTTTCGAAGAGAAAGACTGATTTCTTCCGAAGACACATGCTTTCTCTGATCACCTTTTGACAAAGCTGGCCAACTTTCTGCTGCCACTCAGACTCACCAATTTATATGAGTTGGTGAAAAGGTCCATGCTTTTGTCAACTGTAGATTATGATCATTGGTCTGTAACTTTCTACTTTTGTACATTTTATCCTTTTTGTAATAGATTAAGATATGAGCTATGGCATGTCATAATCACAAGTCAAAAGGCAATTTATCTTTTGACTCTATCTTGATCTTGTTGTCTAGATTACTGTTTCCAGCTGGCCTTCAACGTATGGCCGGCTGTAAGATGTAGTATAAAGTGTCTCAAGTACATGTATCTTTCGTTATGATTTGTAACACTTGTAAGAGAAGTTGAGTGCAATATACATCATTCTTGAAAACCAATATTATCTTGTTGTTGTTCTTGTTCTGTCTCATATTTACTTGTGTTTACTTAGTATCATCAATATAAACCCGGTTCCCTATTTGATCTGTTAAGTGTTCTAAGTCTCTCCTCATTATGAAACTGTTGCATTGACCCCCTTCAACGGTCCAGTAATTGGTATCAGAGCATTTTAGGCTCTTGATTGTAAGATCTCACCATCTTTAATCCTTCAGTTTCACAAAGCACTTAACAACTCAAATGGCAGCTCTTACCAAGGCTGATATGAAAATTGGTATTATGACAAAATCTCCACTGATCACTCCTGATGAGTTTGATACTTGGTGCCAAAGAATGAAAGGCTTCATCAAATCTCAAGACAACAGGATGTGGGGATCTGTTGTCTCAGGACCTCATGTACCATGCACAACTTCAGCTGCTACTGATGGTGACTTGATACCAAAGGAAGTGGCTGACTACTCAGGAAAAGACTGGAAGAAGATTGATGTAGATCAAAAGGCCATGATCGCTCTCCAAACTACTCTTCTAAACTCTATCTACAGAGGCTTCAAGAAGTGCAAAATTGCAAAGCAACTATGGTATGCACTGAAGCTTATGTATGAGGGGTTTAATGAAGTAAAAGAAAACAAGAAAGACCTTTTGAAGCAGCAGTTTGAGAACTTCACCTACAAAACAGGTGAAACCATGACTCAACAATACTTCAGGTATGTTAAGATTGTGGATACTCTAATGGATGTTGGAGTAAATCTTGAGAATATGGACATTGTGAGGAAGTTCATGTCTGTTCTTCCCAGACAATGGATATACTATTATGTGGTCATTAAGAGGACTGAAAACCTCAAGACCCTTACTCTCACAGAGTTGTATGGTATCCTTAGTGGATACCAGATGGAGATGAACATGCAAAATCCATCTGGCAACTCCTCCAACAATCAGCAAAGTTCAGCCCTTCATGTGGTTGAAAGGGATTACAGAGAACCACAACATCATCTTCTCTGCTACCCTGAAAACTCACAAAAGGGTCCTTTCATCACCTTCTCGGATACACCAAAGGAGAGCTACATCCAAGGAAGCCTATTCAAAGAGACAAGCTCTTCACAAGCCTTTATGTCTGCTGATGAAAGCTGTGATAACTTTCTCTTCACCCTTGAAGACTTGGATTGTATCCATCCAGATGATCTGGAGTATATGGAGATAGTCCAGCAAATGGCTCTTTTCACTCACAGGGGTAAAAAGTTCTACAAGATGACAGGGAAGAAGTTTCCCATCAATGCATCCAGTGAAAAGTTTGGGCTGGATAAAAGCAAAATGAAGTGTTACAACTGTAATCAAATGGGACACTTTGCTAGGGAGTGCAAGGTACCATGGACAAATGGTGGCCAAGCACAAACCAGACCAAACTACACTGATGGAGCTCTAAAGACAGAGAAGCCCAAGCAGCAAGATGCAGTTGTTGTTGAAGAAGGAGGCTTTGATTGGAGCTTTCAGGCTGAAGATGTCTCCCCAAACCAAGCACTAATGGTAGATCATGAAGAAGCCAAGGTATTGGAACATCTTTGCACCCCTGAATGTATTGCTAAAGTAAATAGATACATGTCCTATAACTTGGAAATGAGATCTGATCTTGAGTCCTTGAATATTTTAAAAGCTGATTTTAAAAGAGCTGAAAATGATTATAAACTTAGAAGATCTAGAGAAAACCATTTCAACTCTAAAACATAAGCATACAAATTACAGGACTCAAATTAAGGATCTCATTACCAAGTTAACTGAATGCCAGGCTGAGCTTGTGATCAGCAAAGCCCGAGCAGAAAAATGTGTTCTTGAAGAAAAGACCTTCAGGAACATTATATCCTCATCCTTGCATGCAAAGATTTGTTATTAGAATAAGCAGGGACTGGAATCTACTAAGATAACTCCTCCACATACTCTACTATCTGTAAGATCTCCAAGGTGTGGAACTTGTCAAGATGAGCTTTCCTTTATAGACCCCATTCAAGAAGAGGATGAAGATGAAGAGGGGGTAGTGAAAGATGGATCTGAGATGAGTAAAGAAGATCATCCTAAGAAGGGTCACTATACTCTTGAAGAGAGAAAAGAACCAGGGTTGAGCAAGTCCAAAAGGAAGAACTTGATCAGAGCTACAAAGAGAAGTCAAAGAAGGGTAAAGAGATCAAGGCCACTTTAAACTCCAAGTAAAAACAAGCCTTTATCTCTATAGGATTTGAAGTGGTAAAGACTATGGATCCAACTATGGACTCTAGTACCAGGAGTTCTAGTTCATGTTCACCTCATCCCTGTGAAGAAAAAAAGGTACCACTGCTGCACAGCCTGAACCATCCAGTTCCAAAAGCAAGCCTCACCCTAAGACGCTTGCTGCATCATCTGTGAAGATGAAGATGGAAGTGGATAATGATCAAGCTTAGCTTTCTACACAAAAGAAGACTCTTAGAAGGAAGCCAACTGAATGTGTTATATGTGGTAGTACTTCTCATCTTGCTAAGGATTGCATCTACAATCCTAAAAGTACTATCCACATGTCCATGAAGAAAACTTCTAAGAAGAAGAAGAAGATAGCTTCGGAAGGAAAATCTTTTCCTTTCGAAAGCTCCAAAGTGAAGAAGAAGACAAGTGAAAACTTGCCTTCGGAAGAAAATTTGGTCTTGAAAGAAAGGAATGCTTTCGAAGCACTAAAGTCTGCTGTAGTGAATGCAATATCTTTCAAAAGTCTAGTCTCCAAAACTTCCGAAGTCATCAAAACTTTTGAAGTGTTGAAGGTCAAGTCTAATCTTCCAAAGATGGTGTGGAAGATAAAGGAAGACCACATGACTGAAAGTTCTTCATCAACAATAGCTGATGATACTTAAAGCTTAAATACAGGATCAATTACTGTTGCATTGTCTTCAGTTCACTTTAACAAGCCCAAGACCAATGAGGCTTGGGTTTCCAAATGTAACTAACCATCTTTTTTTGTGCAGGAACAGGTCAAGACCAAAGGAAATGTATGGATCATTGATAGTGGCTATTCCAGGCACATGACAGACAATGGCTCTTTGCTTCAAAACTTTAAAAGAAATGATAGAGGGCCAGTTGCATTTGGAGGAGAATCTAGCGGTTACATCACTGGAAGGGGTAGGGTCACAAATGGTAAGCTCGGCATTAAAAAGGTAAACTTTGTCAAGGAGCTTGGGTACAATCTTCTGAGTGTATCCCAATTTTGTGATCAGAGACACAACATGCTTTTCACTGAGAATAAGTGCATTGTTCTCAAGCCTTGGGTGGTCATTCCTCAAGAGCATATCCTGCTTAGAGCCCCCAGGAAGGGGAACATGTACAAGATGAATTTGCAGAAAACATCCCATTCAGGAGAAGTTTCTTGCTTTCTATCTAAAGCCAATAGTGATGAGTCCTTCCTTTGGCATAAGAGAATGTGCCATGTAAACTTTAAAAACATGAATAAATTAATTAAGAATGATTTGGTAATTGGAATGCCAAAGAAAGAGTTTACAAGTGATGACCATTGTATTACATGTCTGAAAGGGAAGCAACACAAAGTGTCTCACAAGCCAAAGGAAATAAACTCCATCACTACACCCCTACACTTCTTACATATGGATCTCTTTGGCCCCACCAAGTAATGAGTCTAGGAAGGACCTCTTACTGCTTGGTGATCACAGATGATCTCATAAGATATACTTGGATCTTCTTCCTTAGAACAAAGGATGAGACTCCTGAAATCCTGAAAAACTTCATTGAAAATTAAGAATCAATTTGATCACAAGGTCAAGACCATAAGATGTGATCAAGGAACCAAATTTAAAAACTAAATGCTTGATTCATTTTGTGATCAAAAAGGTATTACAAGACAATATAGTGCTCGCAGGACTCCTCAGCAAAACGGTGTTGCTGAGAGAAGAAACAGGACACTTACTGAAGCTGCAAGAACCATGTTATCTAACTCTAAACTGCCCATCACCTTCTGGGCAGAGGCAGTCAACATTGCCTGCTATATGCAAAATAGATTTTTAGTAGTCAAGACTCATGGTAAGTCTCCTTATGAACTGTGGCACAAAATGAGACCTTTCATTGGTTTCTTCAGATTATTTAGATGTCCTTGCACCATCTTGAATTCCAAGGATCAAATAGCCAAATTTGCTAAGAAATCAGATGATAGATACTTTATTGGATACTCTTCCCAAGACAAGGCTTATAGAGTATACAATCTCAAAACTAGAGTAGTTGAGGAGTCAACCAATGTGACCTTCAATGGGCACACACCTAGTGTGAAAGGTTATGGTCCTGATTGGCTGTTTGATCTTGATCTAGTTACCAACTGTTTTAACAAATCTTGTGAGAATGTTTCAGGATCTACAGGCATCTCATCAACAGGAGATTCCGATCCAAGATTTGAGCTGAGAAGATCAAGTGTACAAACTACTTCAGCTCCAGTGGTAACTAACCCTTCAGTTAGAAATCCTGTTAGCATAACCATGACACATTCTTTAGCTGATACATCTGAGGTGCCTGTAAATTTCAGCATAGAGGCATAGAACTCAGATGAAGGAATTTCCAACGTGGGAGGAGTTGGAGGTAGTGAGAGTGATTAAAAATTTCTTGATGATGATAACCACCCCCATATAAGACAACATCAATAATATGACATACTCATTGGATCAAGTTTCACTTGATAAGTGTGTTGATGCGGTGGATGATACTCATGCACCAGATCTGAATTTCACTAATTTAGATATGTCCAACCAACTTGCTGTGGTTCCTCAACTGAGAATCCACAAGTCACATCCCACCACAAACATCATTAAAGATGTTGAGAATGGGGTGAGAACAAGAGTACAAACCCATGATAAAAATGTTCGTCTTAACTCTTGTTTCTTGTTCCAGATAGAGCCCCAGAACATTAATAAGGCTCTGAAAGATGGAAGTTGGGTTGAAGCAATGCAGGAGGAGCTGCTTCAATTCAAGAGATAGAAGGTTTGGAATCTATATCCTCTTCCTTAAGGGAAGACTACCATAGGTACCAAGTGGGTTTTTAGGAACAAGAAGGATGATAAAGGACTTGTCATCAAGAACAAGGCAAGACTAGTTGTTCAAGGATATACACAAGAAGAAAGGATTGACTACACAGATGTTTTTGATCCTGTAGCAAGACTTAGAGCTGTTAGGATATTCCTGGCTTTTGCTGCATCCAAGGATTTCAAGGTCTACCAACTTGATGTGAAGTGTGCCTTTCTATACGGAGTGATTGATGAGGAAGTGTATGTCAAACAACCACTGGCTTTGCAGACCCAGATCATCCTGATTATATGTGCAAGCTTGACAAAGCTCCCTATGGACTGCATCAGGCTCCAAGGAAGTGGTATGAGACACTATCACAGTATCTCTATCAGCATGGGTACAAGAGGGGTACTATTAATGGAACACTCTTCATCAAAGGAACAGGAAATGACTTGATGCTGGTTCAAGTTTATATAGATGACATTATTTTTGGGTCAACTAATCCAAAGCTCTATAAAGACTTTGAGAAGCTGATAAAGAATAGATTTGCTATGAGTGCCATAGGGGAACTCAATTTCTTTCTAGGAATTCAAGTGAAGCAGATTGATAATAGAATCTTCATAAACCAGTCATAGTAAGTACAAGACATACTTACCAGATTTCACATGACTGAGTGCAAGGTTGCTAAGACACCCATAGCCAGAGGCCACTCTCTAGGACCAGATCTTGAGGGGGAGTGTGTTGATGAACATCTATACAGGGCTATGATTGGGTCTCTTGTGTACCTCACAACCAGCAAGCCCAATATCATGTTTGCTACATGCATTTGTGCAAGATATCAAGCCAACCCCAAGATGTCACACCTAGTTGTTGTCAAGAGAATTCTTAGATATCTTAAAGGTGCTCCCAAACTGGGCCTTTCTGACTTCAATCTGTATGCCTATACAGATAGTGACTATGATGGCTGTAATATGAATGCAAAGTCCACATCTGGAGGATATCAATTTTTTAGTGGAAGGATAGTCTCATGGAAATACAAGAAACAATCCTGTGTGTCTGCATCAACTACTGAAGTTGAATACATTGCTGCTGCAAGCTGCTATGATCAAGTGCTTTGGATTCAGAATCAGATGCTAGACTATGGATTCAACTTCAAAGAGACTCCCATCCACATAGACAACAACAGTGCTATCTCTATTATAGAGAATCTTGTGCAACACTCAAAGACAAAGCACATCAATATCAGGTATCATTTGATTAGAGATAATTTTGAAAAGAGATTGATAAAACTAGTCAAAGTTAACACAAATGAACAATATGCTGATCTATTCTAAAAGCTTTTGATGAATAGAGATTTAAATATCTTATATCAGCTATTGGGATGATTAACTTTGAGTAGGTTTTTTCCTTTAACTAAACTCAAGATTATTTTTAAATATGTGTGTCTTAAGTTGTCTATATCATCACCATATAAGCCTAGTTTACTTTAGAAGAAATTATTTCAAAACTGATATCCCTTAGAATTTTGAATAAAATTTCTTTCGGAAGATGTCAAGTTGTCTTTGGAAGAAAATTATGTCTTCAAAACAAATAACTACTTCTGAGAAATTAACCTTCAGAAGAAACCCAGAAATATCTTCCGAAGCTTATTTTTCCCACCAATTACTATATGTATTGATGGACCATTTTCTTCCAACAGCAATTAAGTCTCGAAAGCTTTATTCTCTGTTGAATAAAATTTATGATATTTGATATTGTAAGGCCCTGTTCCAGGGACGCTTACAGTTGGACCGTCATCGCATAAAACATTTTAAAAAAATACATCATTTTGCAGCGGAATTTAAAAAAACTTTCATAAATAATTAAAACATGCCATTTCATTACATCATTCCTGTAAATTTCCAAATACATCATTCGTTTACATTCCAAATCACAATAATATGTCAAAATGTGAATGCCAGCCTCAAAACGCTCCCAGTAGCTTATGCATCCATGCCTGCACCTCCTCAGCATCAACAAAACCTACCAACTATTATGCATACAAAAAGTCAGCGATGCTGAGTGAGTTCTAGTTTTATAAATAAAATACTTTACTTTCGTTAAAACATAACCCTTACATTCGTTCGTGATCACACATCATACGTACACATTGATAATAATTATTTATTATCTTCATCATCATTCATCATTATTATTATTATTCATTACATCTCTTACCATCATCCAGATCCTGTCTCATACAATACCCTCGACTCGTGCTCGAAAGCTGATATTGTGCCGGGGCCTGTAAACAAACCCCCGACTCGTGCCCGAAGGCTGACAAAGTACCGGGGTACGCGAAAAGGATCCCATCTCGTATGCAACACCCCCAACTCGTGCTCGAAAGCTGATATTGTGCCGACGCCTGTAAACAAACCCCCGACTCATGCTCGAAAGCTGTCACAGTACTGAGGCTAGCAGCAAGATCTTATCCCTTTCACATGCCATCCTGTCTCATGCAATACCCCCGACTTGTGCTCAAAAGCTGCTACTGTGCCGGGGCCTGTAAACAAACCCCCGACTCGTGCCCGAAGGCTGACACAGTACCAGGGTACGCTACAAGGATCTCATCATCTGTTACTTCCATTCTCATCATTCGGTATCTTTCACTTTCGTTACATAATACTTTACGTATGTACTCATACATAATAGGTAAGGAACATCATACATATCATAAAGCAACACACAAACATGCACAACACATCAGGCATAACCATCACATCACATTAGAACTTAGCACAACCATCTACCTCTTAAATCCCCAGAAATACCTAAGTCTACAAAGAATGCGGATAAACATCTTAGGTGCATGAGCATCTAAATTCAAATGAAAATAGTCTAGGCGCATGAACACTTAGGCGCATGAACACTGCTTGGGCGCATGAACACTTAGGCGCATGAGCAACTCCGGGCGCATGGGCACTGCTGGGGCGCATGATCAACACTTGTGCGCATGGACATTCTGGGTGCATGGGCAACTTTTTGGGCGCATGGCCAACACTTAGGCGGATGGGCACTCTAGGCGCATGACCAACACTTAGGCACATGGGCACTCTTGGGCGCATGGGGACAATCTGGGTGCATGGGCACTAGTTGGGCGCATGACCCACACTTAGGCACATGAGGGCAATCTGGGCGCATGGCCAACACTGAGGCGCATGGGCACTCTAGGCGCATGGGGACAATCTGGGCGCATGGGCACTAGTTGGGCGCATGACCCACACTTAGGCGCATGGGGGCAATCTGGGCGCATGGAAAACAATCTGAAATATATAACCTATGCTACAAACAACTCCCAAACATCTTTCTAACACATCTTAACATGAATCTACCATGCTACAAACACTAAAACATGCTAAACATCAAACATAACCCAAAAACAGCCTCTAAAACGTTCTATAACAGAGCATCATCGAACAACATGCCAAACTCACGGTTACTTTAAAAAAAATCTTTTGCTCGGTATGCATAATAGCCCCAACACTTAGAATACTAGTAAAAAGAGGGGATTTAAAACTCACCTTGAACAGCCTTCGAGTAGAGCACTTCAAATCCGAGACCCACCTGCAAATTCAGCTCCTAAAACCCACGAAAACAAGCACTTAACACTACAAATCTCGGTCTAGAACTCGAAAATCCAGCTGAAACCGAACATTAACCCAAGAAAACTCACCTTTCACAGATCTTCTTCTTCTTCTCTCTCTCTAAAACCGGTGAGCTTTTCTTCTTTCTTCTTCTGCAGCCGAAAGCAGGGATGTAAATGGGGGCATGGGCGGCCATGCCCACCTTTTGAACATAATAATATTAAAGTCCCGAAACCTATCGCTTCTCGAACAGTTTTGGGTAATGTTGTCACATCTCTTCCTTGATCTTACATGTAGGCTCAGACCCCTTCTTGGGCTCCACTGTACTCGCACACGTGAAACCACCCAATGGCGAAGCTTGGTAGGGGCCAGGGGGGGCACCCGCCCCCCCCCCCTCTTTTTTTCATCAGTAGTGTAAATTTTTGGCTCGGTAGTGTAAATTTTCGGTCCGATAGTGTAAAATTTTTAATATATATAGGGTTCGCCCCCCTAAAATAGTTTACATTCGCCCCCGCCCCCTTATGGTATGGTTCAAGCTCCGCCACTGAAACCACCCTTCTCTTCAACCCTTCTCTCCCTTCTACTAGTAATGGCCACCAGTTGCTCCATGTAGTTGAGTTGTTCGTCCATCTCGATATCCTCTAGTGGCACGATCATATCCTCATCGATTGAGCACTTTCTCAGACGAGATACATGGAATGTCGGATGAATTCTCAACTCATCAGGTAGCTCCAATCGATAGGGCACATCTCCTACCTGAGCAACAATTTGGAATGGCCTTATATACCTTGATATTAGCTTTCCTTGCTTTCTGAATCAGATGATCGCTTTTCCAAGGTGAGGCCGTCATCATTACTCCATCGCCGTAGGTCGGCACCGAACTCTTGTCGAGTGAGGTTGATCAAACCATCTTCTTGCGACACTCGATGTTTGTCTCATAGGCTGCTAGCTAATTCATCTGAAGGCGTACACCTCTCCACTTAAGTTTGTCCTGAACAGTCTAGCAGGAAACACGCGCTTTCTCAATTCTATCACGTAATCCTCTAGGGCATCAGGTAACCCAATGGACTTACCAATAGCAATTTCTACATCGAAGGGCTCATCGACCTTCCTACTTCTAATGTGCAACTTATCACAGAAGGCAGCAGAAATAAAACTACTACTAGCACCACAATCACAGTACAGATGCACAAATTTAATTTACTAGAAACGTACCTGACGTCATGTCGGAGTCCACTCTAGCCTCCTCCCGGTCATAGAGAATGCTCTAACCTTCATCCTTTGCTCTCTTTCTCAGCCCCTTCCTTGCATCGGAGCTCTCTGCCCTCGACTTCTTGCAGTCTCTGCTTATATGCCCAGTCTCGCCACAACTGTAACATCTAGCCATGTGACAGTCCCTCGCCCTGTGGCCCTCTTTCCCACACTAAAAGCAGATGTTCAGTCCCCAATTACACTCCCCTCGTGGCCTCTACCACGCTTCTTGCATACTTCCTTTCTTCCTGTTATCATTTTCCGATCATTGACCTTCATCATCTTACCTCCAGCCATAAATCCACCATCATTATCCCACCTTCCATTCCCATTCCTAACATAGCCCCGCTCTTTCTCTACATCCGCTATAGCCACCGCCTCTCGCTCATCATACAGCCTCCCCGCTAGGTCCACCACCAACCAAAACGTACCTGGCCGGGTAGCGATCAGATGTCTACGGATATCTGCTGGCAGACCTTGAATGTACCTCTTGATCTTTCGTGACACAGGCGTCACCTGATCTGGCACCAGCCTTGCCATCTCGTTGAACTTCGTAGTGTACTATTGGTGCGTCATCGTTCCCGCCTCCAACTGCAGGAACTCTCTCTCAACTTTGTCAAGCTCCCTTTGAGGGCAAAACTCCTCAATTACCAACCTCTTCAGCTCATTCCACCTCATCCTCCCGATTGCCCTGGTACCCTCGACTTGGACAATGTTGTCCCACCAGCACAAGGCCGAGTCCATAAATGAGTGGGTAGCGAACTTCACCTTCTGATCCTCACGGCACTCGCTAATGTCAAGTATCGCCTCCATCTCCCTCACCTAACGATGAGTAGCAGTAGCATTTCTGTTACCATAGTTAGGGGCTTGCATCTCTGGAATGCCATGTAGCTGCATCCCTTCATAGTTTCCTTCACAGCTTCCTCATCCTCCTCATCGTCACTAGAAACAACCATATCAGTCTCTGGTTGTTCCCTTCCCCTTAAGCCTCCTTCCTCGCCTCCTTGTCAAGCGGTCTTCCTCTTCTCACCCTCCTTCTTCTCATCTGCCTTCACAGCTCTAATGACCTCGGCCACTACAGTCGGCAGAATCGTCTGCATGACCTGATGAACCTCCTCAACCACCGCCTCCTTCATTGCGGCCCTCAGATTAGCACTCTCGTCCTCACCGTCCTGGTGACAAATCTCTGGCTCTTCAGGAGCCGTCTCAGCAGTCTTAGCCCTGCTCCTCGTGACATGCGGTCTAACACCATGTCCACCCCAACCTCCACCTCGCGAAGAAACAGAAGACCTACCACCAGCCATCTCTAAACACTACAAGATTCAAACACTAACACGGTCATTCAAGGTAATAGCTCAGATTATGTCAAGTATAGTAAGTCCCTAATCATAGTGGCTAGTTGTGATTAGCCACTTACTTTACTCTTCAATCCCAAAGCATTTCCTATCCTGACTACATTAGTATCTAAATCTACAAAAAGCACATAGACCACACAATCACGTGCACATAATTCCCTTTTCATTAACTTACATAAAACATTTACGAAAAACCTTTACCTGCAGGCATGTAGCTACTAGGACTGGCATCCCTTTCCTTTGGTCCCATTCTCAGTTTAAGTTTAGGTTTTGAAAATATTTACCCATTTCTCTTAAACTTTAGCTCTGATACCAACTTGTAAGGCCCCGTTCCCGAGACGCTTACAGTTGGACCGTCACCGCATAAAACATTTTTAAAAAAATACATCATTTTGCAGCGGAATTTAAAAAAACTTTCATAAATAATTAAAACATGCCATTTCATTACATCATTCCTGTAAATTTCAAAATACATCATTTATTTACATTCCAAAACACAATAATATGTCAAAATATGAATGCCAGCCTTAAAACGCTCCCTGTAGCTTATGCATCCATGCCTGCACCTCCTCAGCATCAACAAAACCTGCCAACTATTATACATACAAAAAGTCAACGATGCTGAGTGAGTCCTAGTTTTATAAATAAAATACTTTACTTTCGTTAAAACATAACCCTTACATTTGTTAGTGATCACACATCATACGTACACATTGATAATAATTATTTATTATCTTCATCATCGTTCATCATTATTATTATTCATTACATCTCTTACCATCATCCAGATCCTGTCTCATGTAATACCCCCGACTCGTGCTCGAAAGCTGGTACTGTGCCGGGGCTTGTAAACAAACCCCCGACTCGTGCCCGAAGGGTGACACAGTACCAGGGTACGCGACAAGGATCCCATCTCGTATGCAACTCCCTTCGACTCGTGCTCAAAAGCTGATACTGTGCCAGGGCCTTTAAACCCCCGACTCGTGCTCGACAGCTGACACAGTACCGGGGCGAGCAACAAGATCTCATCTCTTTCACATGCCATCCTGTCTCATGCAATACCCCCAACTTGTGCTCGAAAGCTGATACTGTGCCGGGGCCTGTAAACAAACCCCTAACTCGTGCCCAAAGGCTGACACGGTACCGGGCTACGCGAAAAAGATCTCATCATCCGTTACTTCCATTCTCATCATTTGTTATCTTTTAATTTCGTTACATAATACTTTACGTATGTACTCATACATAATAGGTAAAGTCACATCATACATATCATAAACATCATTAGCAATACACAAACATGCACAACACATCAGGCATAACCATCACATCACATCAGAAGTTAGCACAACCATCTACCTCTCAAATCCCCAGAAATACCTAAGTCTACAAAGAATGCGGATGAACATCTTAGGCGCATGAGCATCTAAATTCAAATGAAAACAGTCTAGGCACATGAACACTGCTTGGGCGCATGAACACTTAGGCGCATGAGCAACTCCGGGCGCATGGGCACTGGTGGGGCGCATGATCAACACTTGTGAGTATGGGCATTTTGGGAGCATGGGCAACTGTTTGGGCGCATGGCCAACACTTAGGCGCATGGGCACTCTGGGCGCATGACCAACACTTAGGCACATGGGCACTCGTGGGCGCATGGGGACAATCTGGCGCATAGGCACTAGTTGGGCGCATGACCCACACTTAGGCGCATGAGGGCAATCTAGGCCCATGGCCAACACTTAGGCGCATGGGCACTCTGGGCGCATGGGGACAATCTGGGCGCATGGGCACTAGTTGGGCGCATGACCCACACTTAGGCGCATGAGGGCAATCTAGGTGCATGGAAAACAATCTGAAATATATAACCTATGCTACAAACAACTCCTAAACATCATTTTAACACATCTTAACATGAATATACCATGCTACAAACACTAAAACATCCTAAACATCAAACATAACCCAAAAACAGCCTCTAAAACGTTCTATAACAGAGCATCATCGAACAACATGCCAAACTCACGGTTACTTTAAAAAAAATCTTTTGCTCGGTATGCATAACAGCCCCAACACTTAGAAAACTAGTAAAAAGAGGGGATCCAGAACTCACCTTGACCAGCCTTTGAGTAGAGCACTTCAAACCTGAGACCCACCTACAAATTCAGCTCCTAAAACCCATGAAAACAAGCACTTAGCACCACAAATCTCGGTCTAGAACTCGAAAATCTAGCTGAAACCAAACATTAACCCAAGAAAACTCACCTTTCACGATTCTTCTTCTTCTCTCTCTCTAAAACCGATGAGCTTTTCTTCTTTCTTCTTCTGCAGCCGAAAGCAAGGATGTAAATGGGGGCATGGGCGACCATGCCCACCTTTTTAACATAATAATATTAAAGTTTGTATCTTGCACAACTTTAGCCCCTCCACTTGTGTTATTCCACCTTTCGTTCTTTATACTTTCCTTTCTTTTCTTTTTTTTTATAAATTTCCGGGTGTTATAGATATCTTCTGAAGCAAAATTTATCTAGGAAGTAAAATTACTCTAAGTAATTTTCTTCCGAATCAAATTCTTGAAAAGCTAAGGAATATCTTCCGAAACCAAATTGGATTCAGAAGTTTTTCTCAATACTTCCGAAGACAAATAACCTTTGGAAGATTTTAGACTTCCAAGAAAACTACCTTTTTGGGCACTTTTTCAGAGGTGGGAACGACATCTAGATTTCAAAGTTTATCCTTTTGCATTAACTTTTTCTCAAATCCATACCATATATATTTGTATAGCGGTTCCCCCTCTTTCACTTTCTCCTTCATCCAAAAAGATTCAAACCCTAAATTCACCCACAAACCAACCTTGTTCTTACCTTCCTTCATCTTAAAGCTACTCAAAATGGCCAACCCTGATCCACGAAACCAGCCTGATTTCTCCATACAACTACACATGCAACATAATCAAGTTGCTCTGTTAGTGTCTGAGAAGGATCCTGGCTTCTCAGACGTTTTCCGTTTCTTGGCTCTATCCCACTACTTCACCTCCCTCACCATAAATCCTCCACTATATGAAGATAAACTTTTGGATTTTTGGAGGACCTGCCAAGAGGTCATTATGGATGGGGAGAAGGCATTGTCTACCATAGTGCAGGACAGGATAATTTTCATCACTCCAACCACCATTCGTACTCATTTAAGGCTGGATGATGAAGAAGGCGAATTGTCCTTCTCAAAATTTGCTGTGAACCAGTCT
Source organism: Flaveria sonorensis (assembly GCA_025506505.1). Classification (NCBI taxonomy): domain Eukaryota; kingdom Viridiplantae; phylum Streptophyta; class Magnoliopsida; order Asterales; family Asteraceae; genus Flaveria; species Flaveria sonorensis. The sequence continues at coordinate 9,814,828 of CM046424.1, forward strand.
TTCAGGATGAGGGTGATTACTCTATAAGAACCTTCAAGAAAGGAAAGGTCTCCTCCCAATGAAAGTATCTTTTCCATGTTGTCATTCACTGTCTATTAAACAAACATGGAGGTTGGGACCAAATTCCTGAAGACCTTTCCTACATAGTCCATGGATTGGTACAAGGGGTCAAGTTTAGGTATTTACAATTTGTTTATACTAATTTACTTGTAAACTTGGACTCCTTAGAATATTACATGTTCCCTAGATATGTCCATATATTTTTAACTGTGAACTGGGCTCACAGTTAAGAGGAACAGGTAATGTTCTTAAATTGGAACAGATGAAGCCCAGCGTCTTTAAAACAATAAGAAAGCTAACTGTTGGCTTCTCAGGGGTAGAAACAGCCCTGGTCCCAAAAATGTTAGAGCTCATTGCTCAAGGTGACAACTTAGCAACACAAGCTAATGTTGAACCCACACCTTCCATAGTTACACCACCCACACAGCCACAAATCACCATCAGCTACCAAAGAAAATCCAAACGAACCCCTACACAAGCTACTCAAGTTATGCAGGCCCCCATATCATCACCCATGCAGGAGGAGTGGACACTAGAGCTCCCACTTCCCCCCAACACCTGCCCTAAGCCTTCACTCAGAGTCTCAAAACTCTAGTGAACAACCTTCAGAGAAAAGTTACCATCCTCAGCCTCTAACCTCAATCAACCTATACCCAACCTTGAATTCTATGATAATGAAGACATAGGATTCAGTGAGTACCATGAGTCTCTCTTCTCCACCCCTGCTCAAGGAGAGATGAGTGCTCCTGACTCACCTATGTCTAGCCCACATCATCCACCCACAACTGAGGTGGATCTTCCTGAACTAGTTCAGGAGGTCCATATGGAAGAGGCTCTCACTTCTGTAAGTGATTACATCTTTAAGACCTTAAACATGGCAACCCAGCCTATTGACACTTCAACTAAAGTTGTCTTGGTGCAAGGGGAATCCAGCAGCCAAGAACTTAGTGCTGGTGATAAGGAAGAAGATTTTAGTCCTATTCTCTCATAACCTAGTGATTCTTCTACTGAAGATGAGGGGAGTCTGAAACTAAAGGTGCAACAACTGACTAAAACCTACACTTATTTAGTCTTAAAGGTCAGTCACCTGAAATCTCAGGTGACTACCTTACAAAAGAGGGTCAATGATTAGCAACTTGAGATCACTGATCTCAAGTGCAAGCTAGCTGAGGACCCACTTAGAGGACTCAACCAGGTCCACAAGAACCTGAGGATGTGATGGACCTAACCCCTAGCTCTCCTATGCAGAAGGGTGATACTACCAAAAAGGGGGAGAAAGTCTTTATCACAATCACAAAACCTAGGAGTTCCTCTCAAATTATGAGCATAGAGGACTCACCACCCTCACTTGTAATTGTCCATACTCAACAACCTCCTCAAGTTCATATTGATATGGACTCACTCATATAAAGTCTGTTTAAGGAGGGTATTCCAAAGACCATGCCTACTATATCTCATCCTGTAGAGAACCCAATTATAGGATGGAGATATGATGATCAAAGAAGAGCCCTAGTAATCTCTAGATATCAGGGGTAACAAGAGATTTTCAACTTTCACACCCTAAGATTCTATGAGAGCACCTATCTAATTGACCTTCCACTTGCCAACCCAAGTCAAAACAGCCAAGCTGTAAGGATAGCTGATAGGATTCAACAGAGGGTGCTTGAAGAGTTCAAGTTGAAGACAAGACTATATAGACAGAGGCTGGCATGCAAGACTGTTGGTCAACTGGATATTGAGGTGGAACCCAAGATTAGCTTTGAAAGGGAAACCTTGACTGAAAGCCCAGCAGTTGAGCATGTGAACCTTGAGATGACAGGAACTGCTTCAGCAGCCATTTCCCTCAGTGAGGCACCAGCTGGTGAAGGTGCTTCATAGCCTCTTTCTGGCCAGAGCTCAAGTACTGAACCAAGCAATGAAAGCCAAAGCTCTCTCCACCCTGAGTCACCAACGCCTGTGAGTGACAAAGGAAAAAAGAAGTTAACTCTTGAGGGGATTGAGGAGGAGGAAAGAGAGAGGAAGAGGAAGCTAAGGGGAGAGAGTTCAAGTAGGTCCCCAGGCTTTATGGAAGTTGCAATCAGGGCTACCCCCAGGCCAAGCACTCAATATGATGAGTTGAGGTCAGCCGAATTGAATTACTTGGGGACCAGGAACTACAACATTGATGAACTCATCTTTCTTCCCTTAGAAGAGTTAAATGAACTGGCTGACACTAAGTTGTCAAAGGAGAGGAAGGAGGCAGAGGATGCAGAACTACTCCTCAAGATCAAGAAAGAAAGGAGGATGAAAAGACTCTACAAGCATGATCCTATACTCTCCCCAGTTCAAGAAAGCCTTGTGATAGAAGCTGTGGCAATTGAGGAATAACCTCAGGTAGACAAAGAAGCAGACAAACAAAACATGATTAACTACCTGAGTGCCATAGGCCTCTATCAGGCATCTGCACTTCTTCTCTTGTCATATGACTACATAGAGTTTGAGTATCTCAAGTAGCTCAAGCAACAAGTAATGAAAGAACAGAAAGCTGCTAAGAGGAAGATGAGGGAAGAAGCTGCAAAGTTAAGAGCGATCATCCAAAGAGTCAAAAGAAGTCTGCTGATAGGCAGCAAATGATGAGTTTCTTGAAGCTGTATGGATTCTTCGGAAGGAGACTTGGTCTAATGTCTCTATCCACTATGGATGAGCACATTAGGGTGATCAACCAGAAGATTAAAAAGGGTGAGCTCGTTGACTTGCATTCTCCACCAAGTCAAGCTGCACCTAAAGTTGAGGTCAAGGTTAAACCATAAGAGACAACATAACCTGGACCTAGTGCTGAACCATAGCCAACTTCATCTTCTGGTCCACAGTGGGTCCTGATCCCTCTCCTTTTGAACCTGTGAGGGAAGAGGACCCAACTAAGAAAGACACACAAGAATAACTTGGGGTTGAAGGCCAGTCTTCTCAGTTGAAATCTGGAAAGAGAAAGAAAAGGATGGCCATTAGAAGGGACAAGAAGAAGAAAAAGAAGTCCAAGGCATCCACCTCTACACCTCAAGATGGGTCAGAACATCCTGAGGGTGATCAAGAAGAGGCTACTCATCCAACTCCTATTCAAGTAGAGCCTCTTGCTGCTGAGAGACCCATCTTGTCCTGGACCTTTGCTGCTAATCCGGACAGATGGTATGTCATTAGAGATCAAGGAGGTCAAGATGTCTACTTCTGGCAGAACATACTTTATCTTCCTCTGCATGATCTCTATGATATGAGGAGATACTATAAGAGTCTGAGGGATCCTAACCAAATGATGAAGAAAGGAATGGTCTTGATCCTGATGAGGACTATCAATAGATAAGTAATCTCTTCTGGTTTGGTAGCATCAGCCTAGGGGGAGTTTGTAAGGTTTATACTTAAAGGCTGATGCAACTAAAACATCCAAAGAGCTCTCAGCATGCTTGCATGAAGCACAGAGTAAAGTTACTTTGGAAGTTTTACACAACTCAAAGGAATAAGCTAAGTGTAAAATCTTCCGAAGCCAAATGACAAAATCTTCTGAAGCCGAAGATGAAGTCTTCTGAAGCTTCAGATACAAAGTCTTCCAAAGCCAAAGACTGATTTCTTCCAAAGACGGAGAAGACATGCTTTCTTTGATCACCTTTTGACAAAGCTGACCAACTTTCTGCTGCCACTCTGAAGACTCACCAACTTAAAAGAGTTGGTGAAAAGGTCCATGCTTTTGTCAACTATAGATTATGGTCATTGGTCTGTAACTTTATACTTTTGTACCTTTTATCCTTTTTGTAATAGATTAGGATGTGAGCTATGGCATGTCATAGTCACAAGTCAAAAAACAATCTGCCTTTTGACTCTACATTGATCTTGTTGTCTAGATTAGTGTTTTCAGCTGGCCTTCAAAGTATGGTCGGCTGTAGGATGTAGTATAAAGTGTCTCAAGTACTTGTGTCTTTTTTTTTCTTTGTAACACTTGTAAGAGAAGTTGAGTGCAATACACATTATTCTTGAAAACCAATATTATCTTGTTGTTATTCTTGTTCTGTCTCATATTTACTTGTATTTACTTAGTATAATCAATATAAACCTGATTTCCTATTTGATCTGTTAAGTATTCTAATTCTCTCCTCGTTATAATAACATAACCGTTTACATGGTTTTATCTCACTTTTAACTGTCTAATAATTGGAACGGATAGCATATTTGATAAAATTTATAATATATTTTATGTATATCTGATTTAACCTATTTATCCATATTTTTTTCTTTTATTTTTAACTTAATTAAATTGAACTATCATTCTTGATATGCTTCATATTTTTAGATCAATCTCATTCTCTTTCAATCTATTATTAAAGAAGCAAAGAAGTGAAGGTTAAACTAAGATCATTCTTATTTTCATCCACTACTTCTCTTGGATCGATTCATATAACTTAAGGTAATTATTGTTATTTCTTTTCTTGTTTAACATTGATTTAGAAATTATTTCATACGTTTTTTGCATTTATATATTTATAAAATCATATACGAAACCTTTTAGTTGTACCCATGTAAAGTTAATCTATTAGAGATTAATTTTAGATTGTCCCTTTTTCGGGATTGTTTTTTTATTATTCTATCTCATTTAGGATGTATATACATTTTAAGAGATTGATTATTTAAAAAAAAAGCATCGAGGAATTTCTCTTTACATTCCATCGAGTATGTTGTTTATATGCATACTTGAGGAGTTAAAGGAAAATGCTGTCGATTTTTTTTTAAATAATCGATCTCTAAAAATATATATATACATGAGATAGAATAATAAAAAAATTGGTTAGAATCCACAACCCTAGATTAATTTAGGTTTGTTGAATTACATCATATATGCATTTATATTTTGTTATTTATAAATTTTAGATGGACCGTAGTTATTGGATGTACGAAGTTGGACATTATCACCCGACATATTCGGGAGACGTGCAAAGTTTTCTTAAGATTGCTGAAGAGATTATGTGATAAAAGGAAACGATTCTATTCCGTGTCCTTGTATGGAATGCAAAAATTTTACTGAATTTAAGGATATAAAAGATATCGAGTATCATTTGTTTAGACATGATTTTATGTATAATTATACTTGTTGGTCAAAACACGGGGAATCACTTGCAAATCGTATCATGACATCAACAAATATAGTTGGTAATAATGATGAGAATAATGATCCGGACATTAATGATGAAAATGGTGCTATAAATGAGAACAATGATCGGGACATTGCTGATGATAATGATAATTTAAATGAGAACAATGATAATTTAAATGACATGTTCAATGATTTAGAAACCAATATTATTAACAATGATCAAGAAAAGATACAACAGATGTTTGCTGATTCAGAAAAGCTGTTATATGCTGGTTGCGAGAACTTTTCCAAACTTAGTGCTGTGTTGAAACTGTTTAACTTAAAGTCAAACTACGGATGGAGCGATAAGAGTTTTACAAGTCTATTAGTGATATTACATGACATGCTTCTAAAAAACAATGAGTTACCCATATCCTTATACCAAGCTAAAAAGTTAATGTGTCCAATGGATTGAAAGCCTAAAGAATACATGCATGTCCGAATGATTGTATGTTATATCGAAATGAGTTTGAGAATGTTCATAAATGTGTTACTTGTGGTGCATCATGGTACAAGCAAAAAAATGCAACTGATGAATATGATGACGATGTGACAAAAAAAAGGACCACTGGCAAAATTATTATGGTATTTCCCCATTATACCAAGACTAAAACGTTTATTTGCTAATGGTAAAGAATCAAAATTGTTGCGTTGGCATTCTGATGAGCGTAAAGTTGATGGAAAGTTAAGGCATGTGGCAGACTCACCTCAGTGGAGAAATATTGATTATAAATTTCCAGATTTTGGTAAAGAGATTAGAAATATATGATTTGGTCTAGTTCAGACGGTATCAAACCTTTTGGGAACATGAGTAGTCGTCATAGTACCTGGCCAGTTCTTCTATGCATCTACAACCTTCCACCGTGGTTATGCATTAAACGAAAGTACATAATGATGTCATTGTTAATTCAAGGTCCAAAACAACCTGGTAATGATATTGACGTTTATTTATCTCCTCTAATCGATGACTTGAAAAGACTATGGAGTACAGGCATTAACGTGTATGATGCATATAAAAAGGAGAACATTAAGTTAAGAGCCATGATTTTTGACACCATAAGGCATACGGCAATTTGTCAGGATATAGTATGAAAGGTAAAAAAGCATGTCTTGTATGTGAAGATGGAACAAGTTCAATATGGTTAAATAATTGCAAAAAACAGCGTATATGGGTCATCGGCGATTTCTTCCAAATAATCACCATTACCGAAGAAAAACGAAAGAGTTTGACGAAAAGACAAAGCTCAGAAAGGTTAGGAGAAGTTTTGATGCATTTTCACGAGTTGAAAATATTAATATTGTTTTGGGAAAAAAAACTCGTAATGAGAAAGGAGGCTATTGGAAAAAGAGGTCTATCTTTTGGGATCTACCTTATTGGAAATGTTTAGAAGTTTGACATTGTCAGAATGTCATGCATATTGAAAAAAAATGTATGTGATAGTTTGTTGGGCTTGTTGTTAAACATTCCTGGAAAAACTAAGGATTGGATTAACGATCGTAGAGACATGGAAGAAATAGGAATACGTAAAGAGCTTGCCCTTGTTGAAAAAGCCAAAGGTGTTTATTTGCCACCTGCGTGTTATACTATGTCAAAAGCTGAAAAAATAAAATTTTGCAAATGTTTACATGATATTAAAGTTCCATCTAGCTATTCTACAAATATTAAAAGATTAGTCTCGATGAAAGACTGTAAATTGCTTTGTATGAAATCTCATGATTGTCATGTTTTAATGACACATATGATCCCTATTGCAATTCGTAGATTGTTACCAGAGAACATCCGACATACAATCACAAAGCTTTGTTTGTTTTTTAACATGATTCATTCAAAGGTTATTGATCCTGAAGTCCTGGATGAATGGCAAAAGGAAATTATCATTACCCTGTGTGAACTAGAAATGTACTTCCCACCATCCTTTTTTGATATCATGGTTCATCTAGTAATTTATATTGTACGAGAGGTTAAGACTTGCGGTCCAGTATTCCTACGTTTCATGTACCCTTTTGAAAGATATATGGGTTTTTTAAAAGGTTATGTAAGAAACCGTAATCGACCTGAAGGTAGTATTGTTGAAGGATATACTTCTGAAGAGATGATTGAGTTCTGCACAGGTAATGATATCATAATATTTATAATATAATTTTATTTTGTTAAATATAAGTATCAATGAAATAATTGATTGGTTCACAGGTTATTTGGAAGGTGTCAAAAGTATTGGTTTTCCTACAACTCGTCATTCTGGTCGACTTGCTAGTGTGGGAGTAGTTGGTATGGAATTAATTGTCCCTAGTCTTGAGAATCTACAACTTGCACATTTTGTTGTTCTACAATATATGACATGTATTTCTTCATATGTTGAAGAACACATGGAGATATTACGGTCAACACATTTGCAAAAGACAGAAAAATGGTATTAAACAAAACACAACGAGAAGTTATCTGAATGGATGAAGAATAAGGTGGCAAAAACTTACGATCAACCAAATTTTGATGAAACAGTGGGAAAATTAGGCCAGGGTCCGGATTTTAGAGTAAAATCTTACCAAGGTTATGATATTAACGGTTATACATTTTACACTAAAAATCAAGATGAAAAAGTGTAACACAAAATAGCGGAGTTACATTAACCGCCTCAAGTATAGAATTCAATCGGATGAATCATGATACAAGACTAAAAATCGCTACAGACTCATATTATGGTGTCATTGAAGAAATTTGGGAGTTAAATTATTATTCATTCACTATACCTTTGTTTAAATGTAAGTGGGTTAATAATCGTACCGGTGTTAAAGTGGACGAACATGGTTTTACAGTTGTTGACCTTACAACAAATGGGTATAAATCAGAACCATTCATTCTTGCAAGTCAATCTACACAAGTGTTTTTTGTCAATGACCCGAGCAAACCAAGATATCACATCGTTCTTCAAGGTAAACGACGTATACTTGGTGTTGATAATGTTGTCGATGAGGAAGAGTATGACCAATTTGATGAGTTGCCGCCATTTTCTATCGGTATTCAACCTATAAATGATTCCGGCTTTGATAGTACCACATACTTATGGTCTGACCACGACGAAGGGATATATGTTGATAAAACATGTAAAGCTAAATAATTGAGGTTGATATTATGATATATAAGCATTTTTTTACTATTAATTTTTTAAAGCTAGATTATTAATACAAATTTTATACATTGCAGGAATAAAAGCCTAATTTGAAGAATTTATAAGGAAGTCAGTGTCTATTTTGAATAACTTTTTAATAATGTGTGTAGTTTTAATACCAACAAATAAAAGGTTTCGAACATACTTAATATGTGTTTATTTATATTTAGTATACTCTATTAAAGTTACGAAACCACACATACCATCGATAGTAAAGCCTAGGGGGTGTAAACAAATCAAGCCGGCTCGCAAGCTATTCGGATCGGTTCGATAAAAAGCTTGAAAGGGTCGAGCCTTAACGAGCTCGGTTCCTTGAAAGGGTCGAGCCTTAACGAGCTCGAGCCCGATCTCCAGCCTAAAATATGGCTCGTTTAGTTATCGAGCCCGAGCCTTGAGTTCTAGAATCGCTAAGGCTCGCGAGCCTTAATGAGCTCACTAATAATATAGTGTATTTTTATATAACGTATTAATGTTAATTATGCTTTTCACTTGCTTTTAATTTTGGCTCTCAAACACAATTCAAGTCCGATTCCCTCCTGTTAATCTTAAAAAGTTTAAACCCTAAAGAGCAGCTTCACGCCTTCACTCTTTCTTAACGGTGACCTCTCCTGCGATATACATGATGCTCTTTCAGTTTCATAGAACCTACGTGTCACACCCTCAAAATCCGCGTGCGGGGTTTTACCGTGAGGCGCGTGACATACCAGGATCTCAGTCATTAGTTACTAAGAACGACTCTATATGATTAATAAACAAAACCAGAGTTAACGTTTAAAATACTGCGGAAGCGTTTTAAAACCAGAAAACCCAAAACAAGTAGTATGTAAAGAGAATGCGCAAAACATACGCGCCCCAAACACAAATGTTTAATATGAAAATGATCCCAAATTTGTAAACAAGCAAATGTAGACAACTCAACAATGCTGACGTGCGTGCTCCTAGGCAACTGGCAACCTTAACCTGAGAATAGCATACTAAACAAGTCAACACATGGTTGGTGAGTTCAAGAGTTTGCGTTAAAATATAAACCAATCAACAGTTTCCAGAGCATAAGTAGTGTATTGCAATAGATAGCTAGTCTATTAACATAAAAATATTAATCATAGTGATCTCGCGATTGAAGCTGACTGTGATAGTTTGTGCCTCCCGTCACGACTTACCAGGTCGTGACGAATATATGTTAGGACAAAATTGCACCCGTATGACCTCGAGTCACACAGATGGGGCTCGTCAAACCCAGTAGTACTACCCAAGATTTCCCCGCTAGTCAATATTAACAATCCGAAAGTGTGAGGACTTTTCCATGGTAAACAACACTATATCAATATTATACACACTCATATATAAAAGCGTTTGTGATCAACAGTATACTATCTCCCCTAAAAGAGATTATGTAAAATAAGTGGAGCAAGAACTCACCTGATACGCGCAAGAATTAACTTAGAGCTTAACTTGAAAGAAAGAGACAACCTTCAAAGGTCACCTAGAACGCAAGAGTACATAAGTACGTGTACACAGAATCAATGTGAAACCCTAAGTGCTCTACAAACCAAGGAACTCAAGGTTTTAGAAAGACAAGACACATTTGACCCAGTTGACCCGTTTGACCCGTTGGTGACATTAGAGGTGATAATTCGTTAAAACTAATACAACAGCATATTATACATGATCAACATACAACTTGATTACATATAGCACTTCATTAACCACATGTACTACCTAGATCATCATACAACTAGATATCATACAAGTCATGCGAATCACAACAGACCAAAACAGGTAACAAACCAAATCAACATCCCTATAACCTAAACAACACATTTAATCACCTTAGAAACCATCCATAAACACACTAGCATGATCCTAATATCCCAAACATGCTCAAATCATCCAATTCAAGGATTTGCACAATTAAAGTTTCCCTTTTGGGAAAGTTCATCCCAAATTCATCAAACTCACACTACATTCATGAATTCATCAATTATATACCAATTCAAGTCCATGACAACATCTAAACATGATCAACAACACCTAATCATCATGATTCATCAACATTCAACACCAAAAGTTACTATTTTTAGCAATGTATGAACTATAACACATCTTATTGATTTTCAATTGTTCATATCATCAACTTAGCATCTAATCATCATCACAAACACATCCATAACATTCATACATCATCCAATCATCAATTCATGCAAAATAAAGTTACTATTATTAGTAACCTATGAACAACGTATCAAAATCATAGCTTTCTTGCAAAATCGACGTTAACCAATATGCATACAACCTAACTAGCATCATTACAACATCAAACAACCAACATTCAACATCCAATTTGATCCAAAATCGCCTCAAACTCTCGGCCAAAGATGATCATATGAACAAACAACCAAAATCCAAACTTTCTTGCATAATCAACGTTAACTAGCATCAATACAACCTAACTAACATCATAACATCACCAAACAACCAAGAATTAACATTCAATTGCAGATTTTCGAACTAGGGTTCGGCCACCATGAAAAACCATCAAAAACATGTAAAAATCTAACCTTTAAACGTGTAATGGCTTGCAATTGATGATTCTAACTTGTTGTATTGCTTGAATCCGAACCCAAATCGCGGTATTTGCTTGTTCTTGGTCGATGATCGAAGTGTGTGTGTGTTTGAAGGTGAAGTCGCGGCCGTAAGGGTGATTAGGGTTAGAGTTTTGATTTTTATTTTATTTAATAATCCATAATTACCCTTTTAACCCTTATAATTTGTGTTTTATAAAAATTAAGCTTTTACACACTCCTTTAAAATGTTTTTAACTAGAATAATAAATATATAAACTAGTAGTAGCAATTATATGTATTATCTTTACAAGCTACAAAATTTACAAAGTAAATACACACGTTTCCACGTTACGCGATAAAATTACAGTTAACATTTAAATCACATAAGCATAACTTAATAATCACATTGTTAACTTAATTATCATCAATTTAACATTACTGATTATTGTTAAGTCACCAACGTTCAACGACAACTAGTGTGTGCTCCCGACACGTGTATGCAAGACTTAACGGAACAAACGGAGTTTGGTAACGGAAAATTACCGGATGTCACACTACGATGAAAGAATTGTTTTGGGCTGGAAACCCGTTTTAGTTTTAACTTTTAATGGGCTACCAGTCGAGACCAAGAGTAAGTTAGTAAAAATGATAGTAGGTATGCTTGGATAACTTTGAACTGTTGTTATTCAAAGATAATTACGATAATTAGGTTACATTTAAACTTGAAGATTTGGTACTAATTGGGCATTAGTGCATTGCATTATTGGTTCTAATAAGAAGAAATGACAATTACAATCTAGTGTATGGAAACGTATCAATTTCACGTTGTTACTATTTTTCTAGGTAAAGGGGATGGTCCCCTGGTAATTCTTCAGGTTGTTATTATTGGCCAAAACCAAAACGGGTCTAACGGGTTAAAAAGGTCAAAATTCATATAATCATATGTTCAAATGATTACTATCTCATGAAAATTCCATTTAAAAATAATGTATACTATTCTTCTACTAATATAGTTTCGAAATTCATATTTTGATACAATGATTAGTTGATTACATATAAAGTTGAAAGAAAATGGATGAAAAGACGTCATCGGCTTGACTAGACCCACACATAAAATTACCTAATTTACCTGTTTTGACCCGAACATATTTTGACTAGACTATTTTGCCACATGTACCTGATAAGGGAAGGGAAATAACAAGAGACCCTTGAGCAGCTAACAATCGTCTTTGAAATTATTGTGTAAAATACAAGAAAGCGTATGAACAAAAGTAGTTCTTTTGCGTCTTTCTTTTATTACAGTTCAGTTAATGTTGTTCTTTCTTGTGTTTCTTTAATTGGTTATTTCATGTAGGATCCACTGGAGTATGAATGCCATTGAATGAGAAGGTTGATTTTGATTGGGAAAAGCTACCACACAAGAAGGTTTGTTGTGTAATAGGTTATCTACTTCTATAAATCAATTCCTTTATTGTTCTTTTGTAACAAGAAATAAAATTTTGACTTCATTGTTTTAGACGCCCAATGTTAATTTGTTATTAATTTTTATTTCATTTATAGTAAAGATGTCTAGCAAGGGCAAACGAGGAGTTAGTAAGTGCAAAAAGAAATTGAGTTCAATAAGAATGGTTTAGCGATCAGGGATAATGTAGCGCTTTTTAAGTCATGGATTGATATTGAGTTTATGAAAATGATTCCTTACCATCAACTTGCTAAAGATGTAGACAAAAAGTTATACGATGATTTACGGGAGTATATTAAGGTATAGTTTTTATTTTCAATTTCTAATAGTATATTTGTTACCTCTTATGCTTAACTTTTTCTAAAAATATGCAGGTACCATGGAGTGTATGCGCGTACATTATGCTTCACTAAACACTGTATATGCTATGTATAATCGCTATAAAAGATTATTTTTATGTACTAGTGATACAGGAGACAAGAAATAATTATTTTTGACCTGATGGATGTAGCCCACAGAAAATAAACAAAGATCCGGAAAGTCGAACAGCAATATATGAGAAAATAGGGCCGGGCTTGCCGGAACGGATGTAAAGTAAGAAGCACGATCGTTAGCCAGAGAACGACTAAAGCTAGCCCACGTAAAGGCCGGGCCTTAGACATAAAGGCCGGAACATAATAAGACTCAAAAGGAAGTCTAGAAGTACTCGGTCAATGTCATCCTGAGAATATAAAAGACGGGAAGAGTTGACTTGAAAGCATTTAATGGCATTAAAAGCTCAAGATCCTTTTTGAAACAAAGATACTTAAATACCAAGAAGAACCCAACAGATGAAATGAGTTCTTCTAGGATAAAGCCATGAACCATTGACCAACAGACTTGGTCAATAACTTTAACGTTAGAATAAGCCCTGAGTACATTCAAAAACGTCCTTTGAGATCCAACATCTTTTCAAGTGTCATATCATTTTAGCATATATTCTATGTGCATGAATTATGTTCGACATTTATGCTAGAATCCCACTTAAGTCCAATTTTTACCAAGTGTATCTCATTATACTCACTCTGAGACCATATCTCATTTGTGTAACCTGCATCCCCAAAAGTATTGCAACCACAACCTTGGTAGCAGCAACACGACTAACTTATTTACTTGTACATGTAGTAGATTCATTATGTTATATCTTTTTCTCTCATGTTCTTACTTTTCCCAAAAAAGGATGGCAACCAAGTTACTTTATATTTGACACGAAAGCATCTATCAACATGTTCACGATACTGTTGAAAAAAGAGCATATCAATTACAAAAGGTAAGTTGATTGGATTGCATACATGTGGTCTTTTGCAGCTGATAATGTGAGACAAGTGTTGGAGGTTGAGCATATCGTCATCAAATATAATGTAATAGTTGCAATTAGTGGCATTTGAATATTTGAGATAACAAGTCACTAGCAATGTTCGAACAAAGCCTTATAATAAGTCCCCAAAAACACAAATTATAGCTACTAACCTCTATGTAAAAATAGTATGTGGCCGAACTGTAATTGTATCTATCTTCAACCAATATGCTAACACATATTATAAACTTTGAGATTTCCAATAAGAACATCTCTTAAAACTATAGAGTGGCCTACACAACAATGAAATTCTCTTCCTCCTACACTACCAACCCTAACCATTGGTAATTTACAAATGTATCTCATCTATCTATGAAGCGACAATTCATAAAAGCAAATTTACTTGGATGAGTATTTGATACGAGCAATTTGATCTTCGGATCTCCACTATTATTTACAGTAGCTTCCTATCAGATATAGTGTAGGTTGACTCTCTCAACAGACAACACGATCTCTCTTCATATAAGTTTTAAACTTACATTTATTTAAATGAGGATATTATCAGTGTTTTCAGAATCAGATCGGACGGTGAATCAGTCACCTTACTAGTCGACTAGACGGAACAATCAGATTGGATTTAGGAATCAGATGATGTCATAATTATATATTTATATATATAATTTAATATGGGTATTTTATATTTATAGTTTATACTTATATAAAACTCAACAATAATATTATGTCCAACATTTAAATTCATAGTCCGAACCACCTGTTAAATTCATTAAGATTCAAAAATAAAAAAGTTTAAAAATATTAAAATTTTGGTCTATTTGATTTCTGATTACTGGTCCGACTATCAAATTGGCGGGTTCTTTGAATACAAGATGGTTCAGGGTGGATCAGACCGGTCCAACCTCCAAATCCCAATCCATGGATCTGATTCCGAGTCTAAAAACACTAAAGGTTATCAATCCAATTCACACCTTTATAACAAAAGACCACTATGTCATTACCAATACCAATACATGATCAGAATGAGTGACGTGCAATACATGGTCAAAAATACTATCGATATTTCTTAGACTAGTCATACACACCTCATCTTCCCACAAATAAGCACAATCATCCGCCACATCAATTTTTCCTTCCCACAAATCCGTTTTACAAACACCCACACCAATTCATACATTAACACATCATTACCTCTTCTACAAGTTATAAATGCTATATGCTAGCTTATAATTTTACGAACTTGCATTTGACCCACAAATGCACTAGACCAACTCCAATGCATACTCTTGCATTTGCCCACCAAATGAGGTGCCATCTCATTGCTATGTATGACGTGCGGAGAAAAATATTCCATGTTATAATAATCTCAGACTTTTAGTTAACTATAGTAAAAAAATGCATTGGACTTTTAGCCTAATGAGCACAAGTTCAAGTCCTGCTATACCCAAACCTAACTTGCATTATGTAAATATACAACTAATAGTCATGCATAAAGGATGAATTTGATACAAACCACAAGTTACTTAAAACTGTGAGAACAAATTTGATGCTTTATTTTTAGTTTTAAGGGCTATGATTGATTACATGTCATCCATCTTTAATTAACAAAGTAAAAGAGTAACAAAAAGAGTATTATAGTAATTATGCTAATTTAGTTAGAGTGAGACAGTTTCAAAATCAATTCCAATCCCTTAAATATAGCAAGTCTAGTTAACGACGGAGAAAACCTTCAAAGCAGACTCAATTCAAAAATCATAGAATATAATCGACTAAAATAGTTCACAAATCAAAGCCAGGAACAATCTTTGCTATTTACAACTATTGAATTTAGGGTTTTTACAACCTTTATTACGACACGGTTCGAAGAAGACGATGTGAACAATGGTAGACTCTGGTGACGAAGGAAACTATTTTCCAACATGAGAGTTGTGGTTTATGTGCTAGTTTATACAATATTGTAGAATTATAAAACGGTATTTGGTATTTGAGTTTTATGGTAAAGTTGTTCGTTACCTTTGTCTTGATAAGATATTACATTAGGTGCATTAATGCATAAATTGTAATCATATTTAGTTCAGTCGGTGCTATAAAGGTATATATGATGTTTCTGTTAGTTCTATTTGGGAGATTTCCATTAGGAATTGCTAAAAATTGAATTTGTACGGTTCTTTTATTTATGTCTTCTTAGTGAGGCTAGGTATTTGTTGTTAGGAGTTGAAATTTTGTTAAATTGTGTTATTTGGTTTTGGTAATTACATTTTGGTATTGTTTTTTTTAATTTTTTTTATTGCTATTGGAGTGTTTGTTATGCAGTTGGTTACGTGCTGGTTTGGAATGCTATTTAGTAATGTAATTCTTCGTTAAGTATAGAAAGTGAGTTAGGTGTTTCTTGCTAGCCCAACATATTTTATAAAATTTTCTTTGCTGTTCAAAAGAAAAAAGGTGATTCGTTGTAACTTGTTTAACATGTAGGGACTTTTGGTTATAGTTGAATGTTAATGGTGATGTAAAATCAAGTGTCATTTATGATTCTTGTAACAAGTCTGCATTAAATCACAATTGCAGAGGGATTTGTTTATTATTAATGTATTGTTGTTTACTTTGATTATCTACAAAATGATGTTTATTTAAGTTGATTTTTTGAGTAAACGATGGAGAAGTTTTGTGTTTTTTTATGGTAATGCTGGTTAGTTGTGTTACTTAACTATCATAGTAGTTTTTTTGTTAGAGGCTATTAGTTTTAAAGCTGTTTATGTCATGTTTTTGTTCCTGTGTTTATCATACTTATATATTAATCAACTTTTGGGTGATGTGCTAGTTTGATTATTTCAATGTCTATATGCTTGATTTGTAACTTTTTGATGGATAATGTGCTAGCAAAAAGGAGTGAAAGAATAACGGTATGTTATTTTAACAAGTTCATTAATGATAAATCAACGCCGATCATATTAGACACTTATGTGTGATTGAGGAAGATAAAGATAATTTTGTAAAAAGGGTTGGTCACCAAAATAATGCTGGTATGGAAACTAATTAGACGACCTTCCGGAAGTCTAAATGTTTGTTGATATTATTATAAGTAGTTTAAAAAAGTGTTTTTAATGAATATTATCAGTACTACTGTGATGTATTATTAGAACTATGGTGTTGGTTTTGATGAATATTAGGTTATGGGAACATGTAATGGATGTTATTGGTGTCGAATTTTTTATATATAACTTTGAAGGATTATGGATTTTGAATTTTTTAGGTGAATCCTATAATATAATTGCATAATGTCTTGATTTTGATGATGATACATGGCATGATACACACAGGTGCAAGTTAGTAGATTTAAAATGCAAAATAGCATATCATAACAGCACTAATATATTACGATTAGATTAAATGCCAATATTTTTACAAAAAGGTTTTTGATGAGTATTAGTACCAATAGAAAAAAAGTTTTTTTTGTCTTGAATGAATGTTAGTATCATGATTTAAAATTAGTATTACGTTTTTTGATGAATGTTAGGTTCTGTGAACTTATAATAGGTGTTAGTGGTATTGTATATTCTTTTAATATAAAGTATATAACATTGCATCATTATAAAAAGAAGCTTTTTTTGGTTAATTATATAATATAATATCATAAAGTTTTGTTTTTTGATGCAAAACATTGGATTGATATAAACAAATGCAAGCTAGTAGTTTTCATATTTGAAAGCATACCATAATAGCATCATAAAAATTATTTTTTCAACCATGTGATAAAATCAAAACATGGAGTCAATCCATACGTATCAAAAACATCAAAGAAACGTCATTGTCTACCAAAGACATAACAAAAGTAAAAACGTTTGAGAATCAAAATTAATGAATTGAAAAAGAACGAAGGTTAAAATTCACTTGAATCTAGGGCAACATTCTCATCACATATCCTTAGTGCAGGACCGGGTGAGGGTACTTAAGTTTGCAATTAACTTCACAAGAGGAGAGATCTTAGATCACTTAACAATTCAAATAGAAAGCTTGTAACTACACTGAAGATACCAACCAACAAAGTAATATGAATGAGATAGAACAATAAGAACAAGAACAAAATCACAAGAACACAAGATTAAGTTTTCAAGGAAGTTGTATATTGATTCTTTAGTTCTATTACAAGTGTGTTCAAGTATATCTAAGTTACAAGAACCTGAGACTCTTATATACTACAACCTACAACCGTCAATACACATAAAGACAACTGGGATTTGACTAATCTAGACAACAAGATCAATCTACAGTCAAAAGGCAGATTGTCTTTTGACTAGTGACTATGGCATGCCATAGCTCACTGACTTTATCTAATACAGACAAGTCTACAGGAACAAATATAGGAAGTTGCAGTCAAAGACCTTTTTCTAATGTTTGATAAAGTATGGAAGTTTCACCAACTAATGAAAGCAGGTGAGTCTTCAGAGCAGCAGCGGAAAGTACATCAGCTTTATCAAAAAGTAACTCGGAGAAAACATATTTTCTCTGTCTTTGGAAGAAATCAGTCTTCACAGCAAAGTGGCTTCGGAAGACTTTGTCGTTTGAAGCTTCAGAAGACTTCATCTTTGACTTCGGTAGAAAAGAGTCTTTGGCTTCGGAAGATTTCACACTTGTAATATTTTTTGATAAGTGTGAAACTTCCGAGGTAACTTCTTCTGAACTGTTGGCTTTGAAAGATTTTACACTTAGACTTATTTGTGAGTGTAAGACTTCCGAAGCTAGTTCATCCTTGTTCCTTAGTGCATGCAAGAAGACTTGATTGTTCAGGTATCCTTTGGTTGCATTAGCCTTTAATCTTCAGATGTTCCTTACACATAGCGTACAAGTTCACTGATTATGTTAAGAAGAACCACAAAGACTACATCTGTGGGTCTTTTTAGAGGCTTGGTTGTAATTTGCTCATGAACAGACTCGTACCGTTTCTTAAAACCTAAAGCATTGGTTCTAATACCACCACGCCTCGCATAATTGACTTTGAATGGTTGACCAAAACCAATTAACTTTTAGATACCATCTTTTTTGGAGTAGGTTGAGTACTAGTGCACATCTGATTAAGAAGTAATTTCTTGGGAAAACCATTACTCTCGACAACTTTAATACATGAAATATATGTCTGCATAGTAAACTATATTGCTCGTACCTATTACACGTTCAGGATATGACCATACATTCTTCTTTAAATAGCACATATTTTATTAATGAAAATGTTAGAAGTTAACAAATAGATATCATGGAAAACAAGCAACATTAAATTATAGCACATACTAAATGGATACTAAATCATATAAGAAAATATATAATTAGTATATCCCTTAATGGTGATTTCAATTTCATTGTTATCTGAAAAATATTAAACAACAACTACATTATAAGAAAATAGCACCACTTATACTTCAATTAAGCACAATGGTACAAGATAAAAATCTAGTATGTTTATATAAACAAATAGGAAAATAACACATCCTGTATGTCTATATAAGCATATATGAAAATAAAATTACAATTTATAACTAATAACAACACAATTTTCAACAAGAACAACTAAATTTTAAAACAAGCAGATAGTGTTAATTTCCTTCTAACATAATCAAAACACAAAATGAATAAAAGTAGCATAGCAATGGATGTTAAAAAAAAGTAGCGCAATGCAAATATTTATATAAAAAAAAATTATAACTAAAACTGCTTACATAAAACTGTATGGGTGTCAAATTAAATAAAAATAGCTCATATTAAAGGTATATTACAAGTTAATAATAGCATGATTTTAAACAATAACAATGATTAAAATAATAAGAAAAAACACAAAAGTTGTGTTAATTAATGTCATATATATATATATATATATATATATATATATATATATATATATATATATATATATATATATATATATATAGGGGAGGGTTTCTGAGAAAACCAATACTTATGTGAAAACCAAAGAAAACCACGAAAACCAATAACAAAATTCAGAACTTTTTTGTTATTTTAATTGTCAAAATGTTATTTAGGTATTTGGTACATATATGTTGAGCATACATACGAGAATGAAGAGTCTTACGTATACGTAACACTATGTCGAATGAAAAATGGTTACGTATACGTAACCTATGTGTGATATATATGTAAAACCATGCTACGGTTTTCATTTGATCCACACATTTATTCATATATACTCACACATATACATAGAGGGTAGTGATAAAATTTATAAATTATATGATCGGTTTTATTGGTTTTCTCTAGTTGTCTCATAACATTATGGTTTTCTTAGGACCTCTCATCTCTCTCTCTCTCTCTCTCTCTATATATATATATATATATATATATATATATATATATATATATATATATATATATATATATATATAGAGAGAGAGAGAGAGAGAGAGAGATGAGAGATCCTAAGAAAACGACAATGTTATGAGAAAGCTAGAGAAAACTAATAAAATCGGTCACATAATTTAATAATACTTTATCACTATCTTTATATTTGTGTATGCGTATATATAAATAAAGGTATGGATCAAATGAAAAATCATATCATGGTTTTACATATATATCACATATAGGTTACGTATACGTAATCATTTTCATTCTATATAGTGTTACGTATACGTAAGACTTTTTATTCTCGTATTTATGTTCAACATATATGTAACAAAAATTTAAATAACCTTTTAACAATAAAATAACAAAAAAATTATGAATTATGTTATTGGTTTCGTGGTTTTCTTTGATTTTCATATAACTATTGGTTTTTTCAGGAACCATCCTCTATATATATCGTCACAACTTACAAAAAATCAAAACAATGTTACTTTAAATCCTTTCACTTACATGTACAAAAACATTGTTTTGCCATAAAAATAGCACAACGAAAACAAAAACATCATATTCATATAACTTATGAGACTGAAATTAAAAAATGATTCAAAACCTTGTTGTTAATCAAAATGCTATAAAAACAAAGATTAAAAAAATAACAAACCTTGCGAAATGATTCCTAAAAAAATCTTGACCGATTGTAGATTGTTGAAAATCTTGAACAACATTAATCATCGATGATTTTTTGATTTTTTTTTTCCCAAGGTAGATGACTGAGGAAAAAGATGAAGTCGAAATGATGGATTTCGAACTGGTGGAAGAATCATCAGTTTATTTTATCGATTTTGTTAGAGATATATTTGAATAAAAAAAGGAAATAATCTTTGTTTAAATTAAAGGGTTATTAAAAACAAATTTTTATGTAATTCTTAATATACCCTTCAATCCTAGTTATTAATTAATACACATGACACAAATATAATAGTTCTCATAGTTTTTACACAAACTAGTATTTGTATTAAATGTGACTCCGTCACACATATATATATATATATATACAAACACAGTAATAGCAATAATAAAGTCTCTTACACGAGAAAAAGATGTAAACCTAAATTACAATCACCACACGAGGATACAAATTTTGCAACTAATTACATCACATTATAAACAGTACCTTTTTTGTCTCAACCTTATATTATAATGAAAAATAATGAATATATACACAAAAACTCCCGTCCAAAGAATCGTTTTTAACTACCACCGCCGTCCGCCACCGTCATCTCCGATGACAACTCCACTCTCCAATTCCACCGTCCTCCACCGTCCGTCGTCGTCGTTCCACCGTCCGTCGTCGTCGTTCCACCGTCCGTCGTCGTTCCACTGTCCGTCGTTCAACCCTAACCCTAACGCCACCACCACCACCGCCGCCGCCTTCCACCACCCCCCAATTCTCAAATTCCACTCAAAAGCCACATCAAACGACCACAACAACGCCACCGCCACTGATCAAGCGCCATTGCCGGAGAAGAGGTCGTTTGCGGTGGCGACGGGGGAGCTGTTTCTCGGCATAGCGTCGAGGATTATCAAGAGCCGTAATGCGACGGAGCGGGGGGTGGATTCGGCGGAGAAAGTGAGGATGTTTGGTGAGGAATCGGAGTTTTGGAGGAGGTTTAGGAGAAAGGAGGTGGAGGAGGAGGTGGCGGCGGTGGTGGACGACGGAGATGTGGTGTGGGAACAGAGGTTGAAGGATGTGGAGGCGGAGAGACGGAGGAAGGCGGTGAGTAGCCCTGGGTTTAGCTTCTCTGCTGCGGGGTTGTTGTTTCCGTATCATCTTGGTGTTGCGAAGTTTCTGATTGAAAATGGTTACATTAAGGTACACTAATTGAATTATGTTTTAGTATGTTCATGTAACAACGATCAAGGGAGAGATTGTTCTCTGTTATTGATTTGCAGGTGTTAGTTAGGGTTGTTGTTTGTTAATTAGGGTTCTTAGTAGGTAATTACCTTGGAATTAAGTTTTATTTCACTTGGGAAAGTGGAGGAGTTGAAAGAGATGATCAATATGTGGCTTAAGTTAAAGTTGATTATTTGCAGTCTGATAATGGTTGGGCATAGATCAACACAATTGTATGATGCCAAGAGGACTTAGGCTTGATGACATTTAATGTATGAACTCATATTCATGAACCATACGGTTGTGGGTTCGAGTATGAGTGAAGGAATGCATTTGATGTAAGAAAAAGCAATTTATGCATTAGGTTTAAGGCCTTGTACACTGTTTGTGATCATCATGTTTTGAATGGTTGTATTGTTTCAAATCTGAGATAGGAAATGAGGCCATAGGTTAAGGATAACGTTTAAGCTCGTTTAAGGCAAGAGTATAATCTTTCATCTCTTATTTGATCTTTTGCCCATAGCTGTCTTTGATTTTATTAGCAATGAGAAATTGAGATTTATAAATAAGGGCACCCTTATATCTTTATTCTTGTCACTCTTTGTTGCTCAAGAAAGAGAGCGCTTGTGTGTCTTGATACATATTCAATTAGGCTTGTTGTTACATAGTTACGGTCTCTATTGGTACATACGTTTGTTTCACTTGTATTATCTTTCTAATATAAGTTTGATTTATCTCTACGTGACCTGCTATCATTATATAAGTTGTACAGTCTTCTTCTTTTCCACACAAATAACAATAACAGTTGGTTGAATCAGGATACAACGCCCTTGGCTGGTTCATCAGCTGGTGCCATAGTATGTGCAGTTGTTGCATCAGGAGCAAGCATGGAGGAGGCTTTAGAAGCTACAAAAGTTTTGGCTCAAGATTGCCGTAGTAGAGGGACTGCATTTCGTCTTGGGGTATATTCTCAGTTTGTGTATTAAAGGTGGCATATGAAGGGGTTGTGGGTTGGATAATGGGTCAAAACGGGCTGGGTACAGGGCAAAACGGGTCGGTGGGGTTGTGCCAACCCACCAATACTTCTTTGTGCATTTTTTGAATTTTGTATATAATTAATGTGATAACTAGTAAATATGACTGCAAAACTAAATGTTAAGTTAATTTCATGATTTTTGCAGTCAAATTCAACAGTCAAGAAAACATTTAAAGCCATCAAGTAGTCAAGGTCAAGGGTCCAAGGCATAAATCTAGCAATTGCTTGATTTAAGCCATAAGTTATGTTTTCTATTATGGTTAGGAGCTGTGTTCTTTATTATAAATAGTTGGTAGAATGAGTAGCAAAGAGCGCAAGTTTCTTTCCTGTTTTTTCTCAATAAAATAATCTGTGTTGACTGCTTATATTTTTCTGTTTTGATTCTGCTCTTTGTCCCAATTGTCTAACACTAAATTATTTATATAACAATACAAATAATTGCTTTTATGGCCAGGCTGTTCTCAGAGATGTTCTTGAACAATTCCTGCCAGAGGATGCTCATATAAGGTCTAACGGGAGGGTTAGAGGTGAGCATAACTTTTTTCTTCTAGATGACACAAAGTATTAACAGAATTTATTTTAATGTTAGTTAGGATTACTGTTCTTATGTAAATTTTATAATGAATATAGTTGCTGTAACACAAATTCTTTGGAGGCCTAGAGGTTTACTAGTTGATCAATTCGATTCCAGGGAAGATCTCATAAATGCAGTAATTACTTCTTCATTCATCCCCGGGTAATCTGTTTTTACAATCAATCTACGGGTTGTTATTTTTATGACATCAGAAATGCTAAAGAAATGTTAAAAATTCATATTTTGTGCAGATATCTTGCTCCAAGACCAGCAACCTTATTCAGAAACCGACTCTGTATAGATGGTGGTTTGACTTTGTTTATGCCGCCAACATCTGCTGCTCGAACGGTAAACTTGATTTGTTTTTCTTTATTATCACTTATCAGAATCTTCTTTACTATTCTATTTTTATTAAAAATATTAATAATACATCAGTAATTACAGGTCCGTGTGTGTGCTTTTCCTGCGGGTCGTTTGGGATTGGAAGACATTGGGATCAGCCCTGACTGTAATCCTGAAAATAGGGCTAGCCCTAGAGAGGTAGAAAGTTTTTTTTTTACATGGAAACAAGTTCACTTATGAATTGTTTAGATTAATATTGTAATAATAACCTTATTTTTTAATCATTTATGAATTGTTTAGATTAATATTGTAATAATAACCTTATTTTTTAATCATTATTAACAAACTAATTATTAATACAGCTTTTCAATTGGGCATTAGAGCCAGCAGCCGATTCTATACTTGATAACCTCTATGAGCTTGGATACATGGATGCAGCGGCCTGGGCTGCATTAAACCCGGTTGAGGATTTGGTTCAGGAAGACAACCCAATGGTTAGGTCATGATTCAGATTGACCTAATAAGGTACCAGAATACCAGATTAAGGGTATTTTATGCCTTCTGCATATAGAAAGAACAAGGTTTGGCCATTTTAAATTATTGTACTTGCCACTTTGATTCTAAACGACCAACTCACTTGTGAAAATTGCAAAAATGCCATTTCGGTTCAATTGATATTAGGAAAACCAGTATGTAAGTTTTCACTATGGTGTTTTCGACTTTTCTCTTTGTGTTCAAATGTTTTTGTGTTGGCATTTTTGCAAGTATGTTGGTTTTGTAGAAATTACAGTGTCAATTACAATGATTTAAAATGCTGATTACTGGGTAGAGATATATATATATAGTAAACATCTATAATGTCTAATATATTGTAGTTGAACTTATCTAACATATTGTATTTGCAAAGATTATAATGGGCAAAAGTGTAACTTTGACTTGGAATATTTACTAAAGTAATTAAATAAGTACTTGAGAATTTTTACTTCTCACCAAACTTAGGATCCTGTTGTATCTGCATGCTACAAATACCTAACAAACATGTTTTAAAAGTTGGTTTTTATTGCTAAATGAGTTTTGCATAAAGCTGCTACTGCAATATCAACATATTCTGCCATCTTAAACATAAATGACTTGTCATAAGTGATTAGGTAAAAAAACAGAGGCAAATGTCTAAAATGCAAGCAAAGTTCATGTTTTTCCTATCAACACAACTATGTGGGCTTGTAGCGAGCCGGTTTATCTCAATATATGTTTATATATGAGAGTGAAACCGAATTTTACTTTTCTTATGTGTATAAATCATAGATAGTTGTCGAAGGAGGAAGACACACTCAAGACACAAATGGTTTTTTTAAGCGTGTGCATAGTATGGAAATACCATTTTAGGGGTTTTAGACTTGTTTTAGGCCTTTTTTTGGCTAGTGTAGGATGCTTTAGGTCGATTCCTGGTTTTTTTAGGGATATCAGTCGGTTTTTACCC